>LPNX010691773.1:18471-102713 GCA_001517045.1 Pseudotsuga menziesii | reverse complement strand
AATATACTATGCACCACCAGTGCAACAAGTTCAAGCCCCCGCCCCTGCTCCACCCGCTCCACCCACTCCGTTGGGACAAGTGTTCACACAACAAAATCGTCCCAACCAACCTGCCCCCAACAATCAACAAGGGAAAGGTAGAAACAACCGACCCCACAACCAAGGCAATAACCAACCGCAGGGAGACGGTCAGCAACCGAACCCTCCCAATAATGCCGTGGCTAACCGACCAGCCCAAAACCCCCCATGGTAGAATGCACCAAGATGCAATGCTTCGTTGCGCACAAACCAACCTTGTACACTCTGTGATGTCTATGGGCATTACACATTTGAGTGTCCCCTCATGGCTCGCGCTAAGCAGTCCATTTAAAATGAGGCACAACAGGCCGCCAATGCCCCCACTCAAGCCCAAACCAACCAGGCACCACAAGGACCTCCTCCCATGGTGCTTCAAAACCCCCTACTAGTCCAAGGATTGGTGGCAACCACCCCCCCTCCCCAGGCCAATCCCAATGCTCCGGGGGCACTGCCCACGGCCGAAACAAGTGTTCACCACCTGATGACCATGACCACTGAAGAGGTCAACTTATAGACTAGACGAAATCAGTACGGTACCAACACCGAACCTACCGACTCATCATTAACATCCATGTCTAAGAAAACCAACCTACCTCTCTAGTTACCCCCGTTCCCGTGCCCCCCCATACGCATAATTGCTAATAATTCCACAGCTAGAGCTGTAGTCAGCTATAGAATTGTGGATGATTTGGACCAAACGCCAACCTCCATGTCCACTCTTGAGGTACTTAAAACGTGCCCAACGTAGCGGAAATCCTTACTAGCCGCTCTAGGGGCAGTAGACCCCTCTGATTCCAAGCTAATCACATTTGACACAGAGAATGGAGAGCCACACATGCCCTCCACTATCGCCTTCCAAATCCTAGGATCCATCCAGAACTTGGTTGTGCACCGATGCATAGTGGATGAGGGGGCATCCATGTGCGTCATGTCTACCTTGGTTGGCAGAAGCTTGGATCACTGATTCTGCAACCGTCCTCCATGACTCCGCGGGCTTATGATGGACATCCCACTAAAGCTCAAGGAATCCTCCCCCATGTCCCTATCATGTTAGTCGAGAAGATAGTCATGATCGACATCGAGGTCGTCAATGCTCAACTAGATTACAACCTCCTCCTTGGGAGGAGTTACATGTATGCCATGCGGGTCGTCGCGTCAACTATATTCTACCTCATGATGTTCCCCCATGAAGGGAAGATTGTGATGGTTGACCAGCTCATCTACCATGATCCGCAAGGGTTAACAACACCTGCCAACATTATCCCTACCATCACCACCACCGAGCCACAAGGGGCGACCGCACACACTAACGTCATCCCTACAACCAACACTGTGGTTGAAAACACACTAGCCTCCCCACCATTGAATGTGGGCCCTGGGTTGTTTACCGATCCACCATGACAGCTCCTTTCCCGTTGGTGTCACCACCACTGAGCGGACTTGTGCATGGTCTCATCAAGCACTGCTGCGCCCAAACAACAACCGCAGCCGTAGCCCCAACCACAACCATAACATTGTTCACAGCCGCAACACCAACAACAGCCACAACATCACCCGCAGCAGCAGCATTACGCATATCGGCAACCACAACCTCACCCCCACATGCAACCAGCTGGGAGTTATGTGGGCTCATCTCCAGTCCATACAATTCCATTCCTCTTACCCCCACTTGGTGTCATGAGCAAGCCGGTCATGGCCACCTTAAGCCTACCCAAATTTACGTTGGGGATCCCGGTGTGGTATTTGGATCCACCAGCTCAGCCAGCAATGCCCCAGGTTGTGTTAACTCCGGTTCAACCTATTGCGGTTGAGTCTCACCCCCCACCCGGTCCGCATAAGCCAACCGCTGCACCCGCACCTGCACCACCCCAACCCAAAAGGGCTAGGGGAAAGAACACTAAAGCCATCATAGAACCATGACAAGTTCCACCTTGTGTCGTCTGCGAACAACAGGGCCATCCAACTCAGAATTTCCCTAAAATCCCAGTGATCCGTGCACATCTAGATGCCATGGATACGAATGAAAACATCCACGTGGTTGAACTCCCAACTGCGCCACTAGTCAAGAACAAGGCATTGATGACAAACCATGCTTGTGCCCTTTGTGGCTTGTATGGACATTACTCCCACCATTTCCAAGGCCTCCCCAAGTTTCGAATGGCTCTCACTAACCTTCGTCACCATTCCCTTGAGTCTGAGATCACCTTGATCGAATAATTTCACCCCCCACTACCTTCTTCAGACATCGTGTCCATCTACATGATGTCCAGTTCTGCAGACCCTCTTGTCTCCACCATCACTGATGGTCCATTAGACCTGTCTCTTCTGTTGTTTCCACAGCCACAGCCGCAACCTCAGTTGCAACCTCAACCTCAGTTACCAGGGAAACAATGGGGTTCATTCCTGATCAATATGATCCTTTTTCTTTTATTTTTCCTACCATCCAGGATCGTGAGTAAGTCTACCTTGGAAACCCTCCATCTATAGGATTTCACACTAGGAGATCCTCTGTGGTACCTTAAACTACCTATCCTACCTCTGAGGCCCCAGGATAAATTGACTCATGTCCATCCAATTGATGATGTTGAACCTACCTCCAGGTCCATCAAAGACTCCTACCGTCTCGAGGCCTGCCCCTCTTCCTCCAACAGAGACTGGGGGAAAGACCACCAAAACCACAACCAATTCCATTTACATGGTCTCTTGCACCAGTTTCCCTTCCGTCATATCGGCCGTGGAAGATCCACCTGATCTATCCCAGCACCACTTACGCGATGAGGGAGAGATCTGTAAGACCACCTTCGATTTTACCCCATTCCCTTTGAATCATAGTATGGGATCGGTTCTTCCCATAAAAGACCAGATTCCATCATCCCGCCTTGCCAATGACCTTCGTCTCGGCAAAGGGGAATACACCCTTATTGACTCTGATGGACAACTCTTGGAGAACCCCCGCAACGGGCTCTACCTCAAGAGATTTTATGCTTAAGATCACCAATGAGTCGCTTTGTTTTCTTTTCTTGTTTTTCAACGTGTTTAGCACAAGTTAGGGGTAGCACCATCAGCTGCCAATCCAAAGTCACCCGAAACCGGTTCGAGACACCTCTCACACCTCCGGGCTCAAATTTATATCTTCTCATGAGACCATCATCTCATGTTTAACAGTCAATTTCGGGACCATTTCCCACAAGTCACCTCGATTCATGAGCCATGACATAACGATGCGAGTATCTACGAACCAGTACTCATATCACACTGCCCGATTGCAACTCATGCGAGCGATCGGGCTGCCACCCATTAAGGATTGTACAATACTTTTATTTTTGTATTTATAATTTTCTTTTCCACCGCACCTTACACGGACATCTGGACCATCATCCACAAAACCCTTTGTTTTTCTTCCATATATTTGACATAGAAGTGTCCTCGGGCTGCTGCCCATTAAGAAATGTAATTTTAGCTTTTATTTTGTATTTTTAACACATAGTTTGTCTTTTCTTTTTACCGCACCTTACGCGGACCTCTGGACCACTGTCCACAAAATTATTTCTTTTCTTGAATGTATTCGGCATATAAATGCCTCCGAACTTGTACTTACATCGCATGTGGTCAAGTCCATCCACATTAACACACACACATGCTCTCCTGACCTCTGTCTGAGAGCCACCTCGGTTTGTGTGCCTCTACCGCACCGTCTCGTAGGCCTCTGCCGCGATATATCCCACGCATGTATTGGTATGTTTGAGAGCCTTCTGCTCCATCCATACTGCGCGAATGACCTTTGGACCTCTATCCACCGTCCCGACATGGGGCACCGCTCGTGCCACTGCTGTTGGTTGACCACATTGGAGTTTCCTTTAAGCTCTTTTCTGAATCCTTAAAACAATGAAAAGATCCCCGAGCGTAGCTGTTTCCTTTACCCCTCGCTAAAGTATAGGAAAGGGCATCTACATCCTCTCGTTTACCTCCTTTTGCAGACCATGTAGACCATTTCATGAAAAGGACCTCCTTTGCACACTCAATCCAAGACCATTCCCCTCTGCATACTTTTGTGCTTTCTCGGGCAGAGGGGCCGCACTTTACTGAAAAGCTCACCATTGGTTGTCGTTAAGCTCTTTTCTAGCCGTCTCAACAAGAAAAGATCACCGAGCAAACTTGGTTTCGTTCATGCTAGTAAAAGTATCTGAATGAATGTCTAGTCAGTATAGGTTTAACCTTTTCCAGCCTGATTGGACTACCAACGGTAAAGAAGTCTCTCATCCACTCCAGGATGAGCAAGCTCTCCTATTTATGCTTTTATCCTTTTTCGGGCACAGGAGACTACCAACGAAAAATAGCCCCCACTGGAGTCTTCTTCGTGCTTTCAGACTCTCTAAAATTGAAAGAACCATCAAGCACTTACCTTCTTGGGCTCGCCAAAAATCCATGAGATCGTACCATAACGTTGTCCTTAGACATCTCCCCATAGAAAACAGTTTGGAAGCATCCCCACATTGGGTCACCTTTGTTCAGAGTACTCTGCAATGTGTCTTCCTTGGATCCCATCAGTATCAAAAGTGTCCACCTCCTCCAAGTATTTCCCATCTGCAGCGACATTCCCAGTATTACAACTATGATCCCATTCCCATGAGTTAAGTTTCATTTGCTTCCTCGTCTACCCTGTCGTCATACTCTAAACAAAATTTTTTTGAGTCTCTCACTCCCCCCCTGCCCCTGTTTAGTTCCTTCCCTTCCCTCCCCTCCCCCCAATTCAGTGAGTCAGTCCGCAGATTGCTTCACATATTTCGGTTATCCCTCACACTCTTGGTCAATGAAACATCATTTCCTTGATTAGGGGCAGGTCTCCCTCTGTCTTTTCCAACACACATATTCCAGAGGTCCCTGTACCTTAGTTTCATTAACATCATTGATGAGTTCCTTGGACCACTTGGGAGGAGTCCTTAGTGCCTCTCGAGATGGTTGTTTCTCACGTGCTCGACTTCAACTCCATCATCGCACTGTTGAGATTCGTACAGGGTTTGTTCCACACAATACTTGGCCGAAGACCCCGGATGTCACCCGAATCTAGCACATTGGTGAGTCCACTTGAGGGACCTAAACAGGTTATGTCCCTTGTGATTTTCGGGTTGCATTGGAGATAGTGATTAGAAGCCCCAGTAGTGCTTCGATATACCTTTATGATTGATACAGCATACTTGTACCATAGAGACTCTAACTCTCAATCAGCGAGTCCATACAGCTATGTATTGTTCCAGCAGATCGTCAGTCATGAAGATGTAGCATTTCATGAGAATGCCATGGGTCCAATGTACCAAATCAGTATTGTATTTTGCCTCACACGAGAGGCAACCAGCATTGTAACATCAGTTGTATATGATCGGCTCTTGTATTTTAGAGCATAGATAAAATAATTCTTTTGACATTGTCATGAGAATGGGAATGCCCACCTCATCCATATACATGTCACACATTTATTGTATCTCACCCATTGATGGGAACCAAATTAATACAAAAACCAAAAGCTACCATGCCCTAGCCCCGGAAGCACCACCTCTCGACAGCAAATCCTATGATGTCCGTCGGCCATACGTTGAGCTCCTGCCCTCACACTTCAGGGGGCAATCTGTTAACCCAAAAATCCCCCACATAGCTCTCAATGGCCTACACCACCCAAGGACACCATCTCACAACACTCATTTCACTCCATAAGATCTTCCATGACCTTCCATTTGACCCCCACACCTCCAAAAGAGCCCAAGGATGAAGAAAAGGGCTAAAAACCCCAAAAAAGAGCGCAAAATAGACCCCCAGGAGCTAAAGACCTCAAAAATGGGCTAAAACTCTGAAAGGGGCTAAAGTTAGGGCAGAAGGGGCTAAAGGCCCAAAAAAGGGGCTAAAGCCTTGACCAAGGGCTTAAAACCCTAAAATCCCTTGGAAAAACTATATAAGGAGGGTGGGGGGTCACTCTCAAAACACTCCTCACTTGCCTATTGTTATGCTACCCATGGATGCTTTGAGACCTCTTGCTCTCAAACCACCCACTCTCCCTCTCCTCCATCTCCATTTCTCCAAGCCATTGCTTCCCAACCAAGAGAGAGGTGCTCCCATGAGCTAGGGCATGGTGGCCCATTTCCACCTAAGTGAGGTATAATCTCTTTTTATGCTTGTTTTATTTGTTTTTACTTTCTAACCCTCATCTATATTTGCAGGTTTTTCATTAACTTTGTTTGCAAGTTTTCTCCATGGTAGCTTAGGTTGATTTTGCAGGTTTTGGAAGCGGAACCCTAACATACTGTGTGTAGAGGGGTTCAACAATGCTCCATCATCTCTCCTTCTTTATTTTTTTGTCATTAGCTATTAGATTCAGTTCACTATTGTAGCCATTGGTTTAGAATAGCTTAGTTTCGATTCGCAGCTCTGTTTATGCCATTTTTACATTATGTTTTTTACTGTTTTCTAAGGGTAGGAACCTACCCTTGTGCCCTATAAGCACAAGGGAGCCATTCTTACCCCTGTAGTGAGGAGAAATTCTCACTACAAATTGCACATAGCATGGAGAAATGCAGTGCCTTGGATGCATTGACTGAAAGGATGGACCTCTCCATTTTTTGGGTATTCGACCAATAGTATCCACAAGGAGGAGGTTGCAGAGGAAGAGGCCAAGGAGAAGTTGGATGGGGAGGTTCCATTTGATGTTATAATTGTAATGAGTTAACACATGTTGCGAGAGATTCCCCCCTTCCTAGAAAATCATGGTGTACTTACTGTAAAGTGAACACCTATGGTATTGAAGAGTGCCAAAAATTATCATGAAATGGGAAGAACAGATGCAATGACAAGATAATTTGATGAAATATAAGCTCTCCATTGTTTGTAATGTTGGCAGTTTTGCTAGCACTCGTGGAGGGGAATAGAACAGGTGCAAACATGAATAATCTGGATTTTCTTCACATTGGGAAAATAGATTCAAAGGCATCTAAATTTGACCTGAAATGACATAATGTGTAATACTCCAAAAATTCGTAAAAATTTAAAATTTTTCATATGACATTAAATGTTGCAATTGTCACTACTGAGGAACATTTGACTGTTAACGGTTAACCTAAATAGGTTTAAACTAGAACTAATTCTTTTGTTAATTTCTAGTTCCGCATACTTAATTGTTTGTTTTCATAAATCATTATTAAGGATTTGATTTAGCAGGTTATGATTTGGAATGACAGGAATTGAAACATCTGTTTAATTACTAGTGCTAAGTTTTTTTTACTGTTTTGTGAAAATATGAAGGAACTTCAGTTAAGATCGGAGGCTTACTTAGCTTTTTAGCTAATGCAGTGAAGTGATGCTTCTTTTTATAGGTCTTATACAGGTAAGACGATTTGTAACCAATTTTCGGATTGATATTATTATCTGAACTAGCATAAAATATAATGCTAGTAATTTTTTTAACTTTACAACTTTTATCAAAATGGACGAGGTATAGTTGATTTGTAAATTTATGTTTTAAATAGTTTCTGGTAAACATAAGTGTTTATTAAACTGAACATAGTCTAGTTTCTCTTCCATTTCACTATAACTATAACTTGTTCATTTAATTTTTATCAATCTATTATCAGTTTAGCTCCTGTACGTAATTCTAGTGAAGGGTAATTGTATAGCAGATCCCTTTTATAGTTTATTACTTGATGTAAAGGTAATTCAAGAGAATTTGTTTTTCAACAACAAACAAGTTAAAATAACTTAGGAAAATCTATAATCTAGGTAAAGTCATGAAGTAAAATGACTGATATTCATACATGGAAATAAAACCTAGTGCGTAAGACAGTTTACCAACTGTTTAATACTTACTAACTAGAAATGTAATAATACAAATTTTATATCTTTAAACTATAGTATTATTGCTTTCTGTGTAAGAATAAAAGGATTATTTTCTATAAAAACTATCTAACTTAACCCTCGTATGATCTCCATTTCACAAGGGGGTAGACAAATCTAAGTTTTAATACCTAGACTAATAAAACCAAGCTATACATCTTCCTATGTTTGCAAACTCACATACATAAAGGATTAAGTCTTTTATGAGTTCTTTTTACAATTCTATGATTTCTCACAAAGTGTTATTGTTATGCAAACCAATATTGAAGAATTCTTTACACAAGTGTTCACCCATTTCCAAAGATTATAAGACATGAGTTAAACCCTAGTGTGTGTAATTAGCACCTCCATACATTATTATTTTAGGGTTATAATATGCACATTATAATGTAACGGTATTGGAAGTTATGACAAAGGTTTTAACCATAGTTTTGTTATAAAATGCTATTGTATGCAGGTAGCTCCAAAGAGGTCTTGAACTATATTACCAAGACACACATTTCACAAATAAATCTGAAGCCACGTGGTCGATGCTTGATGGTTAGGTTTTTGTTGACTTTGTGGTTCAATATAAAACTACCCTAAACCATAAAATTTTGCATTTTTACCTCACTTTGTTTTCTCTGTTGTGGAATGAAGATCTGTAGGCTCATGGCTAGATGTCCTTACTATCACTCCTTTGACTCTGGATAAGCCTCCTTGCCATTACATTTTTCTTATGTGTAGAGATTCATGTGGCCACTTCCTTTTGTTCGGTGTGAGAGCCCTCGGTTGTCGTTACCATTTATCTGTATGAAAGTGGTCTTGTCGTTATCTAGCTTCTGTGTGACCTATCCTTCGGTACTGGTGTAAGGGTAAAACTCTGTAGTATGAGTTCAGTGTTTGGTTTACCTCAGTTTTGATTTGGACTTTCTTGTTAGGGTTTCATGATGGTGCCTCTTTCATTGCTCGGCGTAAATGTTCTGGTGGCAATGGTCTGTTCTCGTTACCCAGTTCGAGGTCGAGGTCAGTTTCTTCAGGAAAGGAAATTTCTTTGTAAATTATAATTATTCTACCCTTGTTCGTAAGCTATTAACTCTATCATTAGTATACGTTTCTCACTCAGTATTTTTTTATACTTGTGCAAGTTTCGAGTGGATACTCTATGGTAGAATAAGCCATAAAAACGCGACGCAAGGATTCCAGGCTTCGTGACCATCTGGGTAAGCCTCGGTCTTTCCTGAGGTTTTCTCCTGCAATGGTTGTATGGTGTTTTAGTTGATTCTGTCCACTTGGTTTTTGGATTACGACTTAGCCGTGGATACATTGTGGTCTAAATGTTTTGGAAAGCCATGTGGCCGATACTGTGATGTATTTAATATGAATTTTGTTTAAAGCCCTAGCGGCCATTTCATGTTGGAAACCTTGGGGCTTTCATGGCCATATTTTTGATTACAGTAGAGTTATTTTGTATAGGTTTTTAAGCCATGACTTTGTTGTAAATAGGCCATTAGGCCTTAACTGATATGATTTCAGTGGTGTTAGGGTTTAGAGGCTATTTAATATTTAAATAAGCTCGAAGCATACTTTTTTGTAAATTATATTTTTGATAATATATATATATATATATATATATATATATATACTGTGGTTTTAAGAAAATGATGGCATGCTATAATGTTTATCTATTCTAGTTTATTTTTCAATTCTTTTAAATTTAACCTAAACATAGATTATTGTTAATGTAAATTGATGTTTATTTTGATTATGTTTAAAAGTGTAACCAAATGTTTAGACAGTTGGTTTTTAGAACACAAAATGATTCTTAATGTCAGTAAGCAATTATTCAGCAAAGAGAAAGGAAAAAGGGTGAATAAAACCTCCAGATTCTTTTTACTGTTTTCATGGGTTGAAAATGTGTGGAAAGGTTTTTATTTACTTTCCTAGTTTATTTTAACCTAACAATTTTAATACTGTTTCCTGTGGAAATATAATTAAGTTTGTATATTCAAGTATTAGGTAATTGTGATTATACCAATGAGAAATGTATGCCTATTTGATTTTAGTTGAAAACTGTATCATCCCTCTATTAATAAAAGAGGAGATAATGATAGTCATGATTGACAGTTTTCTTCAAAATAAATTTTATTTATAAAACCTTGATTACTTTTAAATTATTATTGAGTTTATTATTGGATTACAATGTTGTTCAAGTTACATTTTTACTTAGATTAAAGATGAAATTATATCAGTAATTTCTAGCCTTATTTTACTGTTTCTTTAGTTAACCCTGCTTATTTTTTTTATAATGTCTTTAATTACTATAATAATAAGCTTACAATAATATATTATATCTACTATGTAAATAGATACACAGACTAAATATATATGTGTTTTTATCTTTCCTAGAGATAGATTTGTTTATGTTATTACAAAGTACTATGTCTTAAGAAAACATCTAAAATAGAAAGGAAAAACATACATATGAATAACTCTTATGAAACCTGTAGAAGGTAACAAAACACATTCATGCATACTTCATTCGATTCTTTATCTGAATTTAATCTATCCTATTGTACTAGTGCTAC
The DNA here is from genome assembly GCA_001517045.1 of Pseudotsuga menziesii. Lineage (NCBI taxonomy): Eukaryota > Viridiplantae > Streptophyta > Pinopsida > Pinales > Pinaceae > Pseudotsuga > Pseudotsuga menziesii. The sequence continues at coordinate 92,193 of LPNX010691773.1, read as the reverse complement.
CTTTTTAAAAGGTGTGGAAAAATACAGTGAGGTATTTTTTAATCTATCATTAAAATTGGAAATTCTTCTAATCATTTACCCTAATCTATATCTAATCCAAAATTTGACTATATTTTTCACAGTAAAGTATTTCATCAACTAATCCTAACAACAATAGAACAGAAGCATAACACATTATTGCTTAAACTCAATCCTTCTTGATCTAAATATGCAATTAAAAAACTAGATAAATCATGTAGAACCTATAAATGTAGAAGAGGTGACAACAGCTTAAGGAACCTGTTCCTCCCAACCAATTACTGGAGATAGTTGAAATGCAAATCTCAGGACCCCTGAACTTGTCTCCTGGTCCACCTGGTAGAAGTAATGGGTGAGAGATGTAGTTTAGTAATCCTCTGCAACTCCACTGAGTATTCAGCAGTAAATCTGTTATGCATGCAATAGTATGAACTCATCTTAGAATAGATGCACTAGTTCAGAACTTCAACGCTTTTCACTCAACACAAACTTCATCTAGTCCCCTCCATCGAATTTTCTTGTGCACTTCATTCACTCAGAATGTTCACAAGTCAAGAATGAGCAGCCTCAACTGTCTTCAATGGGAAGTTTTATTAGCATGCCTAGGTCTTTTGGGTCAGTTTTCACTTAATGAGCCACCTGCTCTTGTTCCACTTTCTTAGGGAACATGACCAAAAAAATAGGGAAGTTTCCTCCTACAACAACTAGAAGTAGTTTGAGGATGCTTCCAAGAGTCAATCTGGTCTCAACCCAGCCTACTCCACCAAGTGACCAGTAAAACACTCATTTAACAACTTCCTTAAGTTGTTGTCTCATCTTTCATTTATTAATTAATAAAATATTCAGCAATTACATTCAATTATCCTTGACCCCACTTGGTCATTAATTACAAAATTTATAATAAAATATAACATAATGTTTCTCAAAACATAAAATGTTTTGCAATTTAGGGCATGTGACATAAGGGGATCTTCGCAGAAGTTGTGGAGATGTTTTATCATATGCCTATTAATCCAAAGGCAAGGGATGTTGCAGAACCATTCCATGAGGCTAGTGCAAGAATCCAACAAATGCACTAGTGGAACCCCATTGCAGAAATATTTAATGAGGTTGGTACAAGTGGCATCCCAACCCTAAAGATATATGGATACAAGATATTTAGTAAAATGTATCAATACTTTCACCTCATGGTTGAGTCCTTTTGCAGATATTTCAGAGGATGAAGGTGCAATCTACTAGTTGCAAAAATTAATCCTCTTTCTTTCTAATTTTGCAAATGAAGAAATGGAGATTTGTGTTGTTCTCCAAAAACAAGGGCTAATATAAGCCAGAGGAGGAGAAAGAAAAGAACCAGTTCAAAATTCATACTTGACACTCAGGTGGATGGATACAATATCGAGAATGTAATGTTATGTCTAGGATTTTTTGTCAACATTCTTCCAAATAAATAATGGGAGGCTATGGGAAGAAATCCCCTGGTTTACTCACCCATCCAATTGTGAATGGAAAAACTAGTGCCACATATTTCCTATAAGCTAGTATAGATAACGTGGAAGTGGACTTTGTTGGGGTTATACATTTGATGATTTTGAAGTGATCAAGATTACGGGAAATACTGAGCCGTACCCAACCTTGTCAGGAATATAAAGGGAATAAACCAATTATGGTGTGATAGAACTTAAAAGAAAAACTATGAAATTTGAGGTAGATGGTATGACAATTATGAAACCTATTGATTCTTATCAAGTGCCCGGGTATACTAAACATGTTCAGGAGAACATGGAGAATGATATCTTGGATAATATTTACAAGTTGATTGTAGGAAAAAGGGATGATGATGTCGATGGATTAATCAATTGGAGAAGCATCCACTCTTTTAGTAGTGATTATGAGGAGGCTATGAGTGAAAGAAAAATTGGTAGCATGAGATCTCCTCTAGGTGTTGCATAATGATAAAGATGGTTTGTTGGATTGGAATAAAATTTTAAGAACCTTCGGTGTATGATATTGTCACCATCTTAGAAGGTTTCTTGGAAGACCTACACACTTGTGTCATGGAAGCATAAAAGATGAATATTTTGGATGTGGCAGTATGGGGTAATCCATCTAGATGGTGGGATAGGCATCGAAACAACCTGTCTAATTGACTTGTGGTCGAGACCACCATGATAAGTAGGTTTGCTAAGGTAATCAACTAGGTAGTGAAAATTTATAATGGTGATACAAAACCATTTTTCCATGTTGATTGATGTGAAAAAATGTGGGAATCTAATGACTTGCATCTAGAATTTTAGGTCCACCAATTTATTCACGAGTTGGGACCTATTCCAAAATCTTGGTATATACTTGAAGAAACATGAGGACATAACATGCATTGAAATATTTTACAATCATATTTTTGTGAGTATTTTTCATTTGTGGGGAAATCCAAGTCAGTTACAAAAGATTTAAAGAGGGTTATTCTTTTCACATATAGATTGTGGAAATCCAACATGTTTTCCCATTCCATCAAGAGATGCTTGGTTTACAATTCTCTGTCAACAGGATGGAGTCACCATTATGGTGTGGAAAGATAACCAAAGAGAAATATGAACTAGCTAGATGATTTGGAACACTAGCAACATTTGACATTCAAGGAATTATAAGGGTGTTGTATTGTGCGGGATGAGAAGCGAGAGGAAGTTGGGAATTCTTACATGCAACCACTATAACACCGAAAGGTTAATATTGGAATGGATAGAAAACCTAAAAATTCTATCCATATGAGACTATTGGAATGAAAATACAATATTATAGGTCTCTCCCTTTTGAAGGAGTATGAGGATTTATTTCCACAAACTTTTACAAAGTTAAAACAGATTCAGGGTGACTTAGGCGAAATGAAGATAGTGATAAAACTTGATGCTAAACCTATGAAGCAATGACCTTATTGGTTAAATACTCGATTCAAGGAGAAAGTGAAGAAAAAAATAGATATTGGGAGGGGGACGGGTGGGGGTAGAGTTTATTTGTTTGTTTTTAAATTTTTTTTATATGTAATTTTATTTTATTTTTAATTTATTTTTTAAAAATTTAAAATCTTTTATAATTTTTATTATTATTGTTTTTAAAAATTTGTTTTTTGTCTTTTTTTTAAAAGTTAGTTTTGATTTTTTTTCTAATGAACCTAAATCATATTTTAGGCTCACTAACTCGCACAAATTTTCAAACAAACTAGCTGACTAGTGGACAATTTGCAAACTGCGTGAGGGAATAAATCGAGGTTTAGGTAATATCAATAAGGAAATGATAGATACTAATTTTTCACATTCCTAAGGACCTATATATTGGTTCCATTTAGGATTCAAACATCATCCAGACCGAAGTCTACTACCAGGCTTCTGGGAGTCCCAATCGGTGCAAACTAAAACCTTTACAAAGAAGTTTCCAAGAAACTAGTGGCTAGAAGAAGCTTAGGAAGATTCTACGAATTTTTTATGGGTGTTTAAATCATCAATTTCAATTTTTTACAGAACATAAATATTTTAGAATGATTCTAAATGTCACATGAGCAAAGCTAGCTCTTAGGAAAACTCATTAGTTTCAACTTCTGGCTTTTCCAAAGTGGTGAAGGAGGGTATGAAGTATCTATTTTAGACATTGTACGTTTAGATAAACATGTTAAAAACATATAAAAATAATAATTATTGAATTTAGAGACACATAGGTCGAATTATGCCATCATACAATAAAACTAGTCAATTCTAGGTGTAAATCTAGACAAGGTTGAGTAAAACCATGTTAAAATCAGCAATAAAGATTCGAATTGCTATGAAAATTATAGAGCATATTTTTAACATAGAATAACAACCATGGGTGTCAAAATAAATCTCATAAATAGTTTATATAGCATTATTTATTCAAATACATTAATACAAGGAATTTGGAATCTATAATCAACGAGAGAATTGAATATTCAAACCCTGAGATGTATCAAAGGACCAAGAACTTGAGGCTATGATAAATACACCTTAAACAATGTCATTAATGTCTGAGAGACACTAATTCCCACTCATGACTCTATCTCCCATGCTCAGAAAAGAGGAAAATGCTAGCTAGATCCTCAAAATTTAGATGGAAGACTCTCTACATTTGCAAGAGAATTAGAATAGACTTGAGGATGACTTCATGACCTGAAAAAAACTCCATTTATGTCTGCACCATATTCATGACAAATATAGAACAAGAATTCTAAGGGGAACATCTCCCAGAGCTCACTTGAGGCGTGAGTAGCAGAGCTCTCAAGACAAAATTCAAATGAACAAAAGTTCTGATAGTTATGTGATATCATTGTTTTATAGAAATATTAGGCTTCAAGGTCGAATTGGCTCCATAGGTGGCCCACTTCCATTTCCCAGTGCACCTTCATGAAGAAATTAGGAACTTCCTTGCTTTGCCTCCTAGCTTTCCTGACTTGCCAATTGTCATGCTTTTCCTCTATTCAAAACTGCACACTCTTTGTGCCTGTTTTTCTAGATGAAATGCCTTAGTGCTTTTAGAAAATGCACCCTTTTTAATTTATAAAACTTTCCTTATTTTTCTATTGACATGCTTTTCCTGTAGTTTCTGTTATTGTGCATGCGTTTCCTGCAGTTTCTCTTCTTGTGCATCTTTTTTTCTATTGACTTCTTTTGTCTTCTCTTTCTTTATCTGTCCCCAAGATTCCTTAGCCCACCTCATCTTCCTATATGCCCTATTTCGCTCATTTTTATTTAATTAAATTTTAAATTAATTTTATTCATGAAATAAATACTTTGGATTAAGTACAACTCCTTACTTAATAATTTCTCTGCATACAAAATTTAATCCCCTTTTTAAATAATCTAGTTCTCCACTAGGAATGACGGGGTTATAAGGGGTTAGGGTTTTCTCCATGGTGTTACAAATAAAAATGGGGACATTACAATATTCCCCTATAAAAATTTCTTTTCCTCAAGCAATGAACCAACTCCAACTATCTATGAAGCTAATCGGTGACTTCAATCCTCAGAATATGTTGTTGTCTGTTTAGAATTGGAATCCTCAGTTCCAATCTCAATATCAATGGTTCACCATGTTTCTACTGTGCCACTCTGATTATATTCAAACCCCATTGACTAACCAATTTTTAACAAAACTTTCAACCCATCTAAGATAACTGAGTAGAATTCCTGGATCACACTGCCTCCTTTGCAAGGATCCAAATGTTCCTGTCAACTTTGGAAATTTGTCATTCCCATAAATGTTGGGGTCCCAATATCTTAAATACATCCTTCAACATCAATAAAAACAATAAATATTCATCATCACAGAAATGAAAATGAATATGTGAAAATCATACCACCACATTGAAAGTTTGAAACTCCCAATGCAAAACTAAATATCTGTGAGACTTCCCCACCTAAAATGGAACTCCTCAATTTGGGGCTAAATCATATCGACACTTCCAAAATATGTGACTCTATGTGCAATATATCACTAAAACACACATCTTTTATGTTCTCAATGCATAGGCGGTGACCCCATTTCCATCAATGTATATTGGGAGCATCATATAACAACCATAGATTCTGAGGCCATTGCTTATGTGAAATATGGGTTGTATATGATGAAACTTCACTAATGCAAGAAATAGATTTATCTTTGGGGTTTTTCAACTCCAACATGTATACATTCACCCACCCAATCATTGGAGGAATCCAAACTCTAACTTAGAGATCCAAATGGAGAACATGTAACTTCCCAAGGTGCAAGGTTTTCTTTAATCAAATATCTCAATTTTTTTTATTTATTCTTCCACTCAAACGACTCAAGTGGACCTCCCATGCATCAATTTGGTAAGGGAATGGTGCACTTTTCAATCCCCAAGGGTTGATAATCAAGTCATCAGAATAAGGGGGATCCTCCTGCTCCTCATGTGTCACCAATAAGAAAATCCATTCACCCAATTTTTATCCCCACCTGATATGGCTGAATTAAAAGTGTGTGGTAAAGAACTATGAACCAACTCTATGAAATACTCCTCAATCAAGCTAATGGATGCACAACTTCCTCCATTGGCTGGATTACTGAAAGTGTGATCATGTTCCTCCTCCAAAACTATGCAACAATCTTCTAAAGGAAATTCATAATCTCTCTAGGGATGAACAAGTGATTGGTATTCATTTCTCTTGACCTCAAACTCATAAAGCATAATAAAATCAAAATGAACTTCATGTGCATGTGTATGGGAGGTATCTAATTCCTGCAAAATACTTCTTTGATGCTGCTCACCTGTAGGACAATGTCACTTATAACAAAAAATTTATCGCAGAAACAAAAAAATCCTTTACCTCCTAAAGTTTTCATTTCAATTATGTCTCTATACACCCAATCAATGGATGAATAAGGAATTTTATTTGTTGATCCATATGGAATGTGATCAGCCACCTCCTCTAGAGAATAATGTACCGGCCATAAGCTAAGTTCACGAGGTTTCACCTTCAAGGTATGCATGACAAACAACCCTCTACCTATGCAAGCAATTCTAGTGCATCCTTGATCCTCCATTTCAGTGATATATTTACCAAGCCAATACATGAATGGATAATCAATTTTGCTTGTTGATTCAATTGGAATATCCTCAACTATCTTTCCCATAGCTAATAATTCTTCATCGTTCCTCTCAATCTCAATAAGTTCTTGGCCAATATTTTCTTCATCATAGCTTTTCACAAGCATATGCAAATATGCACCTTCCTCATGTTTGTCCTCCACATTAGGTTCCTCCAACACATCCAAAGTACCTCCTACCATGTGCACATGATAATTTTCCATGCAATATGGGGGGTGTGGTACATTCAACTCCTTTCGAAATTGATCAATCTTCAACCTTGAATCTTGAAGAGCTACTTGGGTTCTCTTCAAGGAATCATATGTAGCATCCCATTTGCTATGGATCCTTTTAGACTCTTTTATTTCCTTATTGAATTCACATTGGTACATTTCAGCCACCATGAGGAGATGATATATTTCATATAGTAAGTTCATGTAGCTATCCTTCATATTGACCATGCGTTCTTTAAGTGCTATGAAATATTCCAAACTCAAGGCTTCTCCTTCCAACTCTCCTCTAGAATATTTCCAACAACATCTTGCCACTAAGGCATTGGTGTCAACAAAGTTCTTCATGGATGCCGTAATATTCTCTCCATCCTCCTTTAGTGATCCACTAAAAATGAGATCCTCCATGGAGGTTTCTCCTTCCAATGGCTGACACATAAGATCACATTTCTTGTGGCATGGATCCACAACACAAATCTCATTCTCAACATATCGATCAACTTTAGAATATTTTGAAAAATCACTTCCATGATATGAAGTGGAGGGTTTCTACGAAGGTTGTAATGAAATGTGATCTTTGCACAAATCATAAAGTACATCATACCTTGGAATTTCATCTTCATCATATTCATGTAGGGACACTATGGTGGATTTCTCTTCCACCAAATTCTTAGGTTCACACCCAAGTGGTGTGGCCTTGTCTTCTTCTTCATTATAAGGCTTAATAGGTGACTATAAATATGATTTCTAATATTATTTTGGTTCTGATACAAAATATTTCTCACCACCCTCACATGAACCAACATACTTAACAATGATATGGAAATCACCCACAAAGAATCTAGAAGCGCATTCATATTCATTTTCTTCTCCCATGCAGTCACCTTGCAGTGACTTGCACTCCACCTCATGAATCTATGCATCTACTTAATTTCTATTCTCATCTAGGAAAATTGAGACTTCTCTATCTTGAGTGGCATAAGGATCTGCATAAAAAAATAGTCTCCACCATAATATTGTTTGCAATTTCTTCATTTCTAAAATCCTCATCATTAAGGAGTGGATTTCCAACCTTTTCAAAGTCACCTTGGAGTGACTTATGCTCCTCCTTATGGATCTATTCTTTTACTTGAACACTTGAAGAAATAAGTGGATCATGTCCCTTTTCAATGATTGATAAAGGATTTAGGGCCTCATCCTCCTCCTCCTTACTTTTGCTAAAACCAAAACATATTTGGATCTCTTCTTTTCCCTTTTTATTCAGAGAGGTGGAACAAATGGGTTCCTCCATTGATGGTTTTATGCTCTTGAAAGAATTCTCATCAACAAGATTGGGCCAGAATCCATACTTGAAATAAATATGTTCTTTGAAATAAATGTTTGCACGAAATATCCTTACCGAAAGCTAGATACTCATTGTAGAAGCGAGGCATGTTTTCACATGATTCTATCACCTTTGTCAAGTATTTATTAACCATTGGAAAATAAGACCTAATATTTTCTCTATATCATGGATAACGGAAGTCATCATCCTCAAATATTGGCAGGCCTCCATCAACATACAGGGTTTATTCTTCATATTGTTCAAAGTCTTCTTCTATCATTGGTAGGATCCTCATACCTGCAACTTGAATTAGTGATTTGCAATATTTATTCACTGAGAGCTTACTTTCCACATGAGTGGAGCAAATTGTTCTGATACCATTGTCGTGAACCTAAATCATATTTTAGGCTCACTAAATCTCTTGCACAAATTTTCAAACAAACTAGATGACTAGTGGGCAATTTGCAAACTAAGTGAGGGAATAAAATGGGGTTTAGGTAAGATCAGTAAGAGAAGGAATGATACTGATTTTTCAGGTTCGTAATAACATGTATGTTGGGTCCATTTAGGTTTCTAACATCATCCAGGATGAATTTTACTACCAGGATCCTGGGAGTCCCAACCAGTACAAACTAAAACCTTTACAAAGCAACTTCGAAGAAACCAATGGATAATAGAAGATTAGGAAGCTTATAGTATTTTTTTATGGGTTTTTAAATCATAAATTTCATGTTTTTACAAAATAGAAACATGTTTTAATGATTCTAAAGGCCGCATGAGCAAAACTATCTCTTAGGACAACTCACTAGTTTCAACTTCTTTATTTTCCAAAGAGGTGAAGGAGGATGTGAATTATCTGTTTAAGACATTAGATACTTATATAAACATGTTAAAAACATATCAAAACATGAATTATTGAATTTAGAGACACAGAGGCCAAATTATGCCTCATATAGTAAAACTAATAAATTCTAGGTGCAAATCTAGACAAGGTTGAGTAAAACCATGTAAAACTCGATCATAAAGATTTAGGTTGCTATGAAACTTACAGAGCATATTTTAAAAATCAAATAACAGCCATGGATGTCTAAATCACTATCAGAAATAGTTTATATAGAATTATTTAATCAAATGCATTAATACAAGGCATTTAGAAGCTATAATCAATGAGAAACTTGGAGATTCGAACCCTCAGATGTATCCAAGGAATGGGAACTTCAAGATCTGATAAATAAACCTAGAATACTACCATTAATGGTTGAGAGACACTAATTATTACTCATGAGCCCTCTTTGTGCCTGCTTTTTTGGATGACATGCCTTAGTCCTTTTAGCAACTACGGTCTCTAGCAATTGTGCCCTCTTTACTTTATAAAACTTTCCTTCTTTTTCTATTGACATACTTTTCTTGCACTTTCCCTTATTGTGCATGCATTTTCTGACTGTCAGCTTTTGTCTTGTCTTTCATTGTTTGTCCCCAATCTTCCTTAGCCCACCTCATCTTCCAATGCGTCCTATTTGGCTCATTATTTATTTAATTAAATTTTAAATTAATTTAATTTATGAAATAAATACTTTGGATTAATCACAATTCATTATTTAATAAATTTCTTGCATACAAAATTTAATCCCCTTTTTAATTAATGTAGTCCTCCACTAGGAACCATGGGGTTCTCAGGGGTTAGGGGTTTGTCCATGGTTTTAACAAGAAAAATGGGGACATTACATTTTTTTGTAATTTCATTTTAATAAATTTAAATTAATTTTTTTTTTACATTCTTTTATTTTGTTTCATTTTAAATTGTTGTAATTTATTTTTAAAATTTTGTTTATAGATTTTATAATATTGTAATTCTCTTTTTTTTTGAATTTTTTCTATAAATTTTGAATTTTTTAATGTGTTTTTTTTTTATAAAATTTTTGTTTTTTAAAATATTTGTGCATGTGTGTGTTTTTCGAGTTGTTTTAATGTGTTCTATTTTTTTTAAATAAAAAATTTAATTTTTTCTAGGCAAATTTACCCAACAAAGGAAAGAGTAGCACCTCTTTTTGAGTTGCAGGTTGATTTTCGCCTTTTTCATCACAATGATCATTGCAGCAATGTCAATTATTAAGATGATTATGTAAATCAAGTTGTAATTTTCAATCCTCAATTTGGGGTTGGTTGCTATCGTTTCATTTTGAGGGTCGATCTAAGGTTTTGATTGCAAGGGCACCTGACTGGGTTTCAATAAAGTTGTAAATTTAGCCCAGAAAAAAAAGGGTGTTACTGGTAGCACCACTTTTCAAAATGAAGGTAAAAAAAACTACTAAATGCGACGTCCAAAAAAATGAGAACTCGTGTGGGTTCTTGTTCTGTTGTATACTAGGTTGTTAGTTGTAGAGTGGATGCCAGAGTTGATGGAATTAGAAGAATTGCATATTTAATCCACTTGTCATGCATCCAAGGAAAAAGAAAGTTAGAAATATTGGCATGATCACCACATCAAGAAGAAACATTTCACCAAAGGAGATCATGTTTTATTATATGACAATAAATTTCTAAAGCATCCTGACAAACTCCAGATGCATTGGTTAGGACCTTTTATTATCGTAGACATACATGAGTCTAGTGCTATCAGGTCTATGCAACTAGATGGAGTTCTCTAACAGGGATGGATGAATGCCACTTTCCTTAAGCTCTACATATTTTCCTAATAAGTCACCCATTCAACACTCCTCTCACATGGAGAGTAGTAGAATTGCAGTTAGAGTCAAAATTTTGGTTTGGGTTGTTTTGAAAGTCAGTCATGTCTACATTGATTATTGTATGTGTTTTGCATGCTTCATTCATGGATATTTTTTTTAGCTAGGTATAATAACCCATTGTATTCAGGGTGGGGACCAACATCTTTGAAGTTTTGAATCAGTCTTGTGCATTTTGGGTGGGAAATATTATGCGGTTGTGGTCCATCACCTGGTCTGTTTCCTTAAGCATTAACGATTTGGTTGGAATGATTAGATTTGACTTAGGACTGGCTCGTGTCAAATTCTTACTCCAAATTTTTGGATTTAAGACTATCCATGTTGAGCCTTTACTATGCATGTTATTAATGAAGATATCAAATTTTTCCGTTACCATGGATAAATTGTTAATATCTCCAGAGTCTGACTAAGTCCTTATTTTATATCCTTGAGTTGGAGGAGCTAGTCGGCTTAGCCGACTAGACTCATTAGCCAACTAATTGTAGATTAGGTCGGCCTCATCAGTCGTGTCGGTTGAGTGAAGTGACATGTAGTTACCATAACTGTTTTGTAAATGTATAAATAGGCTGTTGAGTCAGATAAGAACTTGGTTCAGTTTATGTATGAACCCACATGTGTTATTGAGTAATATAAGTTGTATTCTACCCACTATTTTTGTCTCTTGTCTTTGTATGCTTATATGATTATCTATGTGGATTACTGAAAACCTTGCAATCTGAGTGATTACAACATTGATTCCGTTGCTGGTGGTACATATATGGATGAAATGACCATGAGCAGATGATCTCAGAACAACAGATTAAGGATTGGTGGGAGCGTAAAATCGCTAACTATTTGCAGAATTACGCTCGGAGAAACAGACTGACTATTGCGCAAGCTAAGGAGAAATTCTTCTTCGAGACACATGAGAAGTTTGAATAATGTACCTTAGTATTTGAAGAAGTTATTGGATGAAAAAGTCGGTAGAAACTAAAGAGAAATAGTTACTCCAGAGGCTGACGAAAGGTGGATGTACAAATTTGTTGGAGTGGTTTGAAAAAACCGTCGGCGAGTTTTGTGAAGAACGTCCCATGGAATAAAGAGTCTGTGTCGAAAGTATCGAAGAGAGGTTCTATAAAAAATTCACTGAACAATTTCTTTTCTCACTACCGAATCTTTTGTTTAAATTTATGATTGGAAGCGGAGCAAGCCACATTATTGAGCCTTGTCCATCATTAATAGAACTGCCATTGGACACTAACTGGGCGAAAAAGAAAAAAGCGTGGGAGAATTTTGTTACAGAAAGGGAGTGGGAATACTTTTTGAGCAAATATACAGAACCACCTGGGCTTACTAAAGTGTCGGGTAGGATATGGGGGGTAGCTGGTAATATTTTGGGGTAGAGTAGAGGAATTCTAGTGGACTGTGAAAGTTGCTGCCAAAAATGAAAAGTTTGGCCAAGAAATAAATAAGTCGAAAAGTGAATCACAAAAGCACTCCAGATTTACATAAAATAGAAAGAGAGAAGAGGAAAAAGAGGAGGGAGGAACTTAGAGAGTAGGTCATCATGCTCCAAAGAAGAATGGCCACCAGAGTGAAAAAACACGAAGAAAATATTCCCAAGTCAGGTCATGACCGACAGGAAGAGGGCGTAGATGAAGAAGTGTCACCGATGGAGGAAGAAGTGTGGATAGAGAAGCATGAAGCTCTCCAAATCAACCTACCCCAAAGCGTAAGTCCTCAATCTCTGATAAATTTGAACTAGAGTGCTCGAGTGCAGTACATTGTCAAAGAAGACCTAAGACTCCGAGTTGGTGAGTTTGGTGTGTGGAGTCGACTAGACGATGAAGGAAATGATGTATACCATCTTGTAATTCACTGACCAGAAGAAAAAACCTGGGTTACATTTCAGTCATACCCATCCAACAGCAGTATCCACCTACTCTACCTAGAACATGAAGGGGCACCCCCCATCCAAACACAACTTTAGAGAATACAGAATAGTCAAAATTGCAAAGAAGGATATCCCAGTTATATAAGTTTACTTGGATATCGACATAAGGAGTTGAACTAGACCGACAACTTGTCGAGGATAAACCGACAAACAAAACTTTCGACGAAAATGAAAGTTTGTCAAAAATGGTTGTGAACAACACAGGGTTGTAGAGAGTATCCCACCACCACCATCGCTTGAAGAAGAAATCAACACTGACGACATGGGGCACAATGCCACACACATCCCCCTTTATGAGGGCGATGAGGATCCCAAACGACATTTGTTCGTCTGTGAATTGACATGGGAAGCAAACACAATAACAAATGAAGATCGACAGATGGCACAGTTCGCTAGTGCTTTGCGAAAGCGGGCATTGACTTGGTACATGAAATACACAGAGAAAAAATCCAATGCGGTTAAGGGATAAATTAAGAAGCAATTTCTTTCATTCTTCAAAACCCCATATGGGAAGCATCTAGCGGCAAAAAGTTAAAAATGACAGTCCAAAAACCGACAGAGACTGTCCAGGAGTATGATAAAAGACTAAAGGACCTACTTACCCAACTAGATTATAACATAGATGTAAAATTATTAATCCAATGGTTTCTTGCAGGGCTATCACAAAAGATCTGGAGGCACATTAGTCTAGACACATTTAATACATACGCAGATTCACTCACAAAGGCATTGCAAGTAAATATGGATGAGTACTACCTAGCGCACCTTGTGGAAAACCGTATCAAAGAACAATTAGAAATAATGCAAAAATAGTTACGGGAACTTAACCTCAAAGGGAATGACATATGGTGTACAAAATGCTCGAAGACTGGACATTCTAAATACAATTGTTGACAAGACATCATCTGAAAAGATGTATGCTTTGTTCAAACAAAATTCTTTTACGACATTTGCCAAGAACATGGGCTACACGCAACAAAAGATTGTCCGTTCAACATGAAAAATGAAAAATCTTCCTGGTGCATAATTTGCGAAGTTAAAAGCCACGCAACAACCGACTATCACTTGAACTTGAAGAACCGACAAAACTATCACGCAGTTTATCAAACAAATGTTGTTGCACAAAACAATAATAATAATGAACAGAATGAGCAAAGCAACCAAAGATACGAAGGCCGAAGATATGAGCACCGATATGATAATAATTGTTGTGGGGGATATGTAGGTCGAGGCCAATTCTTCACAAGCCAAGATAACAGACCGCGATAATCGATCCAGTGCTTCACGAGCTACAACGAAAGTCACTAGTATGCAGACTATCCATACAAAGACTAGACTGATAAATTTTTTTGTACTAGTTGTGGTGTTGGCGATCACTCTTTAAAGGATTGTCCCACCATGCTCAACAAAATTAATAAAAAGAAAAATGTTAATGTCTTGTTGTGTTTTCAAAAGTGTGATGTAACTCGTACAAAGAATTTGCAAATAATCACTAGACACGGAACAAAAACTGGCAATGATAATCCAATAAGTAATATAAAGAAAAAATATGACTACCCTAATCCTATAAAGCAAAATCAATTATATAATGATGCATCAAAGATGTTTCAAGAATTAGCTACAGAGGAAGCAATCGATGATTGTTGACAGAATATATCTCAAGAACTACTTAACTTGATACATAATGATAACTCGGTAGCACAATTTATTGATCTATTGTACAATATTAAGAACAAATCCAACATGGATAAACAAACTAAGAGTATATGTATCCTAAACAAAAAATATAAGAGTGATGTTGACCCACTGGTCGACCTAGAAATCAAAGGATATCATGTCTGACAAGTTGTTCTCGACTTCAGGTCTCAAGTGAACATTATGAAAAGAGATACATGGGAGCAATTGGGTAGACCTCGACTCAATGAATCAGGAATATATTTAAAACTAGTCGACCAAGGACTCATCGAACCTATCGGGGTATGGAGAAACATTGACACAACCATAAAATTCATTACCACAAAAGTCTACTTTGAAATCATTAAATCGAAAGAAGGATCCAACTCATTTCCAGCCTTAGTGGGCCAACCATGGGGTCGAAAGATGAAGGCATCATTTTCATTAGATAAAAACAAATAGAGCTTAAAGGAAATGGGTAGAACCATGGATAGAACCCATAGATGAAGAAGTCGATGTCCGACAGCTATATAAAATATAGAACAATGAAGACTATACCGAATCAAATATATATGGGGAACTTCACCTAGGAAACCAAGACACAGTGAGATATAACTCAAATGCATAACTTTATGACTCAGAGATGGAAAAATATGAAACTCAAACAAGGGAATGCTGGACCATTCAAGCCATCCCGAGAAAACCAACACGTCAATGTTTTTATGTGTCCATCATACCAAAGATATTTGAAAACAAAATTAGGGAATACCTTCTTTAGTTCCAATCAAAACAGAAAACAGATAGTCTCTTCGGTATAAAGAGAGAGAATCACCAGCCCTGCAGATTGAACAAGTTTCTAAAAACATAGGTGAACATGACCGAATTCAAAGCCTGGTCGAAATGTTTACAGGTCAAGTTGCTTGATGGTGGGATACCCATCAGTCGAGACTACAAACGTGGACGACAACTTTAACATACTTTGTTGAAATATTTGGGGGAATATGCTAACAAAATAGGCACAAATACCAGTCTTCACACAAGGACAAGACCCTGAAAATCACAGAATATGTGAAAAGGAATGGAGAAGACTTGGTTACAAAGATGAATGAATATGGCCACACCAATTTCCATCCACATTAGATGATTTACCAAATAAGTGGTATAAGATGGAAGAAGCATGAGGTGAAATGTTCTTATGGAACAAGCTCAAAGAAAACTTCACCAAGGACTTCAAATTCATATTGGAAGATGAAAAACTAGTTGAAGCAAAAAAACAAATAAAAACATTCATACAACCAACTGTTCCTAATAGTTAGACATAAAATCATAGCCAACCAAAAGCATCATGCAATAACATTTGGTCTAATAAAATGCCACAGTCAAGAATACTTTGAATAGAAACTGAGCGTACAAACCGAAAAATATTTCTGTGGAAATCTGATCATAGAGAAATGATGAAACAAATTAGAACAGTATTCAAGGTCAAATCAAAATAAGATACCGAATGGATGACAATAGAAGACTTCCCAGCATCATTTTCACTATTCAAGGAAGGAAGTCAACAAATCAACGAAAGAAAGGAGCCAGAATGGACGGATGCAAAGGTTAAAATGAAAGAAGTCGACATCTCAAATGATGATATACCGAATATGGAAAGAATAGGTGACTATTGGAATGAGGAGTAGACATCAGAAATTGTTAACTTATTAAAATAATTTCAGGATGTCTTCGCATGGGACTATAATGACCTCAAAGGGTTAGTTCAGGAAATGGGAAAAATGAAGATTGATATTAAAACAGATGAAAGACCTGTAAAGAAATAACCTTACAAACTTGCTCACAAATATAAAGAGATAGTGAAAAAGAGATCGAAAATATGGTAGCATCTAGAATCATCTACCCAATCGACCAGGCGGAATGGGAAAGACTAATGGTCATACAACCAAAAAAGCATGACACAACAAGATTAAGAATCTGTGTAGACTTCCGAGAGATAAACAAAGTCACCTTAATAGACCCATTTCCAACCCCATTTGTAGATGAAATCCTAAATGAAGTCGCAGGACATGAGTGTTACTCGTTTACAAATGGATTTTCAGGATATAATCAAGTGCCAATCGCCAAGGAGGATCAAAAGAAGACGATGTTAGTTTGTGAATTCAGATCATTTTCTTACAAGTTATGCCATTTGGTCTCAAAAACAAACCAATCGTATTCTCAAGAATAGTAGTTAAAGTTTTTCAAGAATACATTTATAAAACAATAGCTGTATACTTCGACGATTGGACGATTTACTCCATGTTAAAAGATCACTGCAAAAGGTTAAGGATAATGCTAGAAAGATGCCAACAGATTCAACTATCGCTTAACATAAAGAAATGCATCTTTTTAACCCCTATAGGAATCCTACTAGGGCATATTGTATGTAAAGAAGGAATCAAGGTTGCTTTCACAAAAATAAAAAATCATTCTCGACTTGAAACCTCCAGTCAATCCAAAACAAGTCAGGATCTTATTAGGTCATATAGACTACTATAGGAAATTCATTCATCATTATTTTGACATGACATACCCTTTGGAAGAATTATTAAAGGAATATTAGGAGTACAAATGGACTGAAGAATGTGATGCATCCTTCGACACTTTAAAGAAAAAAATTAGCCGAAGTACCTATTCTCAGGTTTCCAAATTGGTCAATCAAATTCCATGTAAAAATTGATGCATCATGCATAATCTTAACACATCTGAGAGATGATGGGATGGACTACCTAATCGTGTACAACAACAAAAAATTAAACAAAGCAGAACACAATTATTCCACAACAGAAAGGGAAGCATTAGGAATGGTCTTTACACTCCAAAAATATCGAAATGATCTATTAGCTAACCCATTTATATTTTACACCAATCACCAAGCACTGAAATATCTAGTAAACAAACCTTTACACCATGGCAGAATCTGTCATTGGTTGTTGCTATTTCAAGAATTCGAGTTTGAAGTTGTAGTTCGACTGGGAAGGCTAAATGTCGAACCTGACCGCTTGTTGAGAATCAACACAGGGGGGGGGGGGACCGACAGGAGTTGAAGCCAATCTACCAGACGCACATCTATTTAGAATAGAAGCTATACCTACTGAACTAGAAGAGATGGCACAATTTTTAGAGAATAGATAAGCACCTGAGGGAATGAGTACCAAAAAGAAGCAAATTTTAGCAATGAAGGTTGCACCTTATAGTATAATTAACGGGTTCCTATATAAAATGGGCTTGGATGAAGTAATTCGTTGATGCATTTTGGAGCATTAAAGAGAGAGAATAATCCATGAAGCACACTATGCAACAACTGGAGGACATTTCCAGTCTGATATGACTGCTAAAAGGATCCAACAGTCGGGACTATGGTGGCCAACATTACACAAATACTGTTAGAATTTTGTCAGTAAATTTGATCGCTGTAAACGTCTAGGTTGAACCATACCAAGCACTAAGATTCGAAATTTGGGCTATTGAATTTATAGGACAATTCCCAGTTCCTGCTAGAAGGCCAGGAGCACGGTATATCATAACATCAGTTGAATACGTTACTAAATGGGCAAAGGAAAAACCTGTAGAAACTTTTTCTAGTGAAGTCGTTACCAAATTTATATATGAAAATATCATTACTAGATTTTGTTGTCCACTAACTTTAATCAGTGACCAGGGATCACATTTTATTAACAAAACTATTGCAACTTTAACATACCAATTCAAAATTGAAAACAGAAGGAGCACAACCTATCACCCTCAATATAATGGTGCGATTGAAGCATTCAACAAAACTTTAACAAGAGGCTTAACAAAAAATTGCAATACAGAAAAAGATGACTGAGATGAGAAAATTCATGCCATCCTATGGGTGTACAGAACAACATATAAATGACCACAGACTAGACACCAGTAATTATACTTGTCTATGGGCAAGAAGCAGTCGTTCCCCTACATTTCTGACAACAAACACTAGTAATCGCCAACATATTACATATTAATGTCGAAGAAGCTAAAAAGGACTGACTAATGCAACTAGCTAAGCCAGAAGAACATCGACTAATCACTATACAACACCAAGAAATCCAAAAGCTACAATAGAAAGCATGGCATGACAGAAACATCAAGAACAAAAACTTGTCAGTTGGAGACCTTGTATTATTGTATAACAGTCGAGTTAAAGGAAAACCTAAAAAAGATGCATACAGAGTGGATGGGACCTTTTATCGTTGAAGAAATCAATGCCAACAAATCAGTCCGACTGAGAACATTACAAGGCGAAGCGGTATAAGAACTGAAAAATTCAAAACTTAATATATATATATATATATATAAACGGTTACATAATTGTTAACAAAAAAATCGAAAAAAACTATAAAAACCATAAAAAACTAAAAACAACAAAAATAAACAATCTAGCAAGATAAAAAAGATAGGGAATTACTCTCAGGAAGGAAGTAGTAGAATTCCATTTAGAGGAATTAGCAACCGACATCATAACCATCGACATAACGACTACCACCCATTTTACTGAGATTTTCATAACCATGATGGATATCGACAAAAAGAAGGCTCAATGGTCCAATCAAACCATCATGATAACCGACAGAAGGAGCACCAAAACCAGTGCACATTAAAAGAACCATCGACAGAGCGTCCTTTACAGTCAAATCCACCAATAATAGCTTCATCGACCAAATCACCACCCTCTCCACCTATAAATACCACATCAGATGAAGGCTTCACATTATTCTACGAAGAGCTAGAGAGAGAGAGTTATCAGACTCCTGAGGGTAATATACATGTTAAAAAAACAGAGCAATTTACTGACAAGATGACACCAAATAAGACGATATCTGCAACCAATAAAGCAAAGGAGATAGCATCTGCTACAACTCCGTTGATCCAAAGACTAGAAAATATCAACAAAGCAGAAGTTCAGGAAACATCATGGTTGAGGCTATGGGCATAAATAAAAAAAATGGGCATATATAGACAAGAAAATGACAACAAAAGCTCAAAAATTAAATGCCAGCACTATTATGAGCTATATAAATGCACTGATCATGGAAAGCTTCAGAGGGAGGAAGGAAATAATAGCAAAATTCATTATTAGTGGATATCACAATGGGAAGTTCTACTTCGACAAACCCATTGAGATATTTGGGGATGTTATTTATAAACTTACATGATTATCAAACAAGGGTGAACCAGTTCTATTCGATTCAAAACCAGGGTTGGTTGAAAAACTAACTGGCACACTAATAGCGAAGAATTCCAAAGGGATGATAATCAACCAGATTAAGTACACCACACCCAATATTGTAGCAAAAATTGTGTCTACAGGACTAAAAACTACGACACACGGGTGCGATCTAAGACTTGACATGTTG
Source organism: Pseudotsuga menziesii (assembly GCA_001517045.1). NCBI lineage: Eukaryota > Viridiplantae > Streptophyta > Pinopsida > Pinales > Pinaceae > Pseudotsuga > Pseudotsuga menziesii. The sequence goes on along the minus strand of LPNX010691773.1, from coordinate 72,243 downwards.
GAAGCTTTCGACAGTATAGAGGACATAGGGAAGCGCTACTGTTGGGCACAATACTTAGCTGATCTTGTCAAAAATATCTGCATGAAATGCTAGTAGGAAGGAACAACAATCATATTCTTGTCTTTAATCATATGGATTGCGATGTATCACATAAAGCCTGTCGGAGACCCACAGTTCCTTGAGCCGATGAGATTCCACATGTGGAACTTCAAGTTGTTTTCAATGGCTGGGAATTCTTAGGAATTAGAAGCAGCTAAAGTGTTGTTAGACAACTGGTTCCAAAATCTTAAGATCATAACGGCTAGATGGAGGGTACCCCAGAACATCCGAAGAAGTATGCCTCCAACATCACGCATCAACTTAGAGTTGGATCACACTTCAGTCTGGTACATGTAGGGAGTTGCAGCAAAAGATAAACCCCTTGACTATTATCCATTAGCCAAGGATATTTTCACAGAGTTATTCCAACAATCCAACACCAAAATATCCATACCTACAATCGCAAAGAAAACTAATCAGCCGATTGTCAAGCCCCCAACTGACTAGGAGAAAGAGGAAGACTATGAAGTACATCTTCATATCAACACCTTTATCCTCAAGGACACCTCGATGGAAGAGGTAAATAATATTCAGTTAGTTACAGTACCTTCGACACAACAAGCTCTTCAATCAACACAACAACAGGAGGAGGAGGATGACCAAACAGATGAAGAAACTCAGTCTGATAAACCAGAGTATGCAATGACAAAGCAGGAAATCCAATAATTAGCTCTGGAAATATCTAAATCTTGAAAAATGTAAAATACTCCAGTGAAAGGGAAAGGAAAACGCAGAGTCATTCTCCTAGAGGAGTCGGATGATGAGGAAGAGTTACTCACTAGAGCTGCATAGATATTGGATGATGCTGCTAAGAACATGGTATCTGTCAAAAAATAGTTCAAACAATTCATGGATGATGAAGCAAAGCCGTCAAAATAAAAGAAGGTAAGAGTTGCCACTCCTCCTGAAATAGACTCTGTTGATTTAACTACCACTCCACCACCTCCATCCCCAACCTAAATAGTCCAAGAAGAAGTACCAAACCTGACTTCTGTTTCCCCAACAAATCCTTACATGCAGGATTTATCTCAAAAACTCAAATAAAAATTCCATAAAGACATCGACCTGCAATAATTTATCAACAAACTCCCCAACCTTTTCCCCGGTGCTCAACAAATAAATAACACAAAATCAGTTGTCAAGTCAGGCCTGTCCCAACAGTTTCTTGCAATCAACCAACACCCTGACCAACCACAAAAATATGCCCCAAAAGCAAAAAATGTCAGATTTATTAAATAATCATTCCAAGGAAATCCCTAAAAATCATCCCAAGTTGTCGCAACACAAATTTCATCATTTATACCATCCACTGGAAATCCTCTACTCCCAATCAATGAAGCAGACAAAGGAGCCATATCAGGTGATCTTGATGCAAATGGCCAAATTGAAACATTAGCAATAGATTAAGAAATAGTCAAACTCCTCGATTCGGTCGAAACTAATGAACCTGTCGACTTGCAACTAGAAGTCGAAGATCCTATCTCGACAGATGTCCTTCCAAACCTCCCATCAACTATAGAATGCCTAGCCTCGCCCACACCATCATCAACCTCAGCTCCACCTTCAAACTTAGTTCCACTGTACACACCACCGACAAGTACACAACCAACCACTGATCCCATCTCTGAAACACAGTTAGTAAACTTCAACTTACTAGTCAGTACAATAGAGCAACAACCAGGAAAGCAGTAGACAGAATCAGTGCTGATAGGCACAGATGTTGCACAACACAAAGAACAATCTCGACGAAAAATAAAAAGAAAGGAGAAAAATAAAAAAGATAAGGAACAACAACAGATAACATCAGCCATCCACCTAGCCCAGCTAGGGTCAGCCACAATCGTGGATACACATAAAATCAAGGATGGCGATTTGGACCAACTATTGGAGGCCCTTAACAAAGAATCCAAAGAAATGAAATAAAGAAGACAAGCACATATTGAAAAATATAAAGCATTACAAGTTGAATTCCTAACAAAATGCAAAGATATGACACAAGCAATCATTCCACTATCAGAGGACACCGACACCTATAAACCGTTGGAATAGGCATACCAACTATTTGAAAGTGTCGTGTCTAGTTTGCAAACTCAGCTACAGGCAAAGAAGGAAGAGCAGATGGAACAAACCTCTGTGCTGCTAAAGAATCAATTCACAACGTTCTCAGAATCTCACAAAGTGCTGAAAGAACATTTTGAGGATTCCAATGTCATAGAGGAAGTCCGGAGAAGTTGGGTCACCTACTAAAACCAAGTATTTCAGCAGCTAAGTTATACAAGGGAGCAAATTAAATCATTGTAGAGCCAACGAGGTGATGCAAAATTAATGAAAAAAACAATCCAATACCAACTTATGTTAGAAACAACAAAGATGGACAAACTTGAGAAATAAGCACACCAATGGTTAACTCAAGACAATCCTAGCTTGGACAACCTCGATGAGATTCGTCTGCACATGAAAATATTAATTGACACTGCAGAGGAGAAAGCACAATTTTTGGGCCCCAACATGAATAATATTGTAGACTTATCGACACAAGAGAATATGTCGAACTTGTCAAGCATCACAACCTTGACCATCGATATTCAGAAAGCACTTCGTAATTGGAAAAAAATTCGGCACCAGTTAGCAGTGACAAGAGAAGCCATTGTGGAGATTTGAGTACAAAAAGGACCATCAATCCGACAACATAGTCCATACACAAAGAAATTGTAGGAACTACTTAATACAACCAATTTTGTTGCCTCCCCTATTTCTTCGGTACGAAGAATTCCTGGGGGAGATGTTAGAGGAGCTAGTTAGCTTAGCCAACTAGATTCGTTAGCTGACTAATTGTAGATTAGTTTGGCCTCATCGGTCGTTTCGGTTGAGTGAACCGAAAGGTAGTTACCATAACTGTTTTGTAAATGTATAAATAGTCTGTTGAGATAGATAAGAACTTGGTTCGGTTTATGTATGAAACCACATGTGTTATTGAGTAATATAAGCTGCATTCTACCCACTATTTGTGTCTCTTGTCTCTGTATGATTATATGATTATTTATGTGTATTAATGGTAAACTTGCAATTTGAGTGATTACAACACCTTGTGAGTTGTATACTGTCGAATTGGATCCTTCAAAACTTACTATACACATCAATAACCTTATTTCTCAACACCTTCTGGTTCACCTAGTATACAATAGAATAGTTTCAAATATGGGGAAGGTGTCCAATAGTAAAGCCCAATGTCTAAGACTACAAATTGACCAAAAGAGGCCATCCTTGTTGAGACATAGGGTCCTAGACTTGAGTTTATAAATGATATATATGGGAAAGTTTATTAAACTAGGTTGGTCAACACATAATTTTATGCTGGAGAATTATATCCATACATGTGACCAACTTTATATATGGATTATGTCCCACTCGACACTAGATATGTTGCAACCATTTGAAAACACACATTTGAGCCTCTTAGGAATTATACCTTGGATTTATTAAAATACTTACCAGTGTTCAACACTAGAGGATAAGTTCCACATTGTACCAAGTTCATTATCAAAAGAGTGCATGTCCATTCACTATGGATCTATAGGTAGTAACCCATTCATGTAAGTGACATCCAAAAGTTAACAGGGCCACTCCATTGAGGGAGAATATGTATCCACTGCATTTCAGTGTGGGCACAAGCATGCTAGATCAAGGTTAGAGCCAAGAATTTATGATAGATATGACCTTCAACGGGGTGGAAAATTTGTCGTAACCAACAAAATCAACAACCCCCAAGTAAAATTTGCATGCTAGATCATAACTAGCTGAGCTACACAAAAGTACATAAGGGAGAGTGTATGTTGGACACCATTTTGGTGGAAAAATCATGTGTATAGGGTTTGCATCTCAACTGGTGTAAGTATTTCATAGATAAACTCTTATAGGCTTGTGTAGATGCCCATATGTCCCCATGATATTTCATTTTTGGCTATTTGTTGGGCGCCTTCACCATATGGAAGTGGCAGCCACTTGAGGGAAAGGAGTTTCCATAAGCTACAAATCCTCAAATATTAGGCCTAAGGTTTGAACCTTAGAGAAGTCATTGGGATTCATAGAATGTTGCTTTCAATGATACCGTATTTGGAAAATGGTATGAAACCATGGCTGGAGTTTCCACTGTTTGCATTCCATGATCATTGTTGAATAACTATATTACCAAGATATGGTTTGGCAGCAACTGAGATTAAAACTTCATCCACTCATGGAGTCCAACTTGAGGATTTTTCGACTCCCTGTCAGTAGGATGGAGTCACCATTATGTTGCATAAATATCCACAAAGAGAAATCCGAACTAGCTAGATGATTTGGAACACTTGTGACATTTGACATTCAAGGAATTAGAAGGCTCTCGGATAGTTTGGGACGAGAAAGTAGAGGAAGTTGCAAAGTATTACATGCAACAACTACAACAATGGAAGGTTAGTAATTGAATGGACAAAAAACCTAAACATCCATAGGGGACTATTGGAATGGATAGACAATGTTAGAGGTCATATCCCTTTTGAAGGAGTATGAGGATTTATTTCCATAGACTTTTACAAAGTTAAAATGGATTCGGGGTGACTTAGGAAAAATGAATATAGAGCTAAAACTTGGTGCCAAACCTATGAAGCTCTGACCTTATCGGTTAATCCTCAAGGCAAAGAGAAATTTAACAAAGAAATAGACCAGATGCTAATTGATCCCATTTCCAAGGATCCTAAATTTTAAGTTTAGCATAAATTTTTGTTAAGGATGATTAAATTTTGTTGGATTTTTTTGGGGATAAATAATTAAAATATTTATTAGGGACAATATATGTTTTTGAAATGCGAGTTTACATTGTAATCCATTTATTTCCATATTTAAATAATTTTATAATTGGAAAAGAAGCACATAATATCTAGCCTCAATTTTTGGGCTAGTCAAGTGATAACTTTTATAGCTTATCAATTCACATGAAAATGTGTGTATTCCAAGGGTTTAATTTGGTAATTTTGACATGATTATAATTCTATTTTTATCCTTGTCATTTGATGTTTTCCTATTAAATCAATCTTCTATGGTGCATAACCATTAAGATCACGGGACATATTCTTAGTTTGTAACCCATTACTTTGCATAGATTTGTTGAATGAATTTAGTTGATGACTAATCAATCCCCATTCATTAAAGAATGCTTTGGAAGCAACTATACATAAGGTGTTTAATCCTTGTTTAGATGATTTATTATGAATATCCTTAATCATCATCTTCCCACATACAACCTTTTGTTTGTTCTTCAATGGTAACTACATTCATGTTGCTTACCAATCCTTGTATTTCATCTATAATATCTATATTCATTGATCTTGCACACTCATTTGTTTTGTTTTCAACATCTATTACATTCAAGTTTCCTAGTTGTATGGTTATATCTTTAGAGTCATTACTTGAAAATCCTTAAATCCAACCTCAATAGAAGAAAGGAGTGTTATAGTTGGGGATCAAAATTTGAAATATTTGTTTATATTTGCTTGAATAATGTCATATTGATGTCTTTTGTTGGGTTAATTTTTGTTTTGGTCCTATCAAGTACCCAAAAATGGAGTCATTGATTCAGTCACTCTCCTCTTCTCCTATGTTCATCGATGTTGGTGGTTTAGATTGGATTTGAGGCTATAATATGTGTCCTTTCTGTGTGCAATATGGTTTGAGTAGATGGTTCAATCAATTGAACTAACCCTTGGGACTCATTAGAGTGGATACTTATGCAATCCACTAAAACTTTTAAAACATGTGAAGGCTTCTGTAATGTATGTGTGATATATCTACGTTATGAATCTAGGAAAACATGGCTTTAAGGTGCAAAATTATTTATTAAATACAAATTAAGGTTAGAAGGTGTTTTATAAATGCTTTAGATGTCATCAAGATTTCATTTTTCTATAAAGTATTTCTCAAACAATTCTTATATAATATTTCTCAAAAAGTATCTTTTAGCTTTATCCATAACTTGATAGGATTAATTCTATTACAAATATGTGAACTAGTTGATAAAGAATCTCCATGTGCTAGAATAGTGTGCTAAACACAAGCGGTGTCAATTTAGTGATTTGATATAATCATGGCTTCCATAGAAAAGTTCAGTTCTATTGACGAGTATAATTGAAAGTCCCTATGTCAACTTTTCAACCTCTTAGTTAAACCAAGAAGAGACAAGAATGAAAACCCTTATTTTATAGCTTGAAAGTATCTCGATCTCATCCTTCATGATATGTGATGATACTATCTAAAAAAAACAAAAAAAAACAAAAAAAAAACAAAAGGTATAGTTAGAATACGCCACACCAACCGAATAACAAATGACAAGACTAGCAAATAATACTACATGTGATAAAGAAAATATCACATATCATTGTATCAATCATTCTTCCTTTATTCTCCATGTATGTTTGTGTATACACACACACATGTGTGTGTGTACATATACATATACATATACATATACATATACATACACATACATACATACATACATGCATACACACACACATACATACACACACACACATACACATATGTACTTATTCAATAGAAGAAAAATACATAATATATATACATATGTGTGTGTGTGTGTGTGCACGCACACACACACACGTCTTTGTCTAATAGGAGAAAAATACATAAAACAAACAACTAACAACTATATAAAACTGATGTATATAATAATTGTGGAAGAATAAACATAACCAAATATACAAGTCTTTGTCCAATAAGAGAAAAATACATACAACCGACAACTATATAAAATTGGTGTATATAATAATTGTAGAAGAATAAACATAACCAAAGAAATTTTTTGTGTCTTCATATATTTTCTAAAGAGACGTATTAACGTATATACTATGTATTTTTCTTCTATTGAATAAATCCACACACACACACGTGCACCTCCTTCCCCCACACACATATATAAGTCTTTGTCCAATAAGAGAAAAATACAGAACAATCGACAACTATATATAATTGGCGTGCATAATAATTGTAGAATAATATGTAACATATGCAATGCACAAGATGTAGCATTCATAACACAAACTAACTAATAAATTGTAGTTAACCACAAGTGTCACCACAACGTGAGACCAATAATTTTTTAAAACGAGCTCAACCTTTATCATCATGTCACTATAAAACACACAATGCATAGTGAGCCACACAATACAAATGGAATATTATCTCTACATTCATTAGGACAAGATTATGACATGAGGAACTGAGTTGGGATCGACAAGTAAGAGCATAAGGAATTACTAAGTCATGAGGGAAATTGAGAGTTTGAAGAGGTTGAACTATTTCTAGGTTTCACGATCATTCTGAGTAGTAACCATACTCAACCCGATGATAATATGAGGATTTAGATTGATATCACACGTAGACTCAGTTTTACAAAGAGAGTAACCCATACATTTGGACACAATATCATTGATGGACAAAGGAATTATTGTGGAGCTTCAAGGTATTTTATAGTTCGAAATGGTTAGACTACAATTTGATAGGATAAATATTACTTTGATCAATACTGTATCTAACCACAAGATTGAATGAGGACACAAATTGAATTTTCATAACAACCTAACCATAAGTAGGTATTACATATTGTTAACTATGAGCTGACTTCTTCAATAATCCTTCATTCCCATACATATTATATTCAAAAGGATGGGCTCTCACAGTACTCATTTTTCATGTCAATCAAACATCATGGTGATGAGGGTCATGTAGTTTGAAGGATTCGAATCTATGATTAACAGAATGGTAGTTAGGTGCCTACAAATGCATAGTGGTCAAGTCATAAATATCGCAACATATCAGTGGGCCAAAGAAACATGTATAAATCAATGGTTAATGCACGACAATATTATAATGCAATAACATGAATATGGTTACTGTGAGATGTTTAGCTCTCAAAATTTGCACATAGGTGAAACCAGGATCTCTTGGGAAATCCCAACCACAAAACATTCGAAAGGTGTAGAATTGTAGGTAATACTTCTTATATCATAGGTAGGTGGGAGAATTAGACAATATGGTTGACTAGGGAGCTAGGTTATTCAAGCTCAATGTAAAAATTAAAACTCATTCTAGCTAAACCATCAATACCAATTGTGCATACTGTTAGCACCATGTCTGGGATAAATGGTCGGATAGGGGGGGAAATACCAAAGTAAATGTAGGGAGAGGTCTAAAAATCCATATATTATAACCTAAAGGTGTGCATAAAGGGTTTGAATATTGTTTAGAAGACTTATTCCTAAGTATAAAAAGAGAGAATTATAAAATAACCCTTAAACGCGGCCTTGGAATTGATCCTTGTATGAAAAATCTGCTTCAATGATAAGTCTCGGTGAGAATAGACGGTGGAGATTTGATCCACAAAAGATTGGACGCTCTAGAAGAATCTCACAAGAGAAAGGTGTAAGGAAGATAGTTGATCCGACAATATAAGATGAAATCCACGTTTTATCTCTGATCAATGACTATGGATGAGTCAACAAAAAATCGACGGTTGTAAAGAGTGGCAGAAAGCAGAAAGGCGAAAGCAAAAAGGAGAAAGTCCTGATGCCAGAATTGGAAAATCCACAATACGAAAGCCACAATTATGCAGAAAGGAAAAGGAAGAAACAAAAAGGAGGATGTCCGGATATGAAAAGTGGCAAACCCATAATCCGAAAGCCGTAATTTTACGTAAAGGAAAAGGCGGGAGCAAAAAGGCAGAGGTTCGATCGTGAAAATTGGCAAACCCGTAATTTGAAAGTCGTAATTGTGCGTAAAGGAGCTTGAGAAATGATGATTATGGGAATATAAAATGCAGAGCGCAAATTTGATTCAAAATATATTTACAGCTGATATCTATTCCACAAGTAGAGCATGCTCATTGCAAAATCTGAGAGGAGAATCAACGAAATATGGAAGAGGTTGCAGAGCAGATAGTGGTTGTACAACCAACTGCTACACAGTCAAAGAAGAAAGGGGTAGAGCAGCCCCTACTCATATATAAGCACCAATCCTTCACCTCTACAACAGGAGGCCGTTCGAATATGATTTGAGTACTTGTTTTCATCAAGCAAGCATGAGACCCCCAGATGTCAAGGTTTTCCATTTTGATCAGTCACGCATATCTCAGTGTGATTTCCCTATTTTTTGTGACTGTGGTGAATCTTCCACCTTAGAATTTGTTAGTATTTTGTAAGTTTGGGTTTGATTCCCATGATGTAACTAATTTTGGCGCTCTATTTCGAGATTCCTCTTGGGAGTAAATTGAACTATATATATAACCTCGATAGAGGAGGAAATTGGTTCGACATTCATTTTGAAATCCTCTGTGCTTGTTTTTGTATCCCTGATATTTTCTTGGAAGTATTTAATGTGGAAGTATGTTCTAAGTGTCTAAGATTAATCACATTGTTCAATGTCCAGTCTGTGTTTTACTGTATGCTCCATTTCCATGTATGTGTGAAGTTATGCTAATGCGTTTTTAGTTGTGTGCAAGGAATTCCTTCTTTGGTAAGTGCTCCTTTCATCAGAAATCATATTTGTTATGTGTTTATGATGAATTCCATGGAATTCATCCTCTTCTAGGTGCTCCATTTCAGTTATCATCCTTTATTGTTGCATTTGCTAAAGGTGTTTCAAGAGATTCATCCGTAGATAGGTGCCTCTTGTTTCACTGGGATTCTTCTCATCCCCCCTGTCATCTCTTAAAGTTATTTGATTGAATTTTAATGCTCACATTGCCTCATATTGTGAAGTATAATCACTTATCATTATTGTTGTAAGCCCTTGAATGTTTCAGGCCTCGACTCCATTTCCCAATGGTGTTTTCTATTTTTCTACCTTACACTCTTCAAAATACAAACAACTTGTTTCCATCAGAAATATAGCCTTGTGAATGCTTGTTGTGAGACATATGTGCATGTGAATGGTCTTGTGACAGTGAGAGAGACCCCTCTGGTTGTATAATCTAGAATAAATCCTATAGGTTGGTTTGAAATGGTTACCCCAGTGATTTCCTACCACAACCATAGGACAATTACTAGGTGATAACATTATCGGTGCCATTGTCGGGGACTAATTACCATTATATCCTCAGGGAAATGACATTGTCCTAGTTCTACGACCTGGTTGAGAAGCTGATATTAGACACATGTTGGTTGTATATGCTCTGGAAAATCCATTCAAATATTTTGGAAGGTGACTCCACTGGGAATATTAGCGGCCAAAAGGACCAATACGAGGAGCAATCCTGATGCTGAACCTTTTTAAGAATATTTTGATCCAGAGAGACTGATTCGGAAGGCCAAGAAGCTACAAAGGTCAGTTTTATCTCAGATAGATAGAACTCTTTCTTTACCTGCTAAGGGTGCTTCTTATATTAATGATATATCTAAACATTGTGATGAAAAATTTGAGCTAGTTTTCCCTAGAACTAATTCTGAAATCAAGCCTCTCTGAAGTAGTTTTGGACCCCTCTGCATTCGAGTTCTCTTATACATCTTGGTCACCTGAGATCTCAGACTCTCTAGGTAGGTATTTTCAACCCTTATTTGACCGAGAGTGCCCACTATTTTCCTCTGAATTAGCCTCATTAAGCTCCACTGCCACAAAGCGGTCTGCTTCCATATCCTTTTCTCCCACCACTTCAAAGCTTAAGCAACCTTCATCATCTAGTTGTGCAACTCCTCTCAACTCCGTAGTTCCTCACATCACAGTGATTTTGTTTGTCACATCAACTTTAATTCCTCTTGGAAACCCTGCTATAATCATCGGAATGGCTAATGGGTTTGCCCCTATACTAATCCTTGCTTCTCTTCATGACCTTCCCCATGGATACTCCCAAAGACTCAAACAATCTAATGGGGAGAGGGGGTATTCAACTGAGGAACACTTGGGACGGTTTCCAGACTAGGTAGACTTGGAGGAAGTAGACCATAATGGTGTTAAAGTCAAGTTGTTTTTCCAAAGTCTTGTTGGAGAAGTGAGAAAATGGTTCAAAAATATTGCAGACAACTCCATTCTGAACTATCAATATTTTGAAGATTCTTTCAAGGACAAATGGGAAGACAAGAAAAACCCCAAGCATTATTTGTACCAATACCATTCCATGAAAAGGAGGGAGAGTGAATCTATCCAAGTATTTTCTGACAGATTTATGAATACATATAACTCCATCCTTGCCCAGTTAAAACCTCCCCTTGGTTCTTCCCAACTCTAATATACTGAAGCCTTTGACAGTGAATTTACCTTGTTGTTGAGTGAAAGAAGATCAGCATCCCTAGACGATATAATGAAATATTCTATAGAGTTAGAGGTAAACCTGACTACTGCTAGAAATAAAAAGAGGGATGAGGGAGAATGGAGGAGAGAAGAGGGGGATAGAAGGAAGGATAAAGAACCTGAACAACCTTATTCCTCTATAACATAAGAGGCTAGGATGGACATGATGATGAAATCCATGGAAAAGTTGATGGAGAGAATCATTGTGGACAATAGACCACCTGCCATGGAAAATAAAGAGCAGTAGAATAGAAATAAGAATGTTAGAAGGCCCCAAGTCCTCCAAAACAGGTAGAGAGATCAAAGAAACCCTCCTAATGATCCTGTCAGGCCCCCTTTTTCGAAGAATTATGTGGAGCAAGAATATGTAAATGAAGCTACGGGTGAGATTCGCCAGCTGGACACTGGCTCACCCTCTGGATTTTTTACCAAAGAAGAACATGATAATTCTTGTCATGAAGCAGAGGAGCTGCCCGTTGAGGAAACAGAGGATTGTCAGAGGGGGTATCAAATTAATGTCATGGATCTGTAGAGGAATATTGGTCTGAGGAATAGAGATGTTCCTGTTATGAGGAATAAATATGCATCAAACAAAGCCTCTACAAGAAAACCAAAGAGCGATATACCCATTAAGGACACCTCCAAGAATGTAATTGATCCCAAAGGGAAACAAAGGAAAGAAGATAATCCAAGGAACCCAGATCAGGGACAAACCCCTTTCAGTTTAGAGGTAGAAATTTAAAAAATCAAAATATCTATCCCTCTAACTGAATTGTTAAGAAATTCTGAAGAGAAGTCCCAAATCATGACTGTGTTGAAGCCTCTAGGATTGAAATATCATATTCCCTAAATATTCAAGATGAAAGTACCACCATCCTATTTGGATCCCATGTAGATGAGTCCACCAATGAAGATGTCCCTCCCTTCTACGTCAGTATGAACATTCATGATACCATCCTACACAATGCCATGCTTGATTCAAGAGCTTCACACAACCTGATTCTGAGGAATATCATGGATAAAATTGGATTGGAGGTGACCAGGCCTTACAAAGACCTTTTCTCTTTTGATTCCAGTAAAGTTAAGTTCTAAGGATTGATCAAAGATTTGGTCATCTCGTTGGCTCAAATCCCTGCCAAAATCCTTGTCATGGATGTAGTGGCGGCTGACATTCCTCCAAAGTTTGGAATGCTGTTGTCAATAGCCTGGGTGACCAAACTCAAGGGTGCACTTGAAATGGAAATGTCATATGCCACCATCCTGATTTTTGGTGTATAGAGGAGGCTTTATATAGAGAAAAAATTTGAATACATAGTGAGCAGTGATGAAAGGCCAAATAACCACCCCATCTATTTGTTGGAAACTGAGATAGGATCATCCATTTTCCTTATAGAGGGAGGAAAATACAATTTTAGTTCACAAAACACTTCTTCTTACCCCACTCAGGAAGAAATTGAGGAATTGTGGAATGTGAAGTTTGATGGGGAAACATGCAAAGAAGGGGAAGGGGTTGGAGTTTGGGTAAAAACTCCAGGATGAAGTGCTTTAAATTATTCTTATAAATTAGCCTTCGATTGCATGAATAATGAGGTAGAATATGAGGCTATGATGTTGGAAATTCATATCCTGAAATATTTCCAAGTTAGGAGGGTGGTGATACATGGGGACTTCGAGTTGGTGATTAAGTAAATTCAAGGCGAGTATTAGGCCAGATATCCTAGGATGAGAAGCTACAAAAATGTTGCCCTAGATTTGATAGAATGCTTTGAAGAATGTAAGTTTAATCTAATTCCCAGATTGCATAATGGTATAGCTGATTTTTTGACCACTTCTGTTGTTGTTTTCAAAATTCCCATGCACCCCAATAGTAAATATGAGATTGAGGTTAAGCACAGACCCTATGTCCCAGGAAATTTTAATAATTTGAAGGTATTTGAGGATGATAAATAAATCCAGAGTTTCCTTAATCTCATTGGGGAGTTTGATGGCTTGATTATTGGTGAAGATAACATGCTCATGGAAGGGTCTACTCTCACCTGGGAGTGCCTGCAAGGTCATATTGATGGTCCCAAAGAAATGCCACAAGATGATATTTTTTCCCTTGCTGAGGGTGCTATTGGCAATGAAACTAAAGAAGATGTTGGGCCAGAATTGTAGGGGGTTAATGGACAACAAGAATATTTAAACAATCTCTGTGGCGAAGAAATCCGGCAGCTTAAGAGTAACATTATCCCATGGGTTTAGTCCCTTTAGAAAATCTCTTTGACCCAAATGATGTTTCTAAGGAGCCTCATCTTGTCCTAAGCTGAGGATGTGGAAGATGTGAATATTGGAACAAAATCTCATCCTAAAATCATCAAGCTCTCAAGAACTCTCTCTCTGGAGGCCAAACAGAAATACATCTCACTAATGGAGGAATACACATATGTATTTGCTTGGAGCTATAGTGATCTTAAGGATTATGATACAAGTATAATTCAACACGCTATATCAATAAAAAAGGATGAGATGCCTTTCAAGCAAAAACTAAGGAGAATTAACCCCAAGCTGCTACCCTAATTGAAAAAGAAATAAAGATGTTGTTTAAGGAAAAAATCATTGTGGCCCTTGGATTCTCAAGGTGGCTAGCCAACTTAGTTCAGGTGAGGAAGAAGAATGGAGAAATACGGTTGTGCATTGACTTCAGAAATATGAACAAAGTCTCTTTAAAAGACCATTATCGTCTTCCTAAGATGGACCACATTCTGCAGAGGGTAGTAGGATCTCAAAGGATCTCCACCTTGGATGGCTTCTCGGGCTACATTCATATCATGGTGCACCTAGAAGAATAGGGGAAGACTGCTTTCACTACACCCTGGGGTACCTTTATGTATGCAAAAATTCCATTCGGACTCATGAATGCAGGGGAAACCTTCCAGCAGGCCATGGACATGGACATAGCATTTGCCGATGAGAAGGATAAGATTTTGGTTATCTATTTAGATGAAATCACAGTTTTTTCAAATTCCGATGAGGAGCACGTTGCGCACCTGCTGAGAGTGTTCATAAAATGTAGAAAGTTTGGAATTTATTTGAATCCGAAGAAGTCCCACTTTGCTATGAAACAGGAGAAGCTGCTAGGGAACATAATTTCGTAGGAAGGCATCATAATAGACCCAAAGAGAGTTGAAGCCATACAGAAGATTGAGCTCCCTCTGAACAAGGTTTAGGTTCAATATTTCTTGGGAAGAGTGGGTTTTATGATAAGGTTTATTATTGCTTTTTCTGAGATTGTGAGGTGGATTACTAGTATGCTAAGCAAGGATAATGAGATCAAGTGGAAACCTGAAGCAAAGCAATCTTTTAAGGACATAAATAACTCTATTTAAGAAGTACCTATGATCTGGATTTATGCAGGAATGCAATAGAATACAAAAATAACCAAAAAAACAAAGATGCAACGAAAATAACAATTCATTTAATTAATATCAAAGAACTGAAACTCATTTACCGACAGGATGGAAATAAACTAACTAGAGTGTTGGTAGCTTATCTCTGAGAAGAGATGTGGCAGCTACATGCCTCTGAACTATCTGTTACATTGAGACTCAAAGGCCTATATATTATTGAGAAATAATGGAAAACCCTACACTTCCAAAAACCTAACCCTAGGAGGTCAAATTCTAGAATATGGGACCCATTAGGTAAATTGGTACATCAATTTCCTGAGGTTGTAACTTTGGCACACTTTCTCTATTTGACGCAGATGATGCATCGTTAGAAATATCTATCCAAGGATTACATCCCATAATAGAAAAAATCAACTTTGAAATGGACTCATATTTACTCGACCATTCATTGCCAAAAAAACGTCGTTTAGGGCCTCAAAATGGCTTGGGAAGTTTAGGACCCAAAAACTGCCAAAAATAGTAAATTGTGCTACAATTAAGGAAACTAAAAAACCAAAAGAAACAATGGTGGGGGTTTAAGTGGAATAGGCTTGTGGCCACTAATACCCTCCTGGATCATTCCTCCCCCCTTAGGAAGCAATGGTACCCATTGCGTTGAGTTCCTCCATGAGATGAGGAAACTTCTACTGAACTTGGTCCCTAGTGAAGGAGTTGGCCTTCTTTGACAAATTGATAAACCTGGATATTCTGCTGATGGGTGTTCTTGATCTATGTGTCCATAATCCGATCAATTGTGGCTTGTTCCATGCAATCCAGGTTTAACTCTATTGGTGTGAGTTGTTCTGCCACGCCTGATGTGTCCAGTAGAGGTGGAAAGTAGGGCCGAAGGAGGTCCACATTGAACACTGGGTGTAGACCAAGGAATGGTGGAATATTGAGCTCAAAGGATTTTTTCCCTACAACCTTGGTGATGGTGTATGGCCCATATCAGAGTGAGAGGAGATTGCGGTGGGGTCCAGCGAGGCGCTCCTTCTACAAATGTAGGCACACTTTGTCTCCCACCTGGAAGTTGTGTTACACCTGATGTTGATCTTGTCACTGCTTGTATTTAGCATTGGCTCTATCCAATATGTCATCAACCTGTTGGAAAATGTGCTGAATGCGCTCAATGAATTTGTTCACCTTGGAAAATTCAGACTAGACATGAACTGAATCAACCTAAGTAGCTGCAAATGGCATGGCTACATCAATGGGACATACTGGCTGGAATCCCAAGCCCACCTGAAAGGGGCTGTGGTCAGTTGAGCCATGGAGGGCCCGCTTATAGCTATGTTGAACATAAGGGAGGCTCTCATCCCATGTGCATGGATGCTTTGAGTTTTACATCTGCAAAATATGTACGATCATCCTGTTGACGACCTTTGTCTGGCCATTAGTTTGGGGATGGAAAGCTATGGACTTGGTGAGATTGGTGTCTAGCATTGACCATAGGCTAGACCAAAATGTACTTAGGAACCTTCTGCCCTGATGTAAGATGATAGACTGTGGGATCCCAAATTGTACCCACACTCGTTCAAAGAAGAGTTTAGCAATGGTTTGTGGTGTGATATTCTTCTTGCAAGTTGCCATTATGGCCATCTTTGGGAATCTATCGATGACCATGAACACACAGTCATTTTTGTTCTTAGTAGAAGGAATTCCTGACATGTAATCCATGGAGATGGATTCCCAAGGTTGACTAGGGGTAGGAAATGGAGTATAGAGGCCTTGATTCTTTATGGACGGTTTGGAAATGGCACAGACAATGCAGGATCGGATGTAATTCTTGACATCTTGTCAAAGTTTTGGCCAATAGAAATACTTCTGCAATAGTACCACTATTTTCTCGACCCCAAAATGCCCAGCGACCTGACTGTAGTGCGCTTCCCAAATAATCTTAGCATGCTCGCTTGAAGGAACACAAAGGTGTCCCATGTGACATAGTAGTGCATCTTGGAGGTGAAAATTTGGAACTTGGTTACCCTCCAAGAGCATTTTGTATGCGTGGCTGAATTCTGGATCGCTTCTATAGAGAAGTGTCCAATCAGAAGTCTCGTGCCTAAAAGAGTTGAGCATGATGGTTATTGCCACTATCGGTGGTCGATTGAGGCAGTCTGCAACAATATTGGTGCTTCCCTTCTTGTACTTGATGTTCAAATGAAATTGTTGTAGATATGTGGACCACTTCTGATGGCGATCGTTCTGTAACTTCCCTGTTGTCTGGATGAACTGCAGGGGTCAGTGGTTTGTGTGGATGATTGTTTCCTTCCCCAAAATGTAATGCTTCCATTGTCGGCAAGCCTGTACAATGGAATACATATATTTGTCATAAGAGGGATATTTTTGGACTGTGTCGAACAGTGTCTCAATGTGATATTCCACTGGATTCCCTTGTTGAGTAAGGACTGCCCCAATAGCATAGTTAGAGGCATCTGTCTCGATCTCAAATGGTTGTTGCAAGTCTGGTAATGTGAGCACTGGGGCACAGTAGAGGCGATGTTTCAACTCTACAAACACCTTCTGTTGAGTTTCCGACCAAAAGAATTTATCTTTCGCTCCTCCCTTGGTGACTTGACTCAAGGGCCGAGTGATATGAGAGAATCCCAACACAAACCTATGGTAGAAATTAGCAAGACCTAGAAATCTATGAAGCTCTGTTAGAGTGGTTGGGGCTGGCCAATCCCGAATGACGTGGATCTTGGTTGGATCCACATGCACCCCACACCTATCAATAATGTATCCCATATACTGAACCTGGATGATGCCAAAAGTGGACTTATCTGAATTGGCACACAACTTGTGTTTCCATAGTGTTTGGAGGGCCTGTCGGATGTGATGGAGGTGCTCTTCCCAAGTCTGGCTGAAGATCAGGATGTCATCCAAGTACACTACTACAAATGAGTTGGTGAATGGTTGCAAGATGTATTCCATCAGTCTCATGAAGGTTGCAGGAGAATTTGTTAGCCTGAAAGGCATGACCAGCCATTCGAAAAGGCCCTCCTTGGCTTTGAAGGCAGTCTTCCACACATCGGTCAGTTTGATCGATACATGGTGATACCCGGACCTTAAGTCAATATTGCTGAAATATTTTTCCCCTTTAAGTTGGTCCATGAGGTCATCAATCTGTGGGATCGGGTACTTGTTTTGGATAGTGATCTTGTTCAGTGCCTGATAGTCAATACAGAGTCTCCAAGTCCCATCCTTCTTTTGCACCAACATGATCGAGCTCCCACAGGGCGATGAAATTGGCCAGATGTGACCCTTTTGCAACAATTCCTAAATTTTCCTCTTGATTTCATCGTTCTCTATAACAAAATGTGATATATCGGTTCATTGGGAAGTGGCACACCTAGGGTCATATCGATGGGGTGCTTGACCTGACAATGCAGAGGCACCCCTATGGGTGAGGTGAATATGTCTTGGTACTCCTCTATGACCTTGTCCATTTTTTGTTGTCATGTGGAGGAGCCCTTTCTGGAGGTTGTGGCCATGGTCTTCTTCTTGCCCTAATGGTAGATCATCAAGAAAAAAAAGATACCAATTTTAGAAATGAGCTTACTGCACTATTTTGCAGTAACCAAAGAGATAGCGGTAGGCAATGGTACCTCTGGTATCTTGTACAACTTATTTCCCAATGTAATAATAACAGTGTGAGGCCAGGACTCATACACAACATGTCACTTCCATAAGTATGGTTGGCTTAATAATACATCACAAACATAAAGAGGAGCAATGTCACATAATACGTCATCGGTGAAGGGCTTGATGCTGTAGGGAAGGCGACACTACTGGATGACATGGAGATTTCGTCCTTGGTGAAGCCACCCGATGGTGTATGGATGTGGGTGTGCTGTGGTTGAAAATCCCAACTGCTTCATGACCTTTGTTGAAATTAGGTTCTTTTGGCTCCCACTATTGACAATGAACTGTAGCGGGGAACCCTTTACCCACATTTGGGAGTGGAAAAGATGCTCCTCCTCCTATGAATCTTCTGGTTCTTCCTTTTGGATCTCCGTGGTGGCAATGGTGGCATTGGGATCTGCATCAATAATATTCTTCCCTCTGTCATTCCCCTTCTCAGGTTCTGATTCAGTTTCAGAGTATGCATCTTATTCAGAAGCATTTATCTTGGCCACCAGTGACTGCTTGACCTGACACTCACTTGTGTTGTGAGTGGAGCTCTTATGGAAATCACACCACTTTCCCATGTACTTCTTTGGATTTGTAGTGTTTCTCTTTGCTTTTGGCTTTGGCAAGTTGTCTTGAGTTGCGATGCCTTGGATTTGTCCTTGGTTCTGCAGTTTTGGGGAACCTTTTGCTTGCTTTTGATTCATAGATCCAAAGTATCGCTTATTTAGTTTGAATTTATGCTCAATTTTGGCAGCATACCGGTATGCCATACCAAGCCAGAAGATGTCAAGGAACTCCATTTCCTCTTGAATGTATCTATGCAAATAACTGTGGTACTTCAACACCAAATTTTTCTCTGAATCTTTGATACCCAACTTGGTACGTAGGGTATGGAACAGATTCGTCAGCTCATCCACATCTTGATCTCTTTACTTCCGCAACGTAGTCCATTTTATGTACTTTTCCTCATAGCTCCCCACGGGATAATATTGTTCTTTGATGGAGTCTTAGAAAGAATTCCAAGTGGGTATGTCTGAGAATAGAGAGTGTTCCTCCTCGTCCTTTCTCTCACAGTACGTTTCCCAGTAGTCCTTAACATGGGGGGTGGCTTTGAGTAGTGAAAAAGTAATATTTTCTCGGTCGAAAAAGTCATGAACCGAGAAATATCCTTGTAATAGATTCAACCATCTATCTACGACGTCTGCATCTATTCGTCCATCAAATATGGGAACATCAAAGTTTACTTGTACCTTAAAAGGGTTTGCGCCTCCAGGGTGGCTGCTAGATGTAGATGCGCCACCATTGGGAAGTCGTTGAAGGATCTGAGCAAAGTTATCCATTATCACGTTCCTTTGTTTTTCAAGGGCCTCCTTGAGAAACATTTTGATAGGATATTCTACACCCTCATATTTCTTTTCATTCCCCATGGGATTCTGTCAGGGTTTGTGAGGCTGTTCTTGCAAGGGTTCAACCAGATTGAGCCCTAACTCCTTATACCCTGACTTCGTTGGGGACATGCAAAGAAGGATAGAGAAAGAGCAGATTGCTCTGATACCAATGATCCGTATTTATGCAGGAATGAAACAGAATACACAAATAACCATAAAAACAAAGATGCAGTGGAAATAAAACTTCATTTCATTAATACCAAAGAATTGAAACTTGTTTACCGACAGGGTGGAAATAAACTAGCTAGAGTGCTAGTAGCTTATCTTTGAGAAGAGATGTGGCGGCTACATGCGTCTGAACTCTATGTTAAAATGAGGCTCGAAGGCCTATTCATTATTGAGAAACAATGGAAAACCATACACATCCAAAAACCTAACCTTAGGAGGTCAAACGCCAGAATATGGGCCCCGTTGGGTAAATTGGTACATCAATTTCTTGGGGTCGTAACTTTGGCATACTATCTCCGTTTGACGCAGATGATACATCGTTAGAAATATCTATCCAAGGACTACATTCAATATATGTAAATATTAAGATCAAAATAAGCTCATATTTTCCCGACTATTTGATGCCAAAAAAATGACATTTAGGGCCTCAAAACAACTTCAGAAGTTTAGGACCCGAAAACTGCCAAAAATAGTAAATTGTGCCACAATTAAGGAAATTGAAAAACTGAAAGAAACAATGGTGGGGGTCCAAGTGGAATAGGCGGGTGGCCACCAATATCCTCCTGTATCAACCTGTGTAGGTAAGCCCTGATTTCTCCAAAGTTTTCCTCATATTCTCATTTTCTTCAGAGCACACAGTGGCAGGAGTATTGTTACAAAAGAATAAGGAGGGGATTGAGCAACCCATTGTTTTATACATCAAAACCTTGAGAGATGCCCCACTAAAATACAACATTTTGGAAAAACAGCCTTATGCTCTGGTATATGCCTCAAAGGAGTTCCGGGTTTACATCCTGCATTTCGACATCATTTCTCATGTTCCCAGTAGTGCAATGAAGGATATTCTAGCCCAACTAGATCCTGAGGGTAGAAGGGGAAAATGGATATCATTCTTACTTGAGTATGACTTGGAGATTAATTCCACAAAGCTGATAAAAGGCCAAGGACTAGCCAAACTCATGGCATAATCAAACTGTGATTTTCTCAGCTTGCACATGGTTGTTGAATCGTCAACAGATGAGCAAAACCCTAGGGAATGACCAGAGCTACAAGTGGCTGAATATTTCATGTCATCCCCATGGTATGATGAAATCATATTTGTGTTGCACCATCTACAAGATCCACAAGATATGGATAGAACAAGGGCCGGATTCCTCAAGCAAAAGGCAACAAAGTTTTGCATCTTAAATGGGAAAGTGTATTGGAAAGAGACAAGAGGGGTTATGTTGAACTGTGTTAATGAACATGAGGCAAAGAAACTCATTGAGGAGTTTCATGCAGGAGAATGTGGGGGCCATCATTAATGGAAGAACACTGTGTATACAATTCTGAGAGCATGATTTTATTGGCCCACCATCTTTTCCGACACCCACAAGGAGATTGATGCCTGCCATAAGTGTTAGATCTTTGAAGGGAGGAGGAATATTTTTCCATTACCTATAAATCCTATACATGTTGAGGCCCCCTTCTAGCAATGGGGATTGGATTTCATTCGATAAATAAACCCATCTTCCTCAGGACAACACAAGTGGATTCTCACTGCCACTGATTATTTCGCCAAATGGATTAAATCCATCCCTACTAGACAGGCCACTGCAACAATAATTATTTAGTTTTTGGAGGAGAACATCTTGTCAAGGTTTGGAGTTCCTAGGAATTTGATCACTGCCAATGCTTTTGCATTCAAATTGAAGAATATGGTTGAGTCTTGTTTCAAATATCACATACAGTTGGGGCATTCCACAACCTATTATCCACACGAAAATGGGTTGGCAGAGTCTTCAAATAAGAGCCTGATGAGGATCATCAAAAAGATGCTGCAAGACAAAAAGAAGGCCTGACACACAAATTTGACTCATGCTTTGTGGGCTGACACAATAAGTGTAAAAAAATCCATTGGCACCTCACCATTCCAGCTAGTCTATGATTATGAGGTAATTTTTCCTATTTCTCTGAGTTTTCCAGTGATGAGGTTTTTACAGGAGGAAGATGTTGAAACTCACCCAACGAATAGAAGGATGTATCAGTTGGTTGAATTGCAATAGAAAAGAGAGCAACTTTTTGATAGAACTCAAAAGTTTCAGGATAAAATGAAAGACATCTTTGACAAGAGGACAAAGCCTAAGGATTTCCAACTGGGGGATGTAGTTTTGCAATGGGATGCACCCCATGAAGAGAAGAAAAGCATGGAAAATTTGATCACATATGAAAGGGCCCTTGCAAAATTGTAGCTTTCAGAGGGAAGAATGCCTACATACTGGAGGAGATGGAGGGTGGTCTTGTGTCATGAGCTCCTGTAAATGGGAGGATCCTCAAGCACTATTTTCTTTGAAGTAAGTTTAATCTTCCATGTCATTGTATATACCATTTTATTTTAACATTGCATGTGTGGATAGCTCTCTGGCATAATTAAATCTTGAGGTGAAGGAAGTAAGGTCTCCATGAAGAGCTATCAATTGGTTTTAGTTTCTTTTGAAGATGGGGTTGAAGGCACTAGAATGAATTTTGAGGCAATGGGCCTTTGGGATAAAGAAAAGGTGTGCAGTTGACTGGGGTTGTTCAAGCACCACAGGGCCCAATTCATCAGGTGACTTGGTCTATTGTTCTTTGCTACCTAGCAAGGAGGATAACATCCCCAATTGGAGCTAGTTGTTAGCACCATGTCTGGGCTAAATGGTCTATCACATGCCCCAATTTTGTAAAATAATGTTATTTGCTTTGATTAAATTCCAAGACATTATGTTAAATTTAATGCTAAGTTGAAACTGATGACTCAGCAGAGTCAAAAAATGTGAATGTAATTTTGAAAATTTTATTTTAAATAGATTAAAGTGGAGACAACAGCTTGGGAGAGCTGTTAAAAAGAGTGTACTGGTCAAGTTGGTGGAAGGAACTAGGTGGAGGACAAAAAGACAAGTGGCAGCATCCTTAAACACTTCCTATGTTGCAGGTGGCAACTTCCCTACATTTGGGGTCATGATCCCCCAAGAAAGTGGGATCAGAGCAGGTGGCTCAATTAATGACAACTAACCCAAAAAAGACCTAGGCAATCTTATTAAAAGTGACCAATGTAAAGAGTTGGGGGCTGCTCATTTTCTAGGAGAAGAATCATTCAGGTGAATGCAATTCAAGGAATTCATTGGGAAAGGAAAACTGTAAGGAAGGTGTTTTGAGGGGTAAACTGCAGAAACTTGATCTAATATAGCTTTTCAGCTGAGAGATCTTACTGCTGTGTTCAGAGTTGGTATTGAGTCTAAGGACTAGTACTTTGTTTATTTCTCCACCTAGTTCCATCCAAGGAGACCAGAGTAGGCTCGGGGGTCCTAAGAAGTCGTTGTTTGAGCGCTCTCTAGGAGTTGGTAGGGAGGAACAACCTCCCATTGTTGTTGTCATCCATATTTAAGAACAGGTTCTACCATCTTTAATTTCTGTGTGTGAGAAAATGATTTATGTTATAGGTTTAAACTGTAGAGTGTAAAGTATCATAGCTTGTTGAAAGTTGAATTTGTTCTTGATGAAAAATAAATCCTACCTGTGTTTTTCCCCATCTGGAGTAATCCAAATCGTACTCTAGCACATTTAGTGTATTTAAAATAAATGAAATATGATGTAAATATAAAACAAAATGTTAGCTATGAATATCAAAATGTTTTCTTTCATTAGACAATGTAATTACCAGAGGAAATATTAGTCTGTTCAAAGAGTTGTGTTATATCTAGACTGTATATGTTAAAAAAAAGCGTAATTATATCATTATACTAACCATAATATATTTTGGTATGCAAATCATTCATCTACACAGTATTTACTTCTGCATACATTATTCTATATAGAAACAGAAAGAAAGGAAAACTAGAATTTGACTGCTTAAATTGCAGGTTAAATAAAACAATATCATCTTAGCTCTGTAGTTCATTTCTTTTCCTAATAAGGATAACTATTTTATTTACAGCAACTTAAACTGTAAGTAAAGATAGAAAACCCTGATTTAATCCTCATGATAAAACTAATTGGTTTAAGAATGTTAGCTAGGTTTATTTTATTTATGTTGATAATGTAAATAATTTACTTATTTTATTCAACTGTACTTTTGCATTATCTAAAGTTACTAACCTGTCTCCTAAGGAAGGATTCAATTTTAACAAATACCATTATTTTATTTGTAAGAAAAGGAATTAAGTTATTTGTTTATTACCCTCATTTTTCTTTTGTTTAACAATTTCTAATGTCATGTTCTAGATAAGGTATTATTGATACAGAATGGTTCTTATAAATTATTAAACATAGAATCATAATAGCATAACAATAAGATATTATCTCATCTGTATACTTTATAAATAGACTAAGTGTAAGGTTAATATAGAAATAATATTAATCTATGAATAACTAATATTTATTTGAATTAACAATTCAATTATATAAAAAAAAATTATTACCAGGGTCGAAACCCTCATAAGTCAAAATAGTATAAAATATAGAAAAAACATTACAATAACATTCCAGATAAGCATAAATCATGCACTTCAAAGGTGTAACAATATAGTTACATAAGTATGAATCCAAAGTGGTGGATTATGTATTTTTTTGAAGTTATCATTTTTAAAACGATTATTACAACTCCTTAAGGTCTGAGAAAAATGAATAAGAAAACTTAAACACTCCTACATATAACATACAATTATATAAACATGTATTATTTAAAATAACATACAGAATAAATTGGAATGTATTTTAGGATTTTAACAGAACCCAAACCTGCTCTATTAACCGAGCTAAAAGAAACAAAATTTTATTATACATGAAAGAGCAGAACAAAACATAGTTTTATATCTTTAACAAAAAGGATAATTTAAAAACAATAGATACATCTATACACAGCGGAGTTAGGGTAAAAACCCTAATGTATAAAAAAAATTACAATAGAAGTATCAAAATAAGCGAGTCTAAGCTCTATATTGATGCCTCTTTGCTTTTAAAAGTTAACAGAGAATGGCTTGACAGGCCTTCCATCATTCTATACAAGCTTTACATAAAACCAAAGGAAAAATCAAAATTTACAAGTTACGGCCTAAGCCAGAAGCCCTGCATGTAGCAAGGGTTTGTCAACAACTAAAACAACGAACCAAGTTAACCCAGAAAAACTTAAACCACGAGGGTCTTTGCAGGCCACAGTGACCAACCAACAAATGTTCCATAAGGAACTGTACAAGGACGAACTGCCATAGGATAACCAGGGCTTACCCGTGAGCAATTTTTTGACCAAGCTTTCCACCGGCTGCGTAGGAGGATAAGGCTGTCACCTATGAGACAACCCACGTTGCTGTTAATAATCTGTATTTATATTTTTAATAGAGATATAAAATAATAGAGAAACGAGTAGTATTTTTTACCTTGTTTTCAAAGTAACGTAGCCACCCACAAATAGGAGTGCCGCCACCAACACCAGGATCAACAAACCCTTCATCCTTTACGAGGAAGAGTGAGGCCACCCAAGCGCAACAACAACCAGTGACAGCCAAATATTTGGAGCAACAAGCCTAGTAGACATTAAAGCATGTGCTGTCACTACTTCCCAACTGAAGAATTCACTCTGCTAGAAAACCTAAGACAAACCAGACCACGAGTTGTTGAGTCACGACTCTCATTACCCTGATGCAGGGTTAAAGAAAAAGAGATTTTTTTTACAGTCTGGTAACCCTTTCAATGAGCAAGCCATGAAGGTTAAACCCTAAAGGAAAGCAACCACCCACAGTGTAAGCAGCGAATACTCTATTACAGCTCTTCTCTATCAGTTTGTAGGGCAATCTTACGAGTTACAAGAGGTAAGAACCAATATAGGAGACTAACATCTAACCAAGCATAGAATCAACATGGCGGTCAGGACGCAGTAGCAGAGTGGCCGGAGGCCCGAAAACGACGGAGAAAATAACAAAGGCTAGGGTTAACAGTCTCTTTTTATTGTCACCACGGTTGTTCACAGTGAATCCACGTATACATGCAAATAATTTACCATGCAGTGGGTAACTTACAAAGTCCCTGTATGCAATAAAATAACTATCTTTTTAAAATGATTTTTCATTCAATCATTTGGTGGATAGAACGTTCCACAAGGTTCTACACTCCCGGAGTCAACCAAGCGATGTATGCTGCAAACATTGAAAAGATTTAGTATCAAAGGATTTGGTCACTATATTTCAAGGTTAACATAATTCATCGTGGGCGTGGACAATTCCACGACCTTTCACCTTATGCAAAGTAAAGTATTCATTGAAAAATGATTATAATTCTATCAAGGGTTATGCCCACATTAAAATTTGCAAAAATTCATAAACCTTGTTCATGTCAAGATATTTTTCTTGCTAGCTTATATCCTCGATATTCCTTTTGAGTACCTTTTAAAAACTATTAGGTTTTCAAATGAGAGTGTTAAGCCTTATAGTATCTTTTGGGCTTGTCAATAAACTTTTGATGGTCTTAATAACAAAAATGGACAATTTCTTTTTCCAAGTATGTTATGCATAAAGGAACTTTAGTTCTTCACTATTGACTTAACCTAATTGATAGAATTATAATAGTGTAGACATAATCATCTTTAAGCCTCAAGCTTTATAAGCTAGGTTAATAGTATAAAATCTCATTAACTAATGTGCATTATTTTCTTATCACAAGAGTTAACAAAATTATGTCGTGACGTGAATTTGTTTATGGGTATAGTTTAGGTTAGACCCATAAACTATAAACCCCACTATCTTTAACCTAGGTGTAAGGAAAGTTTAAAGGCTTTATACACATGATGACTTAGGTAAACATTGTTTAATATCTTATAAGTTAGTTTGCAACAAAAATTATAAATTACAAACTAGGGAAAGATAACAACTGTCGCCATTTACAGTTAGGACAGAATCTCTTATATATATATATATATATATATATATATATCTTTGGAATCTTTAAAAAGAATAATAAACTAATTGTTTTACCTCATAAAAGCATTTGAAATTGAAAATAAACAGCTTATATATGTGTTTTTACTGAGCTATTTAAATTGCAACGAACATATATCTGCATGTTTTATGAATATTGGTAGGCAGCACTGGATCTTTCTTACCTGTGAATCTGTGAAGACAGGTAAACTTTCTGCGTTAGCTAAAAATCTAAGTAAGCCCCAGAATCCAAGATAGTTCCACCTTCTTGTCGCAAGGAAATTAAAAAAAAACAAATCATTAAATTGAAAAGAAAAAGAATTAATCTTTAAGCTAAACTTAACCCAGTAAATTACTCAGATTATGTGATAACTAATATGATAATCAAATAATGTATAAGTGCTTGTAACTATTAGCAGACTGCATTATTGATTATTTTCTGTATTTTCAAAATTTTAAAATTTTCGGAAAATTTGGGGTTTTGACATGTGGTATCAGAGCGCAAGGTTCACACTCTAGACCTTGATGTAGCCCAACTAGCTTTCATAAAATAGTGAATTTAATTATTTTGCTAACGTATGTATTTTTTAAAATGTTATTCAACAGAGAATTGTCTCTTGATGTTTAACAGGTAGGTATGGAAGGGCTGGGAGAGTATGCACAGGAGGAGTCTCCAGATACAGAAACAAGAAATTTGCCCAGAGAACCTATACTAGAAAATGTGACTGCAAACTCCTCAGAGCTGTTACAGACTGTAAAAGATTTAAAAACTGAAATGGAGTCTGTAAAGATGGAAAATGAAAGGATTTTGAAGGCTCAGGAATAATTGAATCAGATCCTAATGGAAAAATTTCAAACCGAAGGAAGGGGTAGAAGGTTAGAATCTGAAGATGCCAGTCATCAAAGAAAATAAAAAAAGATGAAGCATGCAAAAACTGAAAGTAGTTCGTCGTCTGAAGGGTTTGGTGAACGACAAATTTACCATACTACTAGTGACAATAGTGATTATGATTTGTATGACAAGAAGAGAAAATACAAACCATATGAGGAAATTTCAGGGGAATTCAAAAAGATAAACCACCAACTTTTAATGGAGAAACTGAGAAGGGGGAGGAAGTTGAGTCCTGGTTGTCAGGGATGAAGAAGTACTTCCAAATATATAATTATTCTAACCAGTTATAGGCTAGGATGGCTATATATAACCTCTTGGAAAAAGATGATATATGGTGGCAGGACTTGAAGAGACTCAAGAGTAGAAGAGAGAAATAAGTTAATTGGAGTGCCTTTAAGAGGAATTTCAAAAAGAAATTCCTATCTGAACAGTATTACGAGGAAAGAGCTAAAGAGTTTTATGAATTGAAATTAGGTTCAATGACAATGAAATATTTGAACAGCAAATTCTTAAACCTACTTAGGTATGTACCTTACCTTGTAGACGAGAAACCAAAAGTACAGCGATTCCTTAGCTGTTTACCGTATCATATTAAAGATAGAATTGAGTATGATAGGCCAAAGACCTTGGAGGAAGCTATGATGAAGGCTAACTTTTGTTTTGAGCAAAATCGGGAGAAGGAAGGCTTGGCCAACTGGAAGGCCAAGAAAAATAATAATAAGTCTGAATTCAAGAAGAAGGAATTTGTGCCTAACAAGAATTTCAAGAATAGTAAGGCCAACAAAAATTATTCTAACAACAAGAATTTCCCAGGAAATAGGAATAGTACACCCAACAATCAGAACAATTTTAAGGATAAAGAAACTGCAAATAATCATGGAAATTATACCAAGAGTTTTGAGCGTAAAGAGCCTATTAAGTGTTGGGAATGTAATGGCCCACACTATGCTTCGGTCTGTCCAAACCAGAAGAAGACTGTTAATAACATTCATACCGTACAGGAGGAGATGACCATTGGGGAGCTAGCAAGGAGCATGCCCAGAATTAACACAGCTTTGGAGAACCGACAAGCGGAATATCAAACTTCCATGGTGGAAGTAGAAGGTATGATTCATCATACCTCTGTCACTATTTTAATTGATCCAGGAGCTAGTCTCAGTTATATTGCACCTCAGATAGTGGAAAAATGTAAGTTGTCAGTTGATAAGTTTGAGAATTCATGGTTAGTTCAATTAGCCACTGGGGCTAAAAGAAAAGTAACTTGTTTTGCGAAATAATGTGCTTTACTTATGGATAAATTTGAAACTATTGTTAAACTTAATGTTTTTCCACTTGGCTCATATGATTTGCTGATTGGTATGGAATGGTTAGAAACGCATAAAGTAATTTTAAACTGTTACGATAAAACTTTCACATGCTTAGATAGTGATGAACAACCAGTAAATGTTAAAGGTATTCCTAGAAAAACTATG
The DNA here is from genome assembly GCA_001517045.1 of Pseudotsuga menziesii. NCBI lineage: Eukaryota > Viridiplantae > Streptophyta > Pinopsida > Pinales > Pinaceae > Pseudotsuga > Pseudotsuga menziesii. The sequence goes on along the minus strand of LPNX010691773.1, from coordinate 42,852 downwards.
GTATGGCATATTTCTACTTTACAACTTAAAAGAGATGTTAGAAAAGGATGTAAAGCTTACACAGTAACCATTACAGATGAGGAAAGTAAACCTAAAACAGATAAGTTAAAAATAGAAGATATCCCTGTTTTAAAAGAATATATTGATGTATTCTCAAAAGAAATCCCAGGATTACCTCCAAAAAGGGAATTGGATTTCACCATTGAGCTGGTACTGGGTGCGGTACCTAGCTCAAAGGCCCCTTATCGAATGAACATATTGGAACTTAATGAGTTAAAATCACAATTAAAAGAGTTAATTGATAAAAAGTATATTCGACCAAGTGTGTCTCCCTGGGGGGCACCTATCATCTTTGTTAAAAAGAAAGACGAAACTATGCGATTATGCATAGACTACCGTCAGCTAAACAAGATGACTATCAAAAATCGATATCCGTTGCCCCACATAGATGATCTGTTCGATCAACTACGTGGATCCATGGTGTTTTCAAAGATAGATTTAAGGTCAGGATATCATCAAGTGAGGATTAAAGATGAAGATATCTTCAAGACAACCTTTAGAACAAGATATTGACACTACGAATTTGTCGTAATTCCATTCGGGCTTACTAATGCCCCAGTTGTCTTTATGTGTTTAATGAACAACATAATGCATAAGTATTTAGATAAGTTTGTGGTCTTGTTTATCGACGACATCCTAATCTATTCAAAAACTGAAGAAGAACATAAAGAACACCTAAAAATTGTTTTGCAAGAGTTGCGAGAACATCAACTCTTCGCAAAGTTTAGTAAGTGTGACTTCTTTAAGGATAAAATTCAGTATTTAGGTCATGTAGTGACCAAGGAAATAATTTCTGTAGATCCTGAAAATATACGAGCAATCGAAGATTGGTCGCTTCCTAAAGATGTGACAGATGTTAGGTCTTTCATGGGAATTATCGGTTATTACCGGAGGTTCATTGAAGGCTTTTCAAGGATAGCAAATCCAATAACCTCCTTGCAAAATAAAGGAAGGAAGTTCAACTGGAGCCCGAAATGCGAAGAAAGCTTTAAGAAGTTAAAAACTCTATTGACTAACGCACCTATTTTAAGAATAGCAGATCCTAATAAAGAATTCATAGTGTGTACTGATGGATGTAATGATGGCTTAGGTAGTGTTCTGACTCAAGAAGGGCATGCTATTGCCTATGAGTCTAGAAAGTTAAAAGTTCACAAAAAGAATTACGCAACATATGATCTGGAACTAGCAACTGTAATACACGCCTTAAAAATGTTGCAACATCACCTAATTGGCAGGAAATTTATTTTAATGACTGATAATAAAGGATTGAAATATCTTTTAGATCAGCCTAATTTAAATGTTAGACAAGCTAGGTGGTTAGCTTTCTTAAGCGAGTATGATTTTGAAATCCAGCATATAAAGGGTAAAGAAAATAAGATTGCTGATGCATTAAGTAGGAACACAAAGATGAATTTTGCAGCAGCAATCAGCACTTACGTTTCAGACTTAGATGAACAACTTAAAGAAGGGGTAAAACAAGATGAAATTGATCAGAAATTGCAAACTAAAGCTGAGAAAAACCCTGCAGAAAGATTAATAAAAGGTTACAGTCTAAATAAAGATAAATTTTTATTATATAAAGATAAACTGTATGTACCTAATGTACCTAAGGTTAAGCTGTTAATTCTGGATGAAATCCACAAAAAACCATATTCAGTTCACCCAGGTTATCAAAAGACTATAACCATGCTAAGAAAAGAGTATTTTTGGCTAAATATGAAAACTGAAGTAGCTAAATATATTGCAAGGTGTTTAGAATGTCAACAAGTAAAAACCGAACACCAACACCCAGCTGGTTTGCTACAGCCTTTACCTATTCCTAGCTGGAAATGGAAAGTGATTAGTCTAGATTTTATTATTGGACTGCCTAGAAATCAGAATCAAAATGACTTTGTTATGGTAGTGGTTGATAAGTTAAGCAAGGCAGCTCATTTTATACCTGTTAAAACTACTTACAAGGCCGCCAATATAGCTGATATTTTTCTAAAGTAGATTTTTCGATTACATGGAGTACCAAAGGTCATAATCTCAGACAGGGATCCTAAGTTCATAGGAAACTTTTGGAAGTCCTTGTTTAAAGGATTAAATACAACATTAAATTTCAGTACTTCCTTCCATCCTCAAACAGATGGACAAACTGAAAGGGTAAACCAGGTACTAGAAGATTTATTGAGAATGTATGTGAAAGATCAGCTAGGTAAGTGGGAGGACTATTTACATCTAGTAGAATTTGCGTATAATAATAATTATCAGACATCAGCTAGATTCAGTCCATTTGAAATTTTATATGGACGAAAATGTAATACTCCTATCTCTTGGAGTAATCCAGTAGACAGATTGGTTTAGGTCCAGAATTGTTGAAAGAAATGGAGGAAATTGTGAAACAAGTGCAGGGAAATCTGAAAGTGGCACAAGATCGACAGAAAAGTCAAGCAGACTTGAAAAGAACTCCAAAGGAGTTCTAGGTAGGTGAACATGTGTTCATCAAGGTAAGGCCCAAGAAGAGCTCTCTAAGACTGGGGAGTTGTGCAAAATTGGCACCTCGTTACTGTGGTTCGTTTGAAATTCTATCTAGGATTGGTCAAGTAGCATATCAATTAGCATTGCCACCTAATATAAGAGTACATAATGTTTTTCACGTTTCTATTTTAAAGAAATATGTTCATGATGCTACTCATGTGGTTAATTGGAATGTTGTACAGGTGGAACCAGAAGGAGAATTTCTGGTGGAACTGGATTGTATCCTCGGGAGAAGGGAAATTACGCTTCGGAACCACACCATTGGATAGGTGAAGGTGCAATGGAAGCACCTTAGTCCTGAAGAAGCCACCTGGGAATTGGAAAGTAAGATGCGAGATGCATATCCAATTCTATTCCAGGGGACTTCGGAGGATGGAGAATAAGTAACATCGAGGATGATGTTATATTTTAAGGGGGTGTGTATGTCACATGCCCCAATTTTGTAAAATAATGTTATTTGTTTTGATTAAATTCCAAGACATTATGTTAAATTTAATGCTAAGTTGAAATTGATGACTCAGCAGAGTCAAAATATGTGAATGTAATTTTGAATATTTTATTTTAAATAAATTAAAGTGGAGACAACAGCTTGGGAGAGCTGTTAAAAAGAGTGTACTGGTCAAGTTGGTGGAAGGAACTAGGTGGAGGACAAAAAGACAAGTGGCAGCATCCTCAAACACTTTCTATGTTGCAGGTGGCAACTTCCCTACATTTGGGGTCATGATCCCGCAAGAAAGTGGGATCAGAGCAGGTGGCTCAATTAATGACAACTAACCCAAAAAAGACCTAGGCAATCTTATTAAAAGTGCCCAATGTAAAGTGCTGGGGGCTGCTCATTTTCCAGGAGAAGAATCATTCAGGTGAATGCACTTCAAGGAATTCATTGGGAAAGGGAAATTGTAAGGACGGTGTTTTGAGGGGTAAACTGTAGAAACTTGATCTAATATAGCTTTTCAGCTGAGAGATCTTACTGCTGTGTTTAGAGTTGGTATTGAGTCTAAGGACTAGTACTTTGTTTATTGCTCCACCTAGTTCCAGCCAAGGAGACCAGAGCAGGCTTGGGAGTCCTGAGAAGTCACTGTTTGAACGCTCTCCAGGAGTTGGTAGGGAGGAATGGCCTCCCATTGCTGTTGTCATCCAGCTTTAAGAACAGGTTCTACCATCTTTAATTTTTGTGTTATAGTTATATCTGTGTGTGAGCAAATGATTTATGTTATAGGTTTAAACTGTAGAGCGTAAAGTATTATAGCTTGTCGAAAGTTGAATCTGTTCTTGATGAAAAATAAATCCTACTTGTGTTTTTCCCCATTTGGAGTAATTCAAATCGTACTCTAGCATAGGTAGTGTATTTAATATAAATGAAATATGATGTAAATATAAAACAAAATGTTAGCTATGAATATCGAAATGTTTTCTTTCATTAGACAATGTAATTACCAGAGGAAATATTAGTCTGTTCAAAGAGTTGTGTTATATCTAGATTGTATATGTTAAAAAAAGGGTAATTATATCATTATACTAACCATAATATATTTTGGTATGCGAATCATTCATCTACACAATATTTACTTCTGCATACATTATTCTATATAGAAACAAAAAGAAAGGAAAACTAGAATTTGACTGCTTAAATTGCAGGTTAAATAAAAAAATATCATCTTAGCTCTGTAGTTCATTTCTTTTCCTAATAAGGATAGCTATTTTATTTACAGCAACTTAAACTGTAAGTAAGGATAGAAAACCTTGATTTAATCCTTATGATAAAACTAATTGGTTTAAGAATGTTAGCTAGGTTTATTTTATTTATGTTGATAATGTAAATAATTTACTTATTTTATTCAACTGTACTTTTGCATTATCTAAAGTTACTAACCTGTCTCCTAAGGAAGGATTCAGTTTTAACAAATACCATTATTTTCTTTGTAAGAAAAGGAATTAAGTTATTTGTTTATTACCCTCATTTTTCTTTTGTTTAACAATTTCTAATGTCGTGTTCTAGATAAGGTATTATTGATACAGAATGGTTCTTATAAATTATTAAACATAGAATCATAATAGCATAACAATAAGATATTATCTCATCTGTATACTTTATAGATAGACCAAGTGTAAGGTTAATATAGAAATAATATTTATCTATGAATAACTAATATTTATTTGAATTAACAATTCAATTATATAAAAAAAATTATTAACAGGGTCGAAACCCTCATAAGTCAAAATAGTATAAAATATAGTAAAAACATTACAATAACATTCTAGATAAGCATAAATCTTGTACTTCAAAGGTGTAACAATATAGTTACATAAGTATGAATCCGAAGCGGTGGATTATGTATTTTTCTGAAGTTATCATTTTTAAAACGATTATTACAACTCCTTAAGGTCTGAGAAAAATGAATAAGAAAACTTAAACACTCCTACATATAACATACACTTATATAAACAGGTATTATTTAAAATAACATACAGAATAAATTGGAATGTATTTTAGGATTTTAACAGAACCCAAACTTGCTCGATTAACCGAGCTAAAAGAAACAAAATTTTATTATACAAGAAAGAGCAGAACAAATCATATTATTATATCTTTAACAAAAAGGATAATTTAAAAACAGTAGATACATCTATACAAAGCGGAGTTAGGGTAAAAACCCTAATGTATAAAAAAATTTACAATAGAAGTATCAAAATAAGCGAGTCTAAGCTCTATATTGATGCCTCTTTACTTTTAAAAGTTAACAGAGAATGGCTTGACAGGCCTTCCATCATTCTATACAAGCTTTACATAAAACCAAAGGCAAAATCAAAATTTACAAGTTATGGCCTAAGCTGGAAGCCCTGCATGTAGCAAGGGTTTGTCAACAACTAAAACAGCGAACCAAGTTAACCCAGAAAAACTTAAACCACGAGGGTCTTTGCAGGCCACGGTGACCAACCAACAAATGTTCCATAAGGAACTGTACAAGGACGAACTGCCATGGGATAACTAGGGCTTACCAGTGAGCAAGTTTTTGACCAAGATTTGCACCGGCTGCGTAGGAGGACAAGGCTATCACCTGTGAGACAACCCACATTGCTATTAATAATCTATATTTATATTTTTAACAGAGATATAAAAGAACAGAGAAACGAGTAGTATTTCTTACCTGGTTTTCAAAGTAATGTATCCACCCACAAACAGGAGTGGCGCCATCAACACTAGGATCAACAAACCCTTCATCCTTTACGAGGAAGAGTGAGGCCACCCAAGCGCAACAACAACCAGTGACAGCCAAAGATTGGGAGAAACAAGCCTAGCAGACATTGAAGCACGCGCTGTCACTACTTCCCAACTGAAGAATTCACTCCGCTAGAAACCCTAAGACAAACTAGACCACGAGTTGTTGAGTCACGGCTCTCATTACTTTGATGTAGGGTTAAAGAAAAAGAGATTTTTTTTACAGTCTGGTAACCCTTTCAATGAGCAAGCCATGAAGGTTAAACCCTAAAGGAAAGCAACCACCCATAGTGTAAGCAGCGAATACTCTATTACAGCTCTTCTCTATCAGTTTGCAGGGCAAGCTTACGAGGTACAAGAGGCAAGAACCAAGATGGGAGACTAACATCTAACCAGACACATAATCGACATGGCGGTCAAGACGCAGTAGCAGAGTGGCCGGAGGCCCGAAAACAACGAAGAAAATAACAAAGGCTAGGGTTCACAGTCTCTTTTTATTGTCACAACGCTTGGTCATGGTGAATCCACGTATGCATGCAAATAATTTACCATGCAGTGGGTAACTTACAAATTCCCTGCATGCAATCAAATAACTATCTTTTTAAAATGATTTTTCATTCAATCATTTGGTGGACAGAACGTTCCACAAGGTTCTACACTCCCCGAGTCAAGCAAGCGATGTACGCTGCAAACATTAAAAAGCTTTAGTATCAAAGGATTTGGTCACTATATTTCACGGTTAACATAATTCATCGTGGGCATGGACAATTCCACGACCTTTCACCTTATGCAAAGTAAAGTATTCATCGAAAAATTATTATAATTCTATCAAGGGTTATGCCCACATTAAAATTTGCAAAAATTCATAAACCTTATTCATGTCAAGATATTTTTCTTGCTAGCTTATATCCTCGAATATGCCTTTTGAGTATCTTTTAAAAACTATTAGGTTTGCAAATGAGAGTGTTAAGTCGTATAGTATCTTTTGGGCTTGTTAATAAACTTTTGATGGTCTTAATAACAAAAATGGACAATTTCTTTTTCCAAGTATGTTATGCATAAAGGAACTTTAGTTCTTCACTACTGACTTAACCCAATTGATAGCATTATAATAGTGTAGACATAATCATCTTTAAGCCTCAAGCTTTATAAGCTAAGTTAATAGCATAAAATCTCATTAACTACTGTGCATTATTTTCTTATCACAAGAGTTAACAAAATTATGTCGTGACGTGAATTTGTTTATGGGTATAGTTTAGGTTAGACCCATAAACTATAAACCCCGCTATCTTTAACCTGGGTGTAAGGAAAGTTTAAAGGCTTTATACACATGATGACTTAGGTAAACATTGTTTAATATCTTAGAAGTTAGTTTGCAACAAAAATTATAAATTACAAACTAGAGAAATATAACAACTATCGCCATTTACAGTTAGGACAGAATCTCTTATATATATATATCTTTGGCATCTTTAAAAGGAATAATAAACTAATTGTTTTACCTCATAAAAGCATTTGAAATTGAAAATAAACAGCTTTGATATGTGTTTTTACCTAGCTATTTAAATTGCAACGAACATATATCTGCATGCTTTATGAATATTGGTAGGCAGCACTGGATCTTTCTTACCTGTGAATATGTGAAGATAGGTAAACTTTCTGCGTTAGCTAAAAAGCTAAGTAAGCCCTAGAATCCAAGACAGTTCCACCTTCTTGTTGCAAGGAAAAAAAGAAAAACAAATCAAAATTGAAAAGAAAAAGAATTAATTTTAAGCTAAACTTAACCCAGTAAATTACTCAGATTATGCGATAACTAATTTGATAATTAAATAATGTATAAGTGCTTGTAATTGTTAGCAGACTGCATTATTGATTATTTTCTGTATTTTCAAAATTTTAAATTTTTTGAAAAATTTGGGGTTTTGACATGGTCGGATAGGGGGGACATACCAGAGTAAATGTAGGGTGAGGTCTAAAAATATGTATCTTATGACCTGAAGGTGTGCAGAAAGGGTTTTAATATTGTTTAGAATGCTTATTCCTAAGTCTAAAATGTGAGAATTGTAAAATAACCCTTAAACACGGCCTTGAAATTGAGCCTTGTATGAAAAATACGCTTCAATGATAAGTCTCGACAATAATAGACGGTGGAGATCTGAGCCACAAAAGATCAGAGGCTCACGAATAATCCCGTAAGAGAAACATGTAAGGAAGATAGAGGATCCACCAAGATAATATGAAATCCATGTTTGATCTCCGATCGACGACTATGGATGAGTTCGCACGAAATCGATGGTTGTAAAGAGTGGCATAAACCAGAAAGGCGGAAGTGAAAAGGTGAAAGTCCGGATGCAAGAATTGGAAAACCCACAATTTGAAAGCCGCAATTGTGCGGAAAGAAAAAGGTGGAAGCAGAAGGAGGACATCTTGATAGCAAAAGTGGCAAACCCGCAATTTTACGGAAAGGAAAAGACGGGAGCAAAAGGGTGGAGGTTCGGTCATGAAAATTAGCAAACCCGCAATCCAAAAGCCGCAATTGTGCAGAAAGGAGCTTGCGGAATGATGGTGAAAGGAATATAAAATGGAGGGTGTATATTTGAATCAAAATATATCTACGACTAAGATCTATTCCACCAGTAGAGCGCGCTCACTACAAGACGTGAGAGGAGAATCAACAGAATATAGAAGAGGCTGCAGAGCAAATAGTGGTTGTTTGACCAGCCCCTACACAGTCAAAGAGGAAAGGGGTCGAGGAGCCCCTACTCAGATATCATCACCAATCCTTCACCTCTACAGCAGTAGACCGTTTGAAGATGCTCTGAGTAGTCATTTTCATCAAGCGAGCCTGAGACCCCCAGATGTCAAGGTTTTTCATTTTGATCAGTCACACGTATCTCAACATGATTTCCCTATTTGTTTTGTGATCGTGGCGAATCTGCCACCTCAGAATTTGTTAGGATTTTGTACATTTGGGTTTGATTCCGATGATGTAACTAATTTTGGTCCTCTATTTCAAGATTCATCTCAGGAGCAATTTGAACTATAAATATAACCTCGATAGAGGAGGAAATGGGTTCGACATTCATTTTGTAAGCCTCTGTGCTTGGTTTTGTAGCCCTGAGCTTTTCTTGGAAGTATTTAATGTAGAAGTATGTTCCGAGTGTCTGAGATTCATCACAATGTTCAATGTTCAGTTTGTGTTTCCTTGTATGCTCCATTTCCATGTATGTGTGAAGTTCTGCTAATGGGTTTCTAGTTGTATGCAAGGAATTTGTTCTCTGTTAAGCGCTCCTTTCATCAAAAATTGTATTTGTTATGTGTTTATGATGAATGTCATGGAATTCATCCTCTTATAGGTGCTCCATTTAATTTATCAGCATTTATTGTTGCTTCTTCTAAAGGTGTTTCAAGAGATTCATCCACATATAGGTGCCTCTTGTTTCATTGGGCTTCTTCTCATTTCACCCTACCATCTCTTAAAGTTATTTGACTGAATGTTAATGCTCACGTTGCCTCAAATTGCAAAGGATAATCACATATCATTATTGTTGTAAGCCCTTGAATGTTTCAGGCTTCAACTCTATTGCCCAATGGTGTTTTCTGTTTGTTCGTCTTACACTCTTCAAAATACAAACAACTTGTTCCCATAAGAAATCTAGCCTTCTGAATGCTTGCTGCGAGACATATGTGCATGTGAATTGTATTGTGACACTGAGAGAGCCCTCTTTGCTTGGATAGGCTAGAATACAGCCTAAAGGTTGGTTTGAAATGGTTACCCCAGTGATTTCCTACCACAACCATAGGAAAATTACCGGGTGATAACACATACCTTGTACAATCAAAGATTATAGGGATTGAGTTTTGTAGGTTTGTCAATGGCTAGTCAGGATCAATGATCAAGCCAACGATTGGGCTATCACAGTCTAAATATTTTTGTATGTACCTCAAGCAATGTGTGCAACCATAAAATTTTGATAGTGGTTGCCTACAATTTTATGAATGGAAGCAACAAATGCCAAAAAATCCTCGAGACTAACATCAACGACGTTCAAAATCCCAATGCATTCCATGCATTAACTTGCTCAATCTGCAACATATTCAGCAACATATTTTAAGGGTACACATTACAGGGTGGAAGAAAATCTCATGGTGTGAGCCAAAATCAAGTGTCATCCATCCGGTGTGGTGAAGTCCAAGGTAAACCAAGGCCGTTACTCATACTCCTATCATTTAAAATATGAGTATGTAGGATCTTACCAAAGGTTAAACATTAATACCAATTCTAACATTGATCGCGAGGAAGATGACTAAAGTAACAAAAAAATATCGTGGAATCATTCTACAGTCGACTCTTATTCACCACCTCATCCCTAAATGTTTACAAGGGACACCCATATGACGGGTCTTGGCATGAAAGAAACCAAGTCATCACCACGGTTCCATGCCACGAATCGACGTGGAAGGAGCGGTGACTGCCCTTGGTGCACTGAACATCTAGTATCCCACATGCACTACGTAAATGGAATAAAAGGAGTATATAAGTGGGGAGACATGTCAAAATTCATTCAAGTAATAAAAAATGGTGTATTGGCGTTTGGTAGACATATTCTCGTTAAGTGATGTCTGGAAATCATTTATGATCGATGTCGTATAGGAATAAACATAGTGGTCATGCAATAAATTTTGGTAACATTTTGTATGGTAACATTGAATAACCTGAGACCCTTTCAATATGAAGGATATTTCATATTATATGAATTATATTCCCTTTCAATTCTTCATTCCCCTTTTTGTTTGTTTTAGAACAAACAATAAACATTTGAATGCCAATGCCAAATACGAGTCACAATATGCAACCAATCACCATGATCCTCTGCTATCATTAACCAATCTTTTCCACTGATATTTTAATAGTAATCAATGCAAACATGAAAACATCCATTTTATTCAAACCCCTAAAGTCTCATTTAGGTAGGCCCCTGTTTTGACCAAATTTAAGGAAAGATTATCACAGGCATGACAAGGAAATTGGGAGAGTTTTAATATTTCAAGAGGGTTTCAACTAATGAAGCATCAATAAAATGTAATTTTGCAACACTATTCCAAATCCAGGCTTAATGCATCTATATGCATCAACAAATGACGACTCTACATGGAAAACTATGTGAGTAGGTTGAGCCCTGAAATTTTGGTTTTGTAGAACAAACATGAATGAACTAAGACACGACTCAAAAACGCTGGATAGTAGAGAACAAACACAATATTAATGTTCTATGGTATGCACAATGAGGTAAACTCCATAAAAACAAATAGACCTGGAGGGTTTTCACAATTCTAATTTATGAGTAGATTATTCAATGGAAAATTGTGAGTCCAAGTATGTCTTACCAACATTAAGATGCTCATAAATTCAATCCTATCAGAAGTGACCTGCATTCAACCTCAACTTTAATTAATTGATAACCCAGTTAACAAATAATAAATGTTCACCTTGATAAGCAAATTTCAGCTTTGTCAACTTCCTAATATCTTAGGATAGATCAATTAGAATGTTGTATTGAGCTAAGTAGCACATGAAACTTGTAATTTATTTTCGCATACTCACACAATACAAAAATCGGTGAAGCAACTTCATATTTAAGAAAATGCATGTACGTAAACTAAGAAAATAACTACTAACATAGATCCATCTTAAACCTGGATCTAGAAAGCACCGAGAGGGATCTAATTTCTTTAGGTGTAAGTTATTTTTATCTTAACTTTTTAAATGTTCATAAAAAATTACACCTCAAACATTTTGATCCCTTTAGTGTTTGGTAAATCTAGGTTTATCATGGATCTTTTAATTACTTTTCATTTAGTTTTATTATTGGGTTTTTATTATTTGATAAATTAGGCGACATGTTTTTCTCTATATTCTTTTTTGTTTACACTATATAAATATATGAATCCACAATACATTTTTAATTTTATTTTTTTATTTATGTCGATTAACATAATGTTTTTTTTAATGTCGGCTAGCATAACGTGACTAATGTGACAGGATCTCCCCCATACTGAACTGAGAGCACCTCGTTTCTCTCGGTGCAATAAAGAAAATAAATCATTAAACTCACCAAATGACATGCAAAGGAAAAAAAAGAAATCAAACAACAAAACAAATAGCACTACAAAAATGCTTTAAGTGTATGAGTTATCTATGACTACGATGACCTTGGATTAGGGTTGAAGTAATGTTTCAAATGAGATCCAAGGTACTATATGAAATGATACTGACATAACTGTATCTCAAGAGGTACACATTATTTCCCAACACTGCAACACTGACATATGGGCCAATCCATAGCTTCTGAAAGTTGGAATATTTTCCTTGATCAGAATGAGTAGAATCCCACAACAAGACTTCTTGAACAACATCGAAGGTTGCATATTTATAAGCACGCTTGTCTAAATATTTCTTAATTGACTGCTGTCTTTTTTTCATTTTATCTAAGGTGTGATGGCATTGTTAATCTAAAGAAATAATAACTTATTAGAGGAAATTTCAACTCAAAATAGGCCTCCTAAGGAAAAGTAATAAAATAATAGTAAAAATAATAAAATAATATTTATTAATTTTGGAGGAAGAAAAGAAAAAACTACCTTTTTCGTATTTTTGGCATATCTCCCTGTGTTTTTACTCAAATTTCGATTGGGATAGCTTGTTGGATGCGGAATTAAATTCCGCATCCAACGAGCTCACTCGATTGAAATTTGAGTAAAAACACAGGGAGATATGCCGAAAATACGAAGAAAAAAAAAGTAGTTTTTTTTATGATACCTATCCCCAAATTTATATTTAAAAATTGTTTAAGAGGTGCTCCCTTTTTAAATTTTAAATCATTTTTATTGGCTAATACACAATGACATGGAATTTCTATTATTTTTGGAAGACCCATTTTAAATTGAAATTTCCTCTAATTGGCATGAAATATTTGTATCATATCAGATTCTTTCAATTTTTCAGCTCTGAAAGTAAGTCTAACTAAATCCAATTGTAACTCGACATGCACAACAACCTATTAACCATAAATGAGTTGGAAAGGAGTCACACTAGTGCTAACTTTGGTTGTGGTTTGATCAACCCATAGAGCATAAGGAAACTGCAAAAGCCACTGCATTGACTTATCTTCCAAGGTTTTCTTCAAAGTTTTAACCAAACATTTATTGGTGGACTCAACCAATCCATTTCCCAGCGGATAGTATGAGGACAGAAAATGAATGATTCACCCAAAATCTATTATAGATATTAGCAAATTTGGCATAATTAAAGGATGGGTCATTATTAGACATAATTCCTAATGCGACCCCAAATTTGGAAAAGATGGTGGTTTCAAGAAAATTTAGCACCTGATCATCGATAGCATTCTTGTGGGGAACTTCCTCTGACCACTTGCTGAAGTAGTTTGTAGTGGTTAAAATAAATATATGCCTAGCTAAGGAAGGTGGATCTATGGGACCAATGAAGTCTAGACTCCATTTTGTGAAAGGAAAACAATTAACAACATATTTCAAAAGCATAGTAGATAGTTTCAACCTCCTTGTCCCACATTGATAGGAATCACATGACTGTATGGACTTAAACACATCTGTGAAAATATTGGGCTAGTAGTAATGTGTTCTCATCATTTTATGAGTAGTGATTTAACTAGTGAAATGTCACCCAATATGAATTTATTCATTGTAGGATCCATGAATATTTTTTAGCATTATGTTAGCCATATCTTCAGTGATGAAAGATACCAAAATCCCATCATGAGACTCATGGAGTAGAAAGGTGCCAAGGATAATATACTCCAAAGATTCCAAACATAATGTCCTATGCTCATTGTATTTGAGGACATTAGGGAATCATTGTTGTGTTAGGTAGTAGAAAATGCTCTTATACCATGGGTGATCAACTAGCCTTATTTCCTCAACATATATGTATAACATATTTGGATGGGAATTCTCATTATATTTAGACTCAGGAGAAGTGTGAGGGTGTTGAGAAAGGTGGAGGGGCAAATCCCTTCCCTTAATGGTGCTAGCTATGTAAATGGTGAGATCATGTTCTTTAATATTAGTGAGCCAATGAACAAGCTTATTGGAAACGATATTTTGAGACAACAGTAACTTAACAATGGGTAAAGGAACTTTTACCTCTGTGTTCTTACTGAGAATGAGATGCTTGAATTTCTCAATTTCCTTGACTTGAAAATAGGCATGTTTTTGAATCAAGGAATACTTGATGGAATCCTCTGAAAGGATCTGAATCATGAATGCTATTAGCCGTACAAAACCATACTAGTTCTTTTGCACAAGAATGGCCGATATGGATTCTTCAATAGCATTTTTATAAATAACAAATTCCTTTGTAAAATAAAGCATAGCAAGCATAGGGAAAGAAGAGATATATTCCTAGATCTTAACGAATGAATTTGCAGTGTTCTCTCCCAGCGGAATGTTTGGTCACCTTTGAGGATATTGTGCGCAACTTTAACTATGTGGGAAAAATAAAAAATAAATATGTGTACAAAGTTGATATTTCACATGAAATCTTGAGACTTGAATCCCTTTCTTGGAGGATAGAGATGGATGGATTTGGATAGATTTCACTCTTTCTAGATCAATGCTAATCCCTAGATCGACCACTATATGATGAGGAGTATCTTTGAAGTAGTTCCAAAAACAAATTTGGTCGGGTTCATGATATGCCATATTTTCAGCAACATGAAAAAAATTTCCTAAGATGTTCAAAGTGATCTTTCTTGAACTTGGAGTGGATAGTGAGGTCATCTAAGTAGACTTGTACGATAATTCCAATCAAGTCATCGAAGGAAATATGCATTTATAGTTGGAAGGTAGCACCATCATTAATTAGGATGAAATGCATGCATTCATATGTAAAAGTCCCCCATCTGGTGGTGAAGGTTGTTTTATATCTATAATACTATTTAAGGTGGATCTAATTGTACGCAGAAAATACATTAAGTAAGGAGATCATTTGGGACCCAATGACCTACTACATAGTCAGTTCCATATTATGTATGGGGAAGTTATCTTTGATACTTTCCTTGTTAAGGGCACATAAATCAACACATAGACACATGTCACTCTTTTTTTTGTGAATTGATACCAAGTTAGCTACCCATTATAAGTATTTCACTAGATATATTATGTGGGAAACAAACATTTTGTCTAACTCTTTTCATATAGTGGCTTCTAAGGATGTTTTGACATGCCTCTACCTTTGATGAAATAGAGTGGCATCCTCCCTAATTGGAATGAAACGGTGAACGGTGCCATGATCAAAGCCTCACAAGTGATAATATGACTAGACAAAGATATTTTAAACCTCATGGAAAAGAGAAATGAACTACTCCCTTTCGTCTTGAGAACATGTAGTTGTTATGTATAGGTATTTTGGTTCTTCACCCTATGTTCATAGGTATTTTATCATCGATCTTTCACTTAGACTCTTCCTTTGTAGTGTGCCTCTTTTTAGTGTCACTTGAAGAGAATGATTTTTATAAAAGTGTTAACCCCTTCGGGAACTTGTTCTTCTCTAATTCAATGATCTCAACAGACTCATCCAACTCATTGGTGAGAAATCCACATAATTTTTAATCACTAGCAAATACCTACCGAGATTCTTCGTTGTCAGGCATATGTGGTGTATAAAGGGACACCATATAACACTGTGGTTTCTATTGAAATAATTTCCTATCCGGTTGGGTTGCATAATCATCTATACCGTTAGCAATAACATTCCATCCTCTACAAACATGAGTGATATTAAAACTTGAGAACATGTTTATAGCCTCTAAGGCCATATTAGTGTATCTACTCATGAATTTGTTGGAAGGTGTGTTGATCTTTTTGACCAAATTTACAATAATTTCTGGGTATGTGAACATGGTTATTTCTTTGACATCCAAAGGATAGAGAATTTTCAAGACCCAACAACAAAGCTTCAAATTTTACTACATAGTTCGTGCATGAAAATGAGCAGTATGTAGGGTGATCCCTGATATGTCTCCCTTAATCAAAGAGGCATCATTTGAGTGCATATTCAATTGTTCTCTTCCAAGAACAATTGAATATTTATTCACACACATATCCATAACCTATATATTACAAGTTGTGTGTATTTCAGGCTAAGAGCACATAACCAAAGTAACATCATTGAATTCACTTATGAAATTATGTTATTGTTTATTAAACGCGATAATGTTATGAGTATTTTTGTTGGTACATGATATTCCTAACTTCTCCATGATAGTTTTGACAAAGCATTTGGGCTTGAACCTCCATTTATAAGGAAATAGTAGGAAACTTTGTCAAACATCTTCATTGATACATAGAATGGAGGAATCTTAGGAGTATTTTGGACAAAAATGGAACCTACATGATCATTGTTAGATACATTTTCTTTGGTTTCAATAATCATATTGGAATTTAGGCTTTGAGGGTGAGGTGTAACACTATTGGAGGAATTGTCATCCACGAACTTTTTAAGGTTTTCCCTTTTCTTACGAATTTGGGAAAGATATAGTAATGTGATGTTGGATTTAACCTTAGGAATATCCTTTATTATGTTTTAGTTATATATTTGGTCTGATGATGAAGCAACTAACTACTACTAGGAAGTTTGAGGTTGATTAGCACTTTTAAAGGTGCTAGTAATAGACTTTTTTTAGTAGGATTGTTGAAGTTTCTGCTGAAATCAGTGGATTTATTCATGATATTGAAGGTATGAATTCTTAGAACAAAAAGTACATCTTGGTCATCTACCTATTCTAAATCGTTTATCAAGTGGTGAGTTCTTTTGTCAAAAATACTCTCCTTAGTGGTTTTCATTAACTTGCAAGTGTTGGGATCATGTTGTTCATCGTAAAAGTCACACCAAGGACAGTTTAAAATGGTCCTACTTTGGGAATGTTGAGGTATATTTTTATGAAGAGGGGGAAGTTATAGAATTGTACTTGGTTGAGCGACCAAATATGCTACTTTTATTTCAAAATAAATCATGCCGTTGTTCATATCTTGCATCAACTATAACATGGAAGTAAGATCCATATTTTTGTTGGGATCAATCAAAGGTGGCCCAATTCTTTTAGCTTGTTCTTCATACTCAAGGAAATTTTGTAGGGATGATAAGAGGTCAGTAACCCATTCTTCCTCTCTGAGGATGTGATAAGGCAGGGGTAAGGTATTATAGTAATTAATCAAGTCTGAATGAGCTCAGGTATTCGATTATATAGTTTGGTAAATCCCAGAATAAAATATTTGACCGTTTCACCCAGTTCATATATAAGATTTTTGTAGTATATTATCCAATCAACTACTATTTGTGGTTGTCCATATGTTGATCAAAATCAGTAACAAAGTTCGATCCAATTCAAAAAGGAATTAGGAGGTAATTCAACAAAGTCAATTGTAGCTTCCCCTTCCAAATAATTACCAAACATATGCATTTGAAAACACATTGAAGTCTTTATCGATTATGCAAGTTCCATTTATAAAAAATTTGGGCAAGTAAATCTTAAACTTCGAGAGCGGGGTAGTTGCGGGGGTGATATTGAGGGATGATTGTACCATTATAGGAAATTTGAGGTCTAAAATGGGCCTCCTAAGAAAAATAATAAAATAATAGTTAAAATAATAAAATAATAGTTATAAATTTTGGAGGAAAAATGAAAAAAACTACTTTTTGTGTTTGTATTTTTGACATATCTCCCTGTGTTTTTACTCAAATTCTAAGTGGGAGAGATCGTTGGATGCATAATTTAATTCTGCATCCAACGAGTACCCACATTGCATACTTTTGACGGACCTCGCTACCCCAAAAAATGTTATCATCATGTTTTTCAAGTATTTCTTGTTTCTGGGGTAGCGGGGTCCATCAAAAGTATGCAGTGTGGGTACTCATTGGATGCAGTATTAAATTACACATCCAATGAGCTCCCCCACTTGAAATTTGAGTAAAAACATGGGGAGATATGTCGAAAATACGAACAAAAAAAATAGTTTTCTTTTATGACAAATATGTCAATTCAACCATTATGGTTGACTCATTTTATTGAAATTCTATTGGTTCTTGAATTCCAACTCACAAAATTTATTGTTGGCACATTTTCTTATAAGGCCCATTTAGACCCCAAATTTCCTCTGATGATTCTAGGAGGTGTTGTTGACATCTTCCTAAAATGGGAAGAGGCCATATTTTCTAATAACCGAAAAATTTGGGCAAGTAAATCTTAAAATTTGAGAGCAACGTAGTTGTGGGGGTGATATTGAGGGGTGACTGTACATGCTAGGATATGTTGTTGACATCTTCCTAAAATTGGAAGTGGCCATATTTTCTAATAACCTTACCTGGATTCATGGTGAAAGTAGTAGCATTGTAACCATTGGGTATACTTCTTAGTGAGTTTGAAGGTAATGCAGACAAAGTCATTTTACTCTTAATGGACAATGGAGTCCCAAAAAGTGATCTAGGATGAGCCAATGATTCAATTTGTAAATATGAAAAGGATTAGATTAAAATTTTGTGTAGGTTTTTTATTTTATCTTCCTCTTCTTAACTTCTGATAACGAATCAAATTTAGGAAATTTACCTCTAACTCAGTGTGACTTCCAAGATGTTTGGGACATTAACGACTCAAGTATGGGGAAGGTGGTCAATATTCATCCTAATAGCAAGTTCTCTTTGCTCTTTCCATCAATCTCTTGATCAATACCCTGCCAAGAATTCTCTATCTATTATTTAGTTCAAGCAGGTATCCAAAAGGAAGCTGAATAGAGTTGAAGTTATCACACTATTATGATCAAGAAATCCAAATTAAAGGTTAGATTTTTTTCTTGATGACAAAGTCATAAATAAAAGGGCATGAGTGAGACAAAGATGAAAAAAATGGGAAGAAAGCGTGATAGGTATGGACAAATGATAGAGTTTAGTCAAGTTGCTACAATGGGGGAAACCTTGCATACAATAATTGGGTTAGTAGGACAAGGAATGCCAATGTTTCCAACTCATTAAGTGTTTCTTACAATGCGTTAATAGATTGTATTAGAATCTGGCCTGCAATATCACCTTGGACTAAAGCTTCAGACTGCAACATAAATGGTTTAGTCATTTAACCTCAAGCTATAAGGTGCATAGAATTGAACACAAAATTAAAGAAGATTGAACACAAATAAACATAGATCAATGAAGATTGAAAACAACACAAAAAATATAATTGCACAAAAATATAGTAAGTAATGTAGGCCCTGAGAAAAATGTCTATTTAACTAGAGTATTATTAATCGAAATCCCTAGTATGGTCACTAAAAAATGTTGATGAAGGAAACTAAAAGTCATTATGTCAACTTTTTCAATCTCTTAGTCGGCTAAACCAAGAAGAAATGAGAAAGATAACCTAGATTTTTATAGCCTGAAAGTAACTTGTTCTCAACCTTCACAACATCTAGTGAGACTATCTAAATATTAAAAAAAGATAATTACAATACCACACACACCAACCGAATAACTAATGACAAGACTATCAAATAGTACTATGTGTGCTATACAACATATCATAGATTGCTATATATTTCATCATTCTTCCCTTGTTCTCCATGTATGTCTATAAACACACAGACACACATGCATGTATGTATACATTTTTTTCATGTGGTTAAAAGCACCAGATATTGGTGCTTTCTACATTCATGGATAACCTCCCTGAAATCTACGAGAGAAAATGGGGCGACTGAGAATTTTCGGTACAATGGGGGATCAATAACAAGAGCATCATATAGGCCCATTTAAGGGCTCAAAATGTCACTTACAATGAATTGAACCTGGGTGGGGAGGGTAGCATTCATTCCTCCCAACCACCCAAGCTACATCCAATGGAATTACACACACACACACACACACACACACACACGCATACATACATACATACATACATACATACATACACACATATACATATGTATACACAATATATGTATACACACACACACACATACATACATACATACATACATACATACATACATACACACATATACATATACATATACATATACATATACATATACATATACATATGTATACACACACACACACACATACATACATGCATGTATACATACATACATACATACATACACTCATATACATATACATATACATATGTATACACACACACACATACATACATACATACATAGATACATACATGTGTGTGTGTGTGAGTGTTTCTCCAATATGATAAAAATAGAGAACAAATGACAAGTATATAAATTATGCATAATACTTGTAGAAGAACAAACATAGCTGAATATTTTTTGTGTGTTCTCATATATTTTATAAATACAAGTATTGATGGTCTTATTAGAAAACATCAATCAAATGCTATGAAAATAAGAAAAAATGATCAATTTGAACACCAAAGTGTTAGGATATTTAGACACTTAGGAGTTAGTTAAGATCAACTTGTGTAATATATCCGTTAGGTAAAAGTGTGTTTCTTTAGTATGCATTTGTAAATTTTCTAATCCGACGGTCACGATATGTTCTAGACATAGAGTGATCCGACGGTTCAACTTCTCTTAGATCATACCTACCATTGATCCGTGGCTTAACACTTGATTGGTCTATGATCTCTATTTAAAGAGCATAGAGGGTCCTTGGCCAGTTGATCGATTATGAGAAGCTCATGTAACTTTCTTTCTTTTGCATAATAAATTGCTCCGAGTAGCTATTTGGCCGGGGCCGTGGACTGTTTCCCTCTCGAAGGTTTTAACCACGTGACAAACATTGGTGTATTGATCTGTGATCTATTTGTGTGAAGCAGCTATTCTTGGTGTTCGGTCCTTTGGGAGTACCCTGTGAACCCTAACATGGTATTAGAGCTTTTATAAAGAGTCGCTTTCGGTTTTGATCAAGATCTGGAACCGGTGTTGCTGAAACTTTGAAAGGGTTTCTGGTTTTTGGATTTTCTGTGCATTTGTGACCTGTGGGAGCTATTCCATTGCGTCCGGAGCACCGTTTTCATTTGGAAACAGTTTTCGTTTCACCGAAAACCGTTCCATTTTTGTTTGCTCTAGAAACACCCATTTCGGCAAATCTGAAGGTATAATGTTACAGTGATGGATTTGTTTTATTTTTTTTAATCTCTCATATTTTATCAGTTTATTATTAGATCTTTTTTTTTAGTCTCAGACTGTTGTTTTCCCTGACTGCGTATACTCTTTGCCGTGCACCTTGCGCGATCGCGGCGAATCAGAAATAGTAAGGGAAATTTTTTTTTCTTGTCTTCTCAGCTACGTATGGTCTTTGCCGTGCACCTTGTGCGATCACGGCAAATCAGAAATAGTGAGAAAACTTGAAAACATAGACTTTCTGGGTAAGCTAACCAAGATCTAACCCCATTGTGTGAAAAAAGTTTTTTTTTGTTTTTGTTTTTCGTTTTTTTTTGTGATTTGCAGGAAAATAAAGCAAGCACGGAAAATGAGAGAGAAGAGTTTAAAAAAAAAAAAAAAAAAAACCCTTCCTCTTTCCATAGTTTTACGTACTTTTTAAACTTAGCTCACTTGGTCCAAAGTTGCTTTACACCTTGATAAGTCTTGAGTTCAAATCTTATCAAGCCATTTTTTTAGTGCATGCAATTTCTATTTTCAAGTTACTTTATTGTAAAAGTGCATCTCACATTAATAAAATAAAATAAAAGTGAGTCACTTAAGTCTTTTAAATTATTGCCGCACTATTTAAAAGTACATTATTGTAAAAGTGACCCTCACTTATTCTACAAAAGTGATTCACTTCAAAGCAACTTTATTGTAAAGTGATTGTCAAAGGTTGATCCTTGGAAGAGGGGGGCTTCTTTTTTTTAGTTGGTCAAGTTAATATCTGCCACGTCACTATTGGGGACATCTTCAACGTTTCCTTTGATCAAGCATAATTTCATCATCCGGAATCAGTTTTAAGTGCCGTTTTTTTTAAAACTGCATATTTTTTCGAGCTCTTTGCATCCAGACAGTTAGTTTCTGTTCTTTCAGCCATTATTTTACAGTATGGCCGCCCCTTGTGATATTATACTTACAAGTTCTAACTATTTCTCATGGAAATCTCGTATGGAGGATGTTCTACGAAGTAGGGGACTTTTCAGGATAACCTCAGGGAAAGAAACAGAACCCACTGATGATAATAAGAAAATTAAATGGGCAAATAGATGTGATGAAGCTCATGGATTGATTGGGATGTCAATCTCTACTGATTTGCGATTCCACATATCTGGAATTGATGAACCTGATGTTGCTTGGGACAAGTTGGAATCTGTGTTTGGTAAACACAATGAAATCCGGGGTCATCAACTTGAGAATGAGTTGCTTTCCTTGAATCCCAATGATTTTTCTTGCATTCAGGACTATTTATCTAAGTATAAAACTCTTAGACTATTATGTGTAGAATGCAAGATTAAGAAAGAAGACAAACACTGTATTTATCATATTCTTTCCAAACTTGGACCTGCATACTCTGTTTTTGTATCTACATTCTAATCCATGAAAGAATCCTTGACTGCAGCCAGCTATGTAGATCCTAGTCTTGAATCCTTTTGTGATTCCTTAATTAGAGAGCAAAATAAGCTCATTCATCTTGGAATAATTAACAATGCAAATACATCTGGGAAAGCCTTATTGTCCCAACAGAAAGAAAAGTCCAAGCCTCCCAAGAAACAAAAATTTTGCAATAATAAGCAAAACAACAAGGGTCCCAAACCCTCTCAGTCAGCTCCTTCTTCAAAAAATGACAAAGGATCCAAGCAAAAAGGAAAGAAGACTGAGCGTTATTGCAATTTTTGTGGGAAAGATAATCATGATGAATCTAAATGTTTTAAGAAGATGGTAGCCTTGGAATCAGCAATGAAGAAGCACCACATCAGCCTAGATTTGTCTTCAGAATCTAACTCTCATGGACATGCAATTTGTGCTTCTGGTTACTCTTATACTGCATCTTCTTCTTCTACTTCAAATGACTGGCTCATTGATTCTGGAGCATCTTATCATATGGCTAAGGATCAAGCCATCTTTTCTACTATGCATGAATGTAACACCAAACAAATATTTGTTGCTGATGATAGATCTCTAAGTGTTGTAGGATCTGGAACAGTTCCAGTAGAAAATGGTCATTTTAGTGATGTACTATGTGTTCCAAAAATTTCCTGCAATTTGTTATCAGTCTATCAAATTACTCATTCAGGTGAAGGTAAAACTGTGATGTTTACACCTCACCAAGTTGTAATCAAAGATTTTAAAAATCCTCAAAATATCCTTGCTACTGGAACTGTTGATGATATTACCAGGTTGTACAAATTTAACAACTTTGGGTCATCACCTTTTCCTTCAGTTTTTGTTGCTCATAGTGATAACTTGAGCAAACTTTGGCATGAGCGATTTGGTCACTTAAATTATCGCTCATTGCAACAACTATGTAAAGACAAAATGGTGACTGGTCTTTCACTAGTATCTTGCAAGGATGGTGTTTGTTCTGGTTGTGTACTTCGAAAACATCATCGGGACGGTTTTGACAAACGTGCCTCTTGGCACGCCTCGGTTCCCTTGGAGCTTGTGTATAGTGACTTGTGTGGCCCTCTTCCATCTTCTTCCTTTTCTGGTTTCAAATATTTCTTAACTTTCATTGATGACTACTCCAGATGCACTTGGGTTTATTTCCTAAAACTTAAGAGTGAAGTATTTAACATGTTCTTGGCCTACAAGGCCCTTGTTGAAAAACAATCTGGTCATCAAATTATCAAGTTAAGATCTGACAATGGAGGAGAATATGTTAACAACAAGTTCACTACTTTTTGCACTGAACAAGGAATCCAACAACAGCACATTGTTCCATATACACCACAACAAAATGGTGTAGCTGAAAGGAAGAACTACACTTTAAAAGAAATGGCTAATTGTATGATCCAATCTAAGGGACTAAGTCTTCAATATTGGGCTGAGGCCATAAATTGTGCAAATTACATCGTAAATCGCACACCCACTAAAGTTTTATAGGGTATAACACCGGAAGAAGCATGGAGTAAAATTAAACCAGATGTAAGTCACTTTCGTGTGTTTGGTTGTGAAGCATGGGCTCACATTCCAGATGAAAAACGGAAAGCATTGCAGCCTAAAAGTGAAAAGTGCATATTTGTTGGATATTCTGAAGATGTAAAAGGTTATAGACTTCTTCAGCCACATTCTCATGATATAATCATTAGAAGAGATGTTAAATTTGATGAAAATCTCTTGGCCTGCGAGCCTAACTTGGCGGGTGTGCCATCCTTGGCCTGTGAGCCTGATTCGGCAAATGTGCCTTCTTCTTCTTCTTCTTCCAGCTTCCTTGACAGGTTTCCAACTCCCGTTTTTGATGATGACAGTGAGGATGAAAATCCACCTCCTCCTGCTCATGTTCCTCCAATTGCACCGGCACCAATACTTCCTCTATGGGTCCATTCAACATGTGAAGCAGCTGGTGATCTTGCCGGTGATCCTAGAGATCAACGTCT
>LPNX010691773.1:663-18120 GCA_001517045.1 Pseudotsuga menziesii | reverse complement strand
AGTCAAACTTTCTACCACTTGTACTTCCCCTGAAGTAGATGCCACCTTGTATCGTCAGCTTGTTGGTAGCCTTTTATACTTGACTCATTCCCGTCCTGATCTTTCCTTTGACGTTGGTCGTGTTTCCCGTTATATGCAAACTCCTCATGAAAGTCATTGGAAAGCAGCAAAAAGAATACTTCGATATATTCGAGGTACAATTCAGTTTGGGATTCATTACAGTACAGGGGGGAAACCTTTGTTGGTTGGTTTCACTGATTCAGATTGGGCCGGCGATCCTGATGATCGGAAGTCTACTGCAGGTTATGTTTTCAGTCTGGGATCTGGACCTGTCACTTGGGCTTGTAAGAAACAACAAGCTCTTGCTCTTTCTTCAGCAGAAGTAGAATATCGAGCAGCCGTTAATGCCAGTCAGGAAGCTTTATGGCTTCGACAGATCCTTTCAGAGTTTGGATTCGAGCAGCAGTAGCCTACTCCACTTTGGTGAGACAATCAAAGTGCCATCAAGCTTGCCAAAGATCCAGTTCTACATCAGCGCAGCAAACACATTGAGCTACACATGCACTTCATTAGAAATCTTGTTCATGATCGTGTTATTGAAGTGCTCTATTTCCCTACAGATGATCAAGTTGCAGATATCTTCACCAAGTCTTTTACAGAAGCGAAGTTTTCTAAACTTCGGTCTATGTTTGGAGTTCAGGAATGTTTCCTTAAGGGGGTATAGGCTCTAATGCCTCCTTCCTTCTCCTAATAGTGTCACTTTTGTAAATCCTTCAATCCTATCCCAAGTTGTTCTTAAGGGGGGATGTTAGGGTATTTAGACACTTAGGAGTTAGTTAAGATCAACTTGTGTAATATATCCGTTAGGTAAAAGTGTGTTTCTTTAGTATGCATTAGTATGCATTTGTAAATATTCTAATCCGACGGTCACGATATGTTCTAGACATAGAGTGATCTGATGGTTCAAATTCTCTTAGATCATACCTACCATTGATCCATGGCTTAACACCCAATTGGTCTATGATCTCTATTTAAAGAGCATAGAGGGTCCTTGGCTAGTTGATCGATTATGAGAAGCTCATGTAACTTTCTTTCTTTTGCATAATAAATTGCTCCAAGTAGCTATTTGGCCGGGGCCGTGGACTGTTTCCCTCTCGAAGGTTTTAACCACGTGACAAACATTGGTGTATTGATCTGTGATCTGTTTGTGTGAAGCGGCTATTCTTGGTGTTCGGTTCTTTGGGAGTACCCTATGAACCCTAACACAAAGTGAATTTGGATATGAGAAAAGCGTATTTCTTATTAAGATGTTTTTTTTTTCATCAATACACTAGAATGAATGTCATGAAATTTCCTTCAGTCTTCTATGAAAGTCTAGACCCAAAATACTTTTCTTGCATGAAAAACTATCATTTACAAGACAACTTGATTATCATGTAAATGATAGATAATGACATAAGTCTGGCAGAATTGTGTCATGTCCCCACAATATTGAACACCAAAGTGTTGACCTTGCCAAACACCTAAGGGATCAAAAGTGACATTAATTAATTAACCTAGGGAGTTTTGCTAAATTGTTATTTAGGAGGCTTGTACTTAGTTTTATTTCTTGTCATTATTAATTTATGTGCAAATAAATATGTGGAAATAAGTTTCCATGTTAGGAGGGTGCACTTGGGAAAGCCAACTTGCCTAGGAGGATAAATATAAACTGTCAAAGGAACTGACAAAAGAAATCAGTTAGAAAAGATGGAAAGTAACCAAAAGCCAGGAAAAGCTGCCAGAAGAAAAAGCAGGCAACTCTGGGCCTAAGGAGGGCACAGTTTCCATTTAGAGCCTCAATCACAAAAACACAAATTGTAGAAAATATGTCATGAGAAAAAAATGACAAAATTATGCCTAAGGAGGGCCCAGTTTCCATTTAGAGCCTCAATTACAAAAGTAGAAAGTGTAGGAAAGATGTAATGAGCAAAAACAAATAATTGTGTGCCTAAGGAGGGCACAATTTTTAATTTGGATAAAATTTTGTTGATGAGGAAACATCTCTCTTGACTCATACATGCTATTTTCTCAAGGAGGGTGCACCATGTGGATAGGGTTAGGTTTTAGCAAGTGGTAACTTGCTCAACAAGTCACCCAGGGTCTATTTAAATACAAATCAAACTCCATTCCTTAGTTTTGGTTCATAAATGATTTTATAATGAGTGAAGTCCAGCTTCATACTGAGTGATGTGCCTCAATCTCTTGGGTGATGCGCCCCAAGTCCCTTTCTCCTCTCTTCTATATCCCCTTCCATTTTCATTGTAGTTTATGGTGATCAAACGATAAGAACTCTAAGATTCAAATTAGACCTATGCATCAGCCATCCATCCATTGAATATGAGCTCTAGTGAAGGGAGCTTCACCTACAACCCAGTCCCAATTTTGGTGCTTGTTTCGGGCCTCCCATCCACAGTTTTGGGCCCTCTTTTGCAAAGATCAGTTAAAAAAAAATCATCATGTGATTCTTGGGCCCATTCAATCATCATGAATTCTATAATTCAGTAATTTTTATGTTCCATATATCCCTCATGTTAATTTTTCACGAGTGAGCCTTTCATTGCCTTGTTGATGGGTTTTTTACCAGTTTAATGTAATAAGAGTGAATAAATATCCATGGGAAGAAGTATTAAGTTTTATGATGTGTAAAAATTATGTATTAATATCTGTAATACATTATTATCAGGTCTTAATTAAATATGATTCTAAATTCATCAATTTCTGCACACCCTTGCTCATTGACTAGGAAAATTTTACTAGTCTTACATTTTTTATCATTATGGAAGATTTATGCACTCAAATGTCATTCTTAAAGTTGGTGTAGGAATTTAAATGAACCCGCTACCCATCCTAGATCTCATACAGTCAATTTGTTGAGGTTGTACTACATTTGGACAACCACCTTTGTGTAGGGTCTCCCCGGGCCAAAACTGCTAGTTTTGCCCAAATCATTCCAGATCTATTACTAACACTATAAAACCTAATTTTATTCTTATTACCTTTATGATAACACCTTTGAACTTTTCATAAACCCTTGGTTGAATGGATGTGACTGTTCTTCCTAGTTTCCACGGTTGGGAAACCCATAAGCATGGAAGTAGGTCTCAGCGGAGCTTGTTTTGAAACCTAAATGGTCCCAAATTTACATGTGCTTAGGGAAAGAACTAATTCTGTCTTAAATTTTATTGGTCTCTTCCTTAACCATCTTCCATATTACCACAACTTTATCAGTAATTCACATTTTTTCCCTTGCATCTTAAGTGGTTAATGTTACTATAAAACTCTGATTACACACCTCAATTAATAATTACAGAAGAGTTAGTATTCTAATATGAATACTAGATCAGGGATATTGCAAATTTCAATGAGCTGTAGCGAATGCTTTTGAAAGTTGGTATTATTCTCTACAACCAAGCAACCAATTAGAAAGCAAATGGTGAATAAACAAAACCTTTTAACTTCAACAGGAAAATCAAAATATATACCTCATGATAATAGAATAATAAATTGACCCCACATATTCCATTTAATATAAACTCTTGCTTTTAACTGAACTTTTAGACCCCAACGTTCCTGTGCAAATGACAAAAATAAATGACTTTAAATCCGAGAATCTTGCTTTACACATACCATAGGAAGTGCAATATTGGAACACTTATTCTTGAGGATTAATGGCATTAAGTAGGCCACCACTAGAATGATTAACAACTACTCTTCTTTAAATTACCCCAAAAATCTAACTAACTGTTAACATGTGGTCCTTAGTACTAATCACTATAAGTCATGACTCCAAACAAACTTAGGAAGAAACATAAAAGAATGAACCAAAATAGATTTCAAATCATGGTCAAATAAAGTAAAAAAAGGGGGAATTTCCCTTCCACTTGATTAGTCACTTAGGGATGAATTCCAAGGATAATGCTTAAAAAACATGTAACTCCCTTTATGTGTCATCTACCACAAAACTATCCTAACCATTCACCATTATTTCAACACAACAAGCAGTAAAAGCATCACAATGTTTAATATGTGAGACCATATTATCACACACAAATATGACAACATGCATATGTACAAACATAAATATTTTAGAAACACCTTTCATATTATCCATCAAAACATCATAATTTAAAGTGTTCTAGTAGTCTCAAAACATGTACTTTTGTGTCCATCAAAACCATAAAAATAACTGAACTTTAAGACACATAATTATAAATCATCTAGGTGAAGGTCCTTAAAATAAAGGTCTAGCCTTACCAAGGCCCATTGTGTGTTTCCATCATGACCATTTACTCTAGCCTTAACAGTTGTAAATTTAACTATGCTCATAGCTTCTTTCCCTTTTCCCTTGTTAGGAGGAGGTGGTCATTGGATGGATGCTCAAGGTCCTTACGATTTTTCATAATATCTTCAATTTTAGGAGTTTGGGCTTTGTTCCTAGATGATGCAAAGCTGTCATATTGGTGGATAGATGGTTGAGGAATGTGAGGTTCCAATCCAACTCTCTTTTCCCCAAGAGAAGGAGGCTTATAATGCCAACCATCATTATGAACAAGTAAGTCTTGGGGGATGAATAGGATGAGGGGGTGCTCTGTAAAACAAATCACCAGTAAGGGATACATGAGAAAATTCCTTTGAATATGTGTTGAACTAGATATGTAATCTTATTCTCTTCTTCCTTCCCTCTTTCCATGTTAATTTTCCTTGTTTCCTCTATTTATGCTATATCTTTTAGATCTTCTACTATGGAAACTCACCTAGAAATCATGAACCATATTATCAACTATCAACTCAAACAAGATATCATTCCCATGAAATATAACAAGTTGCATTTCCAGATCAAAGATCAAATATCAAATGCACTTATTAACAAAATTGCATGTTATTATTGTAACCTTATCAATCATATTCAATCAATCTTAAAATAAATGGAACATGTTGGTATTCCCACTACCCATTTAATTATCATAACTAATCATAAACCTGGATTCTTTCATTCAAATTTGAAGGATTCGAAGTGTCATTAGGAGATGTATGATTCATTTTTTTTCAAATAAAGTCCACTAATATTTACAAACACGTATAGATATGTAACATATGAAATGCACAAGAGGTAGAATTCATTCATAACACATGTTAACCAATAAATTGCAGTTAACTACAAGTTTCACCACAATGTGACACACATCATTTTTTGAAATGAGATCAACCTTTATCATGATGTCACTACAAAACATATAATGCTTAGTGATCCACACAATACAAAGGGATATTATCTTTGCATTCATTTGGAGGAGATTAGGGCATGAACAAAATGAGCTAGGATTGGCAAGTAAGAGCATAATGGATGACTAAGTCATGAGGGAAAGGTAGAGTTTGGAGAGGTCAAACTATTTTCGGGTATCACAAACATTCTGAAAAGTAACCATACTCAACCCAATAATAATGTAAGGATTTATACTAATATTACACATAGAATGAGTGCTACAATGAGAGTAACCAATACATTTGGACATGATATCATCGATGAACAAAGGATTTATTGTAGAGATTTAGGGAATTTTATAGTTCAAAAGGTTCAAACCACAATTTGATAGGAGAAATGGTACTATGCTCAAGGGTCTATAACCATATGATTGAATGAATACATGACTTGAATGGTCATAATAATTGAACCTTAAGCATGTATTATATACTATCAACTATGATCTGACTTCTTCAATAACCTTTCATGCCAACACATAGTATATTTAGAAGGATAGGCTATCACAATACTCAATTTTCTTATCAATGAAAGACCATTGCAATGAGTTTCACATAGTTCGAAGGAGTCAGATATGTGATTAGAAGCATGGTATTTAGGTTCCCATGAATGTGCAAGGGTCAAATCATAAATACCACAATGTATCAAGGTGCCAAATAAACAAGTATGAATTGGTTGTTAATGCACAATAATAGGATATAGAAATAACATGAATACGCTTACATTGATATGTTTAGTTCTCAAGATTTGCATAGAGGTGAAACCATGTCCACTTGATAAAGTTGAACCACAAAACAATTTAAAAGTGTAGACTTGCAAGTAAGACTTCTTATAACCATACTTAGGTGGATTGGACAATAGGGAAGACTAACCAACTAGGTTATTCAAATTCAATGAAAACAACAAAATTCATGGTAGCTAAACAATCAATTCCATCTCTACATACCTTATACAACTAGATATTGTAGGGATCGAGTTTCGTGGGTCTTTCAGCAACTATTCTCAATCTAGGATTGAGCCGATGATCGGGTTATCACCCTCCAACATTTTCTTTTACAATATTTGTATGTACCTCGATCAATGCATGCAACCATAAAATTTTGATAGATCTCACATATAGATATAAGAATAGAAACAACAAATTTCAAACAAAACCCTTGATCCTAACATAAACAATGTTCAAAATACCAATGCAATCCATGCATTAACTTGGTTTATCTACATCTAATTTTGAGGGTACGCTAGATAGGGTGGTGGTAAATTTCATGGTGTGAGTCACAACCGAGTGTCATCCATCCACAGTGTGGAAAATTCCAAGGTATATCAAGGTCATTGATCACCCCCCCCATCAATTAAAATCTAAGCATGTATGATTTTACCAAAGGTTAAACATTAATGCCAATCCCAACATCGATCACCGAGAATATGACTAAAGCACTAGAAACCTACCATGGAATAATTCTATGATCAACCCTCATTCTCCACCTCAACCA
This sequence comes from Pseudotsuga menziesii, assembly GCA_001517045.1. NCBI lineage: Eukaryota > Viridiplantae > Streptophyta > Pinopsida > Pinales > Pinaceae > Pseudotsuga > Pseudotsuga menziesii. The sequence continues at coordinate 11,325 of LPNX010691773.1, read as the reverse complement.
TTTGTATTCGCAAGGACAACCATATGATGGGTCCAGACATGAAAGAAACCAAGTCATATTACCATCATGACATGTCACAACTTGACGTGGAAGGCGTGGTGACTACCCTTGGCGCACTGAACATAGTATTATCCCACATGTATTGTGTAAATGTAACCAAAGTAGTATATAAGTGGAGATGACATGTGATATAAAACAAGTAACATCAAGGGTGTATCAGTGCTTGGTATACATATTCTAGTTGAGTGATGTACATGACCGTTGTTAGGAATGGTGTCAGATAGGCATACACGCAATGGCCGTGGAATAATATTTGATAAGATTGTATAATAAAATTGAATAAATTGAGACCTTTGCAATATGAAGGATAGTTCATAATACACAATGTGTTATATCCCATATCATATAATAAGAATTCGAATGAAAACAACTCCTTTCTATCATTTATTCAATTTTTTTTATGTTTTAGAACAAACAATAAAATTGAATGCCAATTTCACATATGAGTCACAATATGCAACCAATCACCATGATCCTCTACCATCAACAACCAATCCATTCCATTGATCATTAAATAGTGATCAATGAAAATTTGAAAACATCCATTTTATTCAAATCCTTGAAGTCTCATTTAGGTAGGCCCCCCTTTTGACTAAATTAAAGGAAAAATTATCATAGATATGACAAGGCGATTGGGAGGGTGCCAAAATTTCAAGAGGGTTTCTACGAAGCAAACATCGATAAAAATTAATGCAATTTCACAATAGTTTGCAAAATATAGGCTTGATGCAACTATAGGCATCAACAAGTTCATTGATAGAGTTGTTATTGTTAACACCAATGTTGTGCCCTTGTACTATCTAAAGTATTTGTTATTTGTTAATTGATGTATCAAATTAATATTGGAATGTAGAAAATCAATGATGAGCCAATGTCAAAGGTTGTCAATTGATGAATACCATGCATAGTATGAGAGAATGGTCAATGATAATGTAGTGGGAATATATCCATGTCCATGTAATGATTGTCTTGGTGGAAAGGTGAAAAAATTAAATGTGATTTATCGACATATGATAATATATGAGCATAGTGCTATAAGCCCTTAGAATGACAATTATTATGCAGATATGATAGAATTGCATGGTATGAGAGATGGAGAGGCAACAATCTTATACGAATGGATTGAAATTGATATAATGTTGAATGAGGTTCTAAACAATGATTGGAAAAAGTTGATGGAGGATGCTTTAAAACCTATGTATTGTACTTGCAAGTTAAGTCATTTGACAGCAATCCTTAACTTGAAAGAGGTACATGGTTGCAAGAAAGAGAGTGTAAATGAGTTATTGGCATTTTGAGTTGTTTGTTACCACCTAACTCCACATTTCCAATAAAACGAATTCAGTGTAAAATGCAAATCATTAAGCTAGGATTAAGGTATGGAAACAACATACATATGTGACTAGTTGTGTATTATTTCAAAAAAAATATAGCAAGTGAGACTAAATGTTAGAAATGTCAAGAAGGGAGGTATAGACCAAGGTTGAAATCAACTATGGTTCCTAGAAAGGTTATTCACCAATTTCCACTAATCCCATGATTGCTTTGAATGTATAGGTGTTGAGCCATTACTAAACTTATGCAACGACATGCCCAAAATAAGAGCATTAATGGAAGACAACAAGATGTGCCTAATTCTAAAATGTGGATGGAATTTGACAACAAATGACTTGATTTTCCCCAATAAACTCATAATAAAAGGTTGGATTTGGATCTAGATGGGGTGAACCCATTCTCAGATCAAAGTACTAAATGGTTAACTTTCCCATTCTTTTTAATAAATTATAACTTGCCTCCATGGTTAGAAATTAAACCATTATTCTTAATGCTATCATTAATTATACCAGGAAATTAAAGTGTGACTTTAGATACAATTGATGTTTAATTAGAGCCATTATATGGTGAGATGGATTTGTGGAAAGGAATTGAAGCAATTCAATTTTTAAGGGATGGTTATTCAATCAAATTCACTTCAAGAGATTCCTTATTCTTTACGATTTGCGATCTTCCTACACATGGAACATTAATTTGTCTCATTTTTCATGGATACCATGGATTCCCTACTTGAAATTATAAGGATTTTGTAAGGCATGAATGAATTTTTTGTAAGTGTATTTATTGTGTGCATCCTGCTTACCTTAAAATGGATCATCCACATCGTCGAAAAAAAACACATTTCAATGGTCAATAAGAGAATTATGAAGCACCATTGCCAATATCGAGCGAATACATTATTGAGAATGGAAATAAGAATTCTTTTATTGAAAGTGGTGGGATTTTTGGTTGTAGAGATGACCATGCAATGAAAGCGGTGTAAAACGATTGTGTATATTCTATAAGTTTCCATACTTTAAGCATATAGACATTAGGCATACTGTTCACTTTCTGCATACCGACAAAAATATAGCATATATTATTATAGAAACTCTTTTTGGTGCTTTTGATATTGTTTCATCATGTCATGACTTTCAACAACTAAAGATTCGTTGAAATATTTGGGTTGAAAAATGTGATGATGAAAAATATAGAAAACTTAGTGCTCCTTATTTTTGGAAATATTTGGGTTGAAAAATATGATAATGGAATATATAGAAAACCTAGTGCTCCTTATGTTTGGACATGTTAAATTTGTGAACCATTGATCTATAGGAAAATGAGAGAAATTGAGAAGTGGAATTATGTAGTGGAATATCAAGAACAATGCACCGAACGGGTCCTCTCCTTCCCGATGGTCAGGAGAGCGGTTCCGCTTCATGAATGGGTAGGTTTTTCAATTAGTTGGAAGCAAAAATGTTTAGTTTTCTGATTTCGATCCGAGTATGCAAGGGAATGCATATAATTGAGATGCTGTAGCGATCCTTCCTTTTACTCGGGCAATTGGTAGCGATCAAGCAAAATCAAGGAAGGGTATATAGCGGAATTGAATGCGTGAAAAAGTGTTAAACTGGCCATTCCAGGTTTCGTTCTTTCTATCATGGATGTATTTTAACTTCTCTATATCTCTCTCCTCCCGAAAATGGGGGCAGCATTATCGATCAAGAAGCAACAATTCTGGCGAGCGAAAGCGAAAAACGATCACAAAAAGTAAGCCAGTGGTAATGTATGTGGGCCTACCTTTTAGTGGGTCTCTGTTGAAGCTGGCGGCCCAGGTATGTTATATGGGTTCTCTGAGAAATGACCTAAATCAAATTTATTATGTGGAAGAGTTGCACTCAATTTGAAGTCTCATTTATTATAGGCAAACAATCAGAAGTTGACAATGTTACCTTCTTTCAATGCTCGGCTATTGTGGAGACCCTTGAGGATGGCTTATGCTGCGACTCACTCAGCCCCGTCCCACTGGCTGCCCTGTGGTGTGCCCCTCCCCCTCTAACAACAATGATACTTGTGGTGAAATAGTTACACGTCTCGATGCAACACCGTATATCTATGTTGTCTTGTTTCCTGGACCATTGGAGCAACACCTATTTTTACACTTGGCATTAACACTTGTTTTACCTACCTGCATGGAGTTCAAGGGCATGCATCTGATCCATAGAGAAACTTTATGAAAGGGTATATAGTTCATTACAAATAATATTAAGGTTGCTTGCCCCAATTTTACCATATTGTCGTCATCCGAACCCCTAAAAACAAGGTTTATTTTAGCCAAATGGGGACATATTGACTCCATATAAAAATCGACATCCACTGGATTTCTTTCCTTGCCTAGCACATGCTATCTAGGCCTTTCTCAGAGGAGGGAGTAGGAGCACCTAGGAAGAGTTGAACGAATTAGAAGTTCTAATTTCTTTTTGAACTACACGGACACATACATTATAGCAGCTTCTTAGCTAGAGCTAAGAAAAATTTGAGACAAATATGATAAGAATTGATTAGTTAATTACAACATTAATCTTTATAATTCCAATAGTAATACAACAATGTTACAATAAGAAGAATTCGAATCATGTGGATAAGATTTGAATCTACCAACTAAACTTGACTGGCTAGCTAACTTAGTGTGTCTCAATCACTGTCGGAGCTCACTAGTCTAACTCTAGATGTCTAAATCAGTCTACAATTAGTTAAACCAGTTAAATTGATGAGGTAGGTGAAAAAAGGTGCCACTTCCCCATGCAACCATGCAAAACTAGAGCAAGACTAACTGAGAGTGATCTAACTCATTGTAACTGGAGGTTGACTCAGCATAACTACCTACGTACCACAACCAACTGATGGAGGTTGTTGGTGGCACTTAGAGTGGCTCCTAGAATGTATGGATTGGCACTGGTGGCACCAAATGACACCGATGGCACCAAATGGTACCGGTGGAACCAAATAGAACTGGTGGCACCAATGGCACCAGTGGCACCAGTGACACCATTATCATAGTGGCACCAAACTCTAGCAAATGACTCCTAAGTTAGGTAAGATGATTAAATAGAATATATATGGAAAAGGGAGAATTATATAATCCTAACATGCCCCCCACTTGATCTTAACTTGGACAACTTTGGGCCCAGACAACTAGGCCAAAAGTCACCCATACAATCTAATGAAAAATAAAAACTTCTTAATAAACTAAGAAAAATGGGGAAAACCTCATGGGACCCCCCCCTCAAAATAAGAAGGAATCAAGAACAATGAATCAAGCCTTTACGCCGAGAAGAGATCCGAGAAAAAAAAATCCCTTTTCTGTGAAGGACTTGGTAAATATATCTACAATCTTATCCTTTGTAGGGTAGTAATAGGGTGTCATGGTTTTTTCATGCACTAGTTCTTGAATATAATGCATGTTAACCTCAATATGCTTTGCCTACTGCTTCTGGACCGGATCACTGGATATCTTTATGGTAGTCTATTTATCACAATATATGTCCATTGAAGGTGAATTGTGAATCTCAAATTTTGTCAAGATGGTATGCAACCAAACTGCATGAATAGATACATTTACAGCCCCCCTATACTATGAGTATGCTGAAGAGAGTGTAAGTGTTGCTTTCTTCTTATTGGACCAAAAAATTGGCCTAGATCCCAACATAAACACAAATCCTGAAGTTGATTTTCTATCATTCCCATCTCCATCCCTGTCTGAATCTGTGAATCCTATGAGATCAAGTTGTGCACCAGCTGCATAATGGATCCCATAATCTCTAGTACCATGCACATAGTGCAATATATGTGTTTCTGCCTTCCAATGCAGCTCATGTGGCTCCTGCATGTATATGGAAGAAACATTCATAGCATAGGATATATCTGGTCTCGAATGTGTGATGTATAGAAGGATCCTAATGAGCTTTCTAAACAGAGTAATGTCTACCAATGGTGTAGAAATACCTTCTTCTAGCATGATGCCCGATAGGAAGGGAAAAAGGGTTTATTTGTAATATTCCATGTGGAATATCTTAAGCGTGTCTAATTAGTATTCAGACTGTGAGATCATGATTCCCAAATTATTTTGACTTAATTCGAGACCAATGAAATGTCTTAACAGTCTTAGATCAGACATAGCGAATGCTTTGTCTAGAGTTGAATTGATGCTTTTCAATCCAACAACATATCTGCTAGTATGAGAAAGTCGTCCACATACAATAGAATCAATAGCGAGAATCAATAGCGAATGCTTTGTCTAGAGTTGAATTGATGCTTCTCAATCCAACAACATATCTTCTAGTAATGAGAAAGTCGTCCACATACAACAGAATCAATAGCGAGAATCCCTCTTTATTCTGCATATAAACATTGCAATCTGATTTGCATCTTTCAAATCTATGTGACATGAGGAAGGAATCCATTTTGGAATACCATGCACTTGGGGTTTGCTTGATCCCATAGAGAGATTTCCTCAATTTGCAAAATAAGGAAGAATCCTCAATGTACCCCTTAGGTTGTTTCATGTAAATCTTTTCTTTCAAGTCACCATGGAGAAAGGCACTTTTCACATCCATGTGATGTACCTCCCATTTTTTGAAGCTGCAACTACTAAGAAAAGTCTGATGGAGCCCATTATTGCTACTGGAGAGAATGCCTTATTATAGTCCAATCCTTGAACCTGTGAGTATCCTTTGGCTACCAACCGAGCCTTATACTTGGTTATGGTTCCATCAAAGGCTATATTGGTCTTGTAGACCCATTTTCACTAAACTTGTCTCCTGGAGGTAAGGAGACAAGTTCCCAAGTTTTTTTGTCTTGTAGCAAATAAAATTCCTCATCCATAGCTACTTGAAATCTTGGATCATGGAAAAACTATTTGAATGTTTGAGGATCTGATCCAAAAATCATGAAGCACATATAGGGGAGAAGTGGATCTATGTGGGACAAGGCAACATAATCTTTATGATACTGGGACCTCATTCTTCTTCTATCATCTAGATCCCCAACAACATCCCCTGCTACTTTAATGAGATACTAAGCCCATTTAGGTTGCTGAGATGAAATAGATGTTGGATCTAGATCTAGATCGTCTTGAGATGTAAAATCAATATCAACATCATGTTGATATTCCTCTTTATCTGAATCTGAAGTTGAAATGTTAGACAATAAATATGTATCTATAAATGGAAGTAAATGAGTTTTAATAACTTTATCTACTTCGAATGGAAGTTTTGTTTATACTAGATTTGAGTATGGCTTGAAGTGTGAGAATGCATATTCCTTGGAGGCATGGTCTACAACACCTTTCTCTATAATATTCCTAGTTGATATATATGTGATATCTACCGAGTTAGGGCTAAATAAAACTTGATTTGGTGAGCCAGTGTGATTCATATGGTATACAGATAACAAATTTATTGCAAAGGTGGGCACACATAGTGCAGTTCTAAACTCTCCATGCTGGATTTTAATAGAACCTCTTCCTGTTGTTAGGATCTGAGAGTCATCACCCATATGAATAATAGTCCCCCTTGTGATATTGAGAGTGGTGAAGGATTCCCTATAGGCAACCATGTGGTTGGATTCTCTAGAATCTATCAAGCCTTCAACCGAGCGAGGTCATACTTCAAGGCATGGCACCTCTCATGATCTTCTATCGGTTGTCCAGCATTGGAATTATTTACTCTTTGTGGAAGAGCAATATTGTTATGTTCAAGGAGTGTTGACAATTGTTTGATTGTCATTTTCATGCACTGGATATTTGGATTAAAGCCTCTCATACAATATGGACATCTAGTCTTCTCGAATTTCTTCTTTTTCTTGGAACCTGAGGCTTTATCAGAATATTTTTGATTCTCCTTTGGCCTCAAATCAGTTTTTTGGTCTCCTTCCATTTGTGCTTCCCTCTTTCTTGCACATTGTTTGATTCTTTCATTAATAATGCTTGATTCTTGGAGGTTTGAATCACTCTCATTTGAACCAATTTATCTTTCTCTTGTATTAAGGACTCAACAAAATAATCTAGCGAAGGCATCTTCCAATTAGGGATGGAAGCTCTTACAGAATGGAATGTAGAGACAAATTCTGAGTAATCAGATACAATCTTTCTCAGTACTAATAGCACAAGCTTCTCATATTTCCTCTCTAATCCAAATTGTTTGCATTGTAGTACTAGTGACTTGTATTTTGTAAAGAATTCCTGAATAGATTCGAAACTACTAGGCTATAGAGCTATGAGCTCATTCTCCAAAATATGCCCTCGAATCTCATATTGTTTGCCAAAAAAATATTCAAGATTATCCCAATATTCATTGGAGTCCTTAGCCCCTCAATATGGAACAAAATATCCTGAGAGATATGAGTGCACATGAAGCTGAAAGCCTCATCAAGCCGATTAAAAAATTTGTTCTTCTCAACATACTATTGGGGCTCAGTTTCTCTACCCATTGTCATCCTAAACAGACCAAGCTTGCGCAAGGCTACCTACATATCTGCCCTCTAATCAGAGTAGTTGAAGGGTGTAAGGATTTGTGGTACAAGAGCTGAAGAATCCATCTTTCTATATGCTAAATAGTTAATTCCTCAAGAATTTACGTAGGTACCTGCAAATAACACTTCAAAAAAAATTTCAATTCTCAATCATGTCAGCTTCAAGCCTTTCCACCTCAACATGTACAATTTCTTAGAGTCTGTCACACCTGGATATACTTCTCTTATTAGAATTCAGAGGGATCAAGGCTATTATTCTAGGATTTATGTGGAAACTCAATTGATTCTGGTGTACAATGGAGATCGGACAATACTTGCTTCTATCCTGAACAAGGCTCTAATACCATGTTAAATGTGTGAACCCTTCATCTACAGGAAAATGAGATCAATTGAGAAGTGGAATTATGGAGTGTAATATCAAGAAAAATGTACATTGAACAAGACAAATTTGAGACAAATCTAATAAGAATTGATTAGTTAATTACAACATTAATCTTTATTATTTGAGTAGTAATACAATAATGTTACAATAAGAAGAATTCAAATCATGTGGATAAGATTTGAATCTACCAACTAAACCTGAATGACTAGCTAAATTTTTGTGTTTAAATCATTTTCAGAGCTCACTAGTATAACTCTAGATGTCTAAATAAGTCTACAATAAGTTAAACCAGTTAAACTGATGAGGTAGATGGAAAAAGGCACCACTTACCCATGTAACCATGCAAAACTGGTGCTAGAATAACTGAGAGTGATCTAACTAATTGTAACTGGCGTTCAACTCAGTATAACTTCGTACCTACCACAACCAACTGATGGAGGTTGTTAGTGGCACTCATAGTGGCTCCTAAAATGTAGGTATTGGTACTGGTGGCACCAAATGGAACCGGTAGCACCAATGGAACTAGTGGCACCAATATACTGGTGGCACCAAACTATAGAAAATGAATCCTAAGTTATGTAAGATGATCAAATAGACTATATATGGACAAGGGAGGATTATATAATCCTAACAGGACAAAGGAATAGTGTGCATGATTCTTAAATTTGACGTCTCACACTTTATTTCCTGATACATATGTAAATAGTAATATTAGAAGTCAATCTTACATTAATAGCTTAAGAGGCCTCAAGACCCATGACTATATTGCCATAATAAAGAGTTTTTTACCTATTTTGGTCAATATATCAAGTTTGGGAAAGGGGCAAAGATTCACAATTATAAGGACGCACCTAACATTGAAGAGAATGAGTTTACATGTATTAGGGATTTCAAATTTTGATAGTTTGATGGAAGATATTGTTGAATTCCTTTGTCTATTGGAGTGGGAGTTTCCACCAACAATCTTTAAAATTTCTATGCATCTTTTGATAAATCTAGAATATGAGCTAGAGAATTGTGGCCCAATAAGAATGAGATGGATGTATACTATGGAATGATATATGAAGGTTTTGAAAAAACTGTTCATACTATGGAAAAACTAGAAGGAAACATGTCTAAGGGATATTCAATGCAAGAGGCCATGGGATTTTGCAAAAAATATATAAAGGTTTTAAAAAATGTCAATTGGCATGTATGGGATGGTGAAGAATATGAGCGAGTTGTAGGTGAAACATTAGAAGGAAATGGATATCTCTTCAATCTATCACATGAAGAAATAAGTGCAATGCATTCCTACTTTCTTCAAAACACATATTCGTTCGATAAGTGGTGCAGGTGAAAATATTATTTACATGGTAATTTATTTATTCAATTGCATTTACACATTTATATTATTGTTCTTACTATATTTCAATTTCTCTATATAGAAAATATGAAGAAGAGAATCAAACATGGATTCGATGTTGACCATCAGAAGCATAGACATGTTGATTTGACTAGAGGTGATTCTTATCCAAATTTTGAAAAATGGATTGTTGATGCAATCGGTGATGCAAAATAAGAAGGTCAAGATATAACAATGGATTAAATTGATATTTCATAGTATCAACATTTATGGGCTTGGAATTTAGTGGAATATGAGCCCATGGTAGTCATTTAAGAGTGGAATAAAAGGACAAGGAAATGCAAGCTATGATTGTGTTGTTAGTGTTGAATTTCATCACGAAGCTGAGAATAAATTTTATGTTGGATTCATCCAAGAAATTATTTGACTTGATTATGGTGAAAGTAGTCCTATATTATTAAAATGTTAGTGGTTCAAACCATCTATAGTACAACTTCATGAGTATGGATTTGTACATGAAAACACATGAAACTTTTTATTAGATACTAATGAATTGTATGTTTCCCCTCTTCAAATTAACCAATAATTTCTAATTGGTGATGTATCAATCCCAAGATGGTCATATGTCATTCAAATAGAGTCTCATTAGAAACAAAAATTCATGGAAGTTGATGATATAATGTCTAATGGGAAATAAGATAATTTATAAGAAATATTGGAAGAAGAGGTTGAAGATGATGATATAGTGTTTGAATAATATACTATAATTTGATTGACAACAAATATATTGGAAGACATAATGTATTGCATGTCACATATGACAATGAGGAAGGAAATCAACCATAGACATACATGAGTGATCAGGATTCTGATCCCGATGGCAATGTAGATGATTATTATGATGATTTGTCACCTTAACTTGTTAGTTTGTGACCTAAACTTTGGTGGTCATTTGTTAGTTTTTCAACATTTAAGCTAGCATTATGACAAGATATTTTCACTGAGAGAATAACAAGTACAGCAATCACAT
>LPNX010691766.1:282614-327373 GCA_001517045.1 Pseudotsuga menziesii | reverse complement strand
ACCATCAACATCATGAACATCATAATCATCATCCTCATCATCATCATCACCTTCATCATCATCCTCCTCCTCCTCATCATCATCACCGTCAACATCATGAACATCCTCATCCTCATCCTCATCCTCATCATCATCAACATGATCATCATCTTCACCATCATCATCACCGTCATCATCATCATCACCATGAACATCATCATCATCATCCTCATCCTCATCATCACCTTCATCATCATCATCATCCTTGTCATCATCATCACCGTCAACATCATGAACATCATCATCATCATCATCATCCTCATCATCATCACCATCAACATCATCCTCATCATCATCCTCATCATCAACATCATGAACATCATGAACATCATCATCATCCTCATCACCATCAACATCATGAACATCATCATCATCATCATCATCATCATTCATCATGCCCATCAACATCGTGAACATCATCATCATCATCCTCATCATCATCACCATCAACATCATCATCATCATCATCAACATGATCATCATCATCATGAATATCCTCATCATCATCATCCTCATCATCAACATCATGAACATCATCATCATCATCATCATCGTCATCATCATCATCATCATTCATCATCACCATCAACATAAAAAACATTTAGAATAATTAAAAAATTTACACTTTATTGTAAATATATATTTGAAAAAATTTCCTTTGAAATGTAACTTATAGGTCCATTTCCTTTTTATTATTATTTAATCGTTATCAATTATCCATCCATAAAAAATTTTAAACTAAAACAACTTTATTTGGATTAGCTTATTGTTGAGTGGGATTTTATGATGTAATGGTTGATCCCTTTATTATAACATGTTAAGTATAATTTAATTAGAAAATATATAAATAAATAAATATTTATAAATAAATTGAGATTTAAGTTTAAATTTTTATGTAACATAAAAAAAAAAATAGTAAACAAAATAATAATTTTGATTTATTAAACTATATAAATATATAATTTAATATATAAAATAAATTGAGTTAACAAATAACAAGTTTGATTTATTAGACTATACAAATATATAATTACTAGAAATTGTAGATTAAAAATTGAAAAAATTTGAAATGTATTTAATTTTTTTTTTATGATTTACAAATCGCGTACGCGTTTTATAACTACATATCGCGAGCGCGTTTTGTAGTTATATAACGCGTACACGATATGGCTTCTTATCCTACATGTCCCATGACATGTCAGGCTCGGGTTGAACCATACCAAGTGCTATGTCAGGCTCGGGTTGATGTATTTTTTGGTAACGTGATCTTGTTTTTGAAAACTAGGATTGCATCTTAAAGGTCCCTCATCTTCTTGCACTGACCCTAAGTGTCGCATCAAAGTTTTAAACACCCAAGACTTTATACATAAACAAAATTAGCACATCCATTTGGAATATGAACGTATCCAAACTTAAAACACTTCAATGTGCATACTATGGCAAGTTTCTCTTTAGGAAATACTTTAATAAGATCCTTTAATTATAGTAAAAGGTAGAACTAAGGTCTTTTTTCTTTCCAAGGCTATAGGACCACTCCTTTTGCCTTGTCACTTATGGCTTGTGAATTTTGAGTTGTTCTTTAGCTTTGCTTGTCAAGGTGATCCACCCATCTATACCAGTTAAACAAAGGTTCATGCGTTAGTCAACAAACTAAGTAAGATCATGACCTTTTTCCTTGAACAACTCAAAGTAGAAAACAAACTTACAACAGTAAGTTAATTCTAGACAATTTCTTATATCAAGTGGTGTCGTATCGACAGATCAACTTTTAAGCAAGATAATATTAATAAGATGCATGCCGACAGCATTGCATGACAAAAGAAGTGTGGGTAATAACATCTATCTAAATGAATTTCTAGGAAATTATATAATTACATGCATTAAATTAAAAAAATTACGATTTTTTAGGGATGTTACATCATGTCCTTGCCACAACCACATTTAATGAGTTATTTATATCAGATAACATGTGGTATATTTATAAATTTGTGTGTTATAAATAATTTTTTATTTTTAAATTCTGAAAATAAAAACCATTCCACCAAGGAATTATGTGTTCCATTGAATGGTACTAAGCCAACTAAAAAATAAGAATATTGTATTTTAAAAATTAATGATTTAAGAATTTATTAATGATTAATGTTAAAATTGTTTTAAATGTTACATAACATTTGTAAAAAAATTAGTGAAAAAGCAAAATAATGTTCTTTAACTAACCAACTATAAGTATAAGTATATCCTGGCAACGATAATAATAGGAATAATACGATATTGGTATCTTTTTACTAATAACTATATTTTTGGAGAACAAGGTAGAGATAATGATGATCAGACTACATGCAATGGAAATTCAAAAAACACCCGAAGAAGGAGAAGAAGATACAATAGAAAATATTAAGTTAAAGGATAGGATTATCGGAGTTAGAGGAAAAAATTAACCACAGCCTAACCCTAAATAATATAGAGGGTAAAATAGATATCAACCCCATTAAAGAGGAAATGAATAAGCTCATAACCTTAGACCATGAACATAACAAAAGAGATTTAAACCTCATAAGTTTTTGTTTAAAATAGGATACGTTAGTCATTGTCAAGACAAAACTTCACAATAGGTTACAAATTGAAACTATGGGTCTCATAGATGCAAACATGTTGGGGAAATTAATTGAAAACAAAGAAAGGATAATACGGGTTAAGGTTAGCTCTACCGAACAAAAATACAACATACTCAGTAAGACATCAAGTTTAAAAGGCTCGGGGATATTTGTAAATGAAGACCTCATTCCAAAGGATCAGGCCGAATTAAGAAAGGAGGTCCAAAAGGTAAATTAAGCTAGGAAGGAGGGAAAATGGGCATCAATCAGAAACAAGAAAGTTGTTATTAGAGATAGAAACCAAAAGGATAGTAATAAATAGCAATTTGACACACCAGTGGATCTTATCCTGGAACCATCGAGGATTTCCATGGACCAAAGGCCCTAAGTTAAGTTGGATCTCGAGCGAAATTGATATTATATTATTGGTTTAAACTTGGGAACACAAGGCGTTTGAGGTCCCTGATATAGATGGATATGTCCTATGGTCAATATGGAATAAACGTTCATGTCGTAGAGGTATTGAGGGTATATCATGTTACATTAGGAAGAACATAGCCCCACATGTTATGCTTTATAATAAATACCCTTACAACAAATTTGTTTGGTTAGAGATCATAGACATTAATGATTAAAAAACCTACATAGCCATCTATTATTTTGCCCCTGAATTCCAGCTTCTATAAAAAAACAATTTAGATCAAAAGTGTCCTTCTAATGGTTCAGAACATGATATTTTTAGTTTAAGGAAGGAAGTATCATTTTGATGGGTGACTTCAATGCTTGAACTTCCAATAACCAAGCTATTCTTTTAAGCAGTTATTCCAAACCTAATCCTCTTTGGTGAGACAAAGACCTTGAGCTAGCTAATAGGTACAAAAAAACTTATAAATATCTAGGTGAAAAATTATTTGGTTCTAAGCTGGTCAAATTTTGTAGTCCTCAAGATCTTATCATTTGCAACGGTCTCACAAAATGGCCAAACTCTAGCCTGATGACTTGTATCCATGGGATTGGTAGTACTGTGGTAGCTTATGTTGTATTTGGTATCCCTCTATATAATAAATTAATAGATTTCAACAACTTCAATGACCATGAGCCCAACGCTGATCATAGACCTTTAATTATAACTCTCAATATTGCCATGCATAGCAATCCTGGGGAAAACTGTCTTTGCTGAAAACACCTGATCGTCGATAAACTAAAGCTGACATTTTTCTCCATGATCTAAAAAATGAATCGTTTCCTATCTAGTGTGGATAATATAGAAAATATCTACCATAATTTTTCTACAATCCTCTCGTCGTCTGTTGGGTAAAAAACATTAAACAATTTATAATAGAATTCCAATGATTTAATTGTCAACCCAGGGAGAGCGTAAACTTGTGAGGTACAGACAAAATATATGCATGGGGAAGAGTGTCGCTGAACTTAATCTATGCTGAAATTAAAAATACACAACTAAAATTGAATTAAGCGTGAAAATGCATTAAATGACATAAAATAAATCTAATCTAAAAATAGGAAATTACAGGAAATAAATCTATCTAAAATATCATAAGAATGCATGAAATAAACTGATATAAATAAATTAACAATAACTAGTGAGCTCATAATAAACCTATGCTAACAATTCATAAACAAGACATAATTGGAAATCTACACTAACAACTCATAAAGAAAGAAATTGCTAGAAATCTATATTAACATAAGAGAGTCAAAGGAGGTGCATGAAGCATCATCTCCATTACATAATACTCAGTACCTATTCTATGACTAACTATGAACTATTCTCTACTTCAAACTACTAGAGAGGCCTCTGACCAAAATGAGGAGAGAGCCCTCTTATTTATACATGAATTCAAGATAAGCGATCATAATTACAGATCCAATATTCTCTCAACTTATCCCTTTAAATCCTCAACAAAATAGACAACTCATCCCCCCAAATCCTCAACAAATAGACAACTCATCCCTTTAAATTCTCAACAAATATTGGATGAGATATTCTCTCACACTTCCATGATCTTCTCCTTGAAGTTAGCCACATCTAGAAGATGAAATTTGAATCTGAGGCTAGGTGGCCACTTTTGAGCTTAGGTGGCCAATTTTGAGCTTGCTAAGGTATTCAAATACACCTGTACACATCACCAAACTCACCCAACTTTAAAGTATAATGAAAATAGGTTATTTTTCTCAATAATTAACCATAAATTCACTCAAAATACTCAAAAATAAATGATTTGGAAAATGGTAATATAAACCCATATTTATTATGAAAGTGGTGAATGTTAATGGTTTTATGGAAGGATATAATGGAATAAGGTGATAAATAGTATGTGAAATGATGAATAAAATGTGGTCTTTTTGTGACTCAACATACCCCCCAACTTGACTGTTTGCATGTCCTCATGCAACTATGCATTGATTCCTTTAAAACTTTTGGCTTGTAGCTGAGGCTTTACATGATGATGGTATGTAACAGTAAATCATTCCATGATTTTGAAATGTATGAGTGGCAGCGATTTTTTTCTCTTTTTTTTTATATATATTTTTGTGGCTGGTTCTTATGTGACAACCATAACAAATGTTGGTTCTTGTGTTAACAACATTCGCTCGTTTTATTTGTATTTTTGTTGCAATACATAAGGTTTTAAAAGTTTACATGCATTAGAAATGATAAACCATCAATGTATAGTAAAAAGCCTTTTCTTCATATTATGAATCATGCCAATATATATAGCATAGTTTGGGAAAGACATGTTGTCCAAGGGTGAATGAGATGATGAATATGTAAAATGGTAATGAATAGTCCCCCAACTTAAGATGTATTAGGTTTATGAAAATGAGTAACATGGTGAGAGAATTTTTCAAATTCATTCATTTTCTAGCATCCAAGGAATTACATGATTAAAAATTAGAAAACAACACACCTCCACTTACCCAAAAAGTTGATGAACTTTATGCAATAGGAATGTGTCTGCTACTGGATCATAGAATGTGAAGTGAAGGAACCAAACTGCTGCTTGGTTGGATGAAGTAAAAGATGAGAGCTGAAAGTAGAGCTGTGGTAGTCTGATATGGATGAAGTATGCTGCTATAAAATTGTTGATGGAGTCATGCAAACTATATAGTATTCACCTGCTACAAAACCCGACAGTATAATTCTTACCATGCGAATAAATGTGTTGATCTCGAACATGGAAATAATTCATTGGATTACCGACCATTAATGAATGTCGTTAACCAATGCAAGAAAATCTCACCATTGATGTCAATGAATGCCAAGGTACCTAAGTACATCGTGCAAAGTGTGAATACAGAATTTGATGTCCAGCCACTTGCAAGATCTAATGATCAAGGGACATTGATGTATTCCCATGATTGTCAGCGAGAGAACTTGCCATTAAGGCATGCAAGCCTCAAGGTACTGAAAAATGAACTCTAGTCTCTATCACAGATAAGGTGCTGAAGTCGATGGGGCAAGACTTGTTGAAAATTGGGCCCTAAGGAATCCCACATCAGTCAACACGAGTTGTACATAATGAGTGGTAGGACTATAGATGAAAGATCTCATGGTCAAACAGTTTGTATGGCAGGGCCCTAACAAAGCAATGTAGTCATGGAAAGGAAGCTGAATGGTTTTATTCATAAGGAAAAAGATAAATTGAAAATGAGGAAAATATGTGTGCGACTCAAAAATGTAGACATGTGCGAAGTCATGATGTATAAGGCAGTAAAAAAAAGTAGACTCTGACATGGATGATGGATAAGCTTGGAAGAAAAAAAATGGTCAGTAGTCATGACATGAAGTAATTGGTTTCTGGAAGGCATCTTTGTGACAACAAAATGTCATGACACGCATAGTGAAAAATCAACTTCTTCAAGCTTTAACTGGAACATTTTTCTGCAATTCTGGAAATTATTTCTGCATGCCATTCGTTCGTCTTTAAATCTGCAAAAGGTTAGCATTTTCCTGCAACAACCTTGTTAGAGCATTGAAAATATATGAAAATATGTGCTTAACAAAAAGTTAAAGAGAATAAATAAAATGCTCGTATACCTGAAAATAGAAACGCTTCTTGTCAAAACCTGTTTCTAAGTGACTTGCGAAAAACAAGTTAGCACAACAATCATAAAATTTTGAGAAAATTCTAAGTTCATTTAATATTTAAAAATTTATGATTTTATTTATTAACTAATACTTTTTAAAATAAGTGCGTCTTTACGTAATTATTGAGCGACAGAGAGAACCTCTAAAAGTAGGCTATCTTAATGATCTGAATAGAAAAGAATGTTCAAACAAACGATTTGTTTATGATAAATTTGGAAGCTTAAAACAAACGCCTATCTCCCCCAAACGGAAGATGTGTCAGGTTCCCACTGTGCAAAAATAAAACTTAAAGAGAAGGAGTAGCCGAGACAGCAGTTGCCTTCGATTTCAAAGACGCATATTAGTTTTATTATTAACATTATTTTATGGTTTTCTTAAATTACGTTTTATATATAGATATTATTTATTTTCCTGATGTTAATTTAAATTTATATAGATTGGTAATTTTAGTGTTATAATAATATTTTATTATTATTTTGGAATTGTTTTTATATGTATATATTTTTTGTAATAATTTTTTTTATGTTGTTATAAATGTTTTTATTATAACAACATTTTTAATTCTGTTTTTATTTGTTAATTTTTTTAATTTTTATATATTTATTTTATAACATTTAATGAATTTATATTTTTAAATAAAACAAAATATTTATTTTTATTTATTTGGATTCAAATTTCAAATACAAAATCTTATTATCAAAATCTTTTATTTAAAAGGACTTTTCTCTATATAAAATTACTTAAGGTTAGTTTTCTAAAAGTTCTTTTATTATTTATTATAACTATCAATTTATTTAGATATTTATTTTTTATTTATTTTTAAACCTCATGATGCATTACACTTAATGCTAAACATTTTGCATAAACTAGAGTTTCATTGGTATTTCAAATCACCACAAGGGATGGATGGTTAAAAATGCATAGTCATATTAAAATCAAATATAAATATTTTTTATATTACGTATTTTATAAACCTTACCATTTTTTATGCACAGAGGTAATCTTATGAAGTTTAACGTTTATATTTATTTTGGTAAGGTGGCATTACATACATTTATTTTTTTGGAGACAAAGATGTAGTTTTCAAAGCATGTTGTAACTATCGACACACGTCATTGATTATTTCCATCTGGACAAATAATCAGACAGTTTCCTCTACTCATTGATAAGCTTGGATGGGTATTCATGGAGATTGACTCAGCGGTAGAAATCAATACAAAAGCTCTGAAAATAATGAAGAATAAACAGCTCCCGAAATCTTAATTCTATACAGAATTTATAAACAAATGCATCACCCAGAAATGGTCGCGCGAATAGAAAGGTTGATAGGCAGAGAATCAAGTCATTCAGAGCTACAGGTCGTTCTTTATGGCGTTGGCGTGGTGAAACTAATCACATATTGCAATTATGTGTGGAAATGAATAGACCATTTTTTGAAACCTCTATGTGTTCCATGAATTTTCTGTATAACGATTTCTAAGCTTCCCATTTCAATATAATAATAGAAATTTTAGCTGATCCGTCTTCCTCTATTTTTCAAATTAAACCATTTGTTCTTCTCATCCAAATACAAATTGCTAGTCCACAAGTTAGAGGCAGAATGAATAGCTTAAATGCAGTACGATTTTATGCAAGCTTTTCACCAAAGTCCATAAATTGGAAGGTGAGAAAAATTGTGTAAATTTTTTGTTTTAATCCATGTAGATGGAAATCGCTGGTCGACAACTTGGAGGCAGAATTACTTATTTAGGAGTATTTCAATACCGAACACAGAACCTTCATACGGTATGCCCTCTCTTCCATGCCAATCTCTGTAGTTAAGTTTGAAAATAACTAGAAAATGTGTGTTGTTGGTGCTTCGCCCAAGGTCATTCTGAAGAATCAGGTCTTGTAGAGGTAGTAGAGCACCCGCCCCTTCAGTCTCTTCATCGGGATATTAATTGGGATCACATCGGGCATCTGCACAAAAAGTTTTTGTAAATGAATACCTTTTTGGGGAAAGCGACTTTGTTCCTTCACCAGCGCCTTTGGACTTACTTGTTACGGTCCTTACGACGTTCTGGTGTTTCGGTTATGTACCATGCCACATATATAAATAAAGATCGAACAAAGGTGTGATCGCCGTCTCCTCTGCCACGGACTAGAATTTATCAAATAATATTTAGATTGAGTAACAGAACGAATGCGCCGCAGTGCGTACTATTCATGAACCAGCCAGTACTAACCTGAGTCACTACGACATTATGCCCGTTTATAACTATCTTCTCTTGGAATTGCTTGGTGGTTCTAGTGTTCTTCATTTATAAAAGTTAGTCCATGTTTTGCTCGAGTTGTTGAGTGTCAACTCAATAATCTGTCTTGTTTGGGGGCAGATGGATGAATACCAACAATACTATATAGGGCTATAATGCAGTATGAAAAGTGAGAAGCTACGTAAGCATCTTCGATCTAGCTTATCCAACCAGGATTTGGACGTAAAGGTTTCGTTACGGAGGGGCCTTAATGCCATCTGTGCGGAGCTGACTGGTAAGGGAGATGTGGTGTTCACTTGGGGAATTAACGAATTCTAATTTCATTTTAGAGAAGTCGCGAGATCAACAAAAGTAAAGCTTATTACTACAGCTGGAGATGCACTAAGAGTCGACATTGCAGAGCAACGAGTTGGTACAAATGCTTTCGGCGTGTTTACTTTCATTTTATCTCTGATTTTGGCTGGTTTTGCTAATGTGCAGGATCCACGGAGAAGAGCAATCTACCATGTCATGCCGTTGAATATGATAGGTTGAATTGTAACTGAAGAGTGTGCAAAAACGCCAAGCATACATTAAAGAGGCCACATTATCAATTTGTTGAGATAAATGATGGATTGAAGGTCCTAATATTATGGAGATATGTGTTATCGTCAAGGAATCATAATAAAATAGTTTGTTCCAGATTAGATGACTGCCAAAACATGCTAAAATGTTAGGAATCGGCGGCTTCAAACCATCTGTCTATTCTGGCGAGTTGGTTGAGTATTTTATTGCGTTCAGGAAGATCCATGGGAGTATCGGCATGATGAGGCTATTTCTAGAAGTAAGAACCTCGTTGACTCAGGTACACGTGGTGGAAGTGGAGATTCAACAGGAAGCAGCAGTTATCACACAAGATCTTAAAGAAGATAAGAACCCATCGCAATTGCCGACTGTCCATGTGATACATGATGTCGAGCTCACGTGCAGTCTGGATGCATTTTTTTTGTTCACAAGATGTGAGGGATGATACTTCATCGTTTTTCCCAGAGATCTAACCAGGGTGTTAAAGGCCGTAATATCAGAGTTAGGAGGAGGATGACCCCTTCCTAGATTGAAAACCATGGCTGCCAAGGACAACAATCGAGAATTAGGGTTGCTCAGAGTGATTCTCCTCCTTGATAACAAGAGTCTCAATTTTGTAAGAAGTTTCGATGTAGTCATTGGAGGTAGGTGTTGGAGGAACTCCTTCTGATGGAGTCTGGTATGTTCGCAATGATGCAGCCGGGACTTATTCTCATGATAGGCAGGGAGATGTATGGTAGTAGCCGAGAAAGGCTATCCGAAAGGTTTAAATAAAAGTGGATCGGTTCTATGGTGAGACTCGAGATTCATTCCTGATCGATCATTCTAATTGTTTTTATATTTTTAAAATTTTTATGTTTCCAAGTTGCGAATGAAGACTGTCTATGGAAGACTATTTGCAGGGTGCGCATGGAAGATTGTTTGCAAGTTTTGGATGATAGACTATTTGCAGGTTCAATATACATACTGAAAGGCTCTGCGTTTACATGCTTAATTTACAGGCTGAAAGGCTCTGCGTTCACAGGTTTCAGACAGAGGTCTGCACGCTCTGTTTTATTTTATTTTTTTAATACATTTTTCTTTCTAATATTAATACTAATGTTTAGAATATGCATTGTTTTAATGTTTATTATCTATTTTAAAAGTTTTATTTTTTATTTTTTCATATATATATATTAACGTTTTCAATGTTTGCACGTTTGTTAACTTAACAATATATATATATTATTAATTTATTAAAACTAAAACTAGAAAATAAATATTGTATATATATAATTTTAATTTAAATATATTCTTTTTTAAATTAATTTTTCTTTAAAGTATTTCTAGATGTAAAATTAAAAATTTATTCTTAACAAAGCTAAAAGATAAATGTTGGGAAAGGGTAAATTTTTTTATTTTACTTTAAATTTAAATTTTCAAAACTAACATAAAAAAGAACTATATAGAAAAAAAAAAAAAAAATAAACTAGTACCTACCTTTAATGAGTTATTACAATCATTTAAGTGTAATGAAATTTCCAGTGGAACCATACATGTAAAAGAAGAAAGAATGTTTACATAAGTTTTTACAAAATGAAATCTAATATATTCAAAAGTATGCGAAACTAAGGATTGTAAATTTAAATCAAAGTAAAAAAAGAAACAAAACTTATCTAACCTAATACTTACTTGGAACCATTGCTTGATGCAGCTTTCGTTTGCATGATGGTCACCCGAGATCCCTTATTCATCCTCTTCAATATCCAATTCGAACATGTGTTCTTCATCTGATATGCATGATTCTTCAACTATCGATTATTCCTTGTTTGCTTCAGGAAGAGGGATATTTCAAATCACCACAAGGGATGGATGGTTAAAAATGCATAGTCATATTAAAATCAAATATAACTTTATTTTTTATATTATGTATTTTATAAACCTTACCATTTTTTATGCAGAGAGGTAATCTTATGAAGTTTAACGTTTATATTTATTTTGGTAAGGTGGCATTACATACATTTATTTTTTGGAGACAAAGATGTAGTTTTCAAAGCATGGTGTAATTGTTGACACACGTCATTGATTATTTCCATCTAGACAAATAATCAGACAGTTTCCTCTACTCATTAACGAGATTGGATGGGTAGTCACGGAGATTGACTCAGCGATAGAAATCAATACAAAAGCTCTGAAAATAAGGAATAATAAACAGCTCCTGAAATCTTAATTCTATACAGAATTTATAAACAAATGCATCACCCAGAAATGGTCGCGTGAATAAAAAGGTTGATAGGCAGAGAATCAAGTCATTCAGAGCTACAAGTCGTTCTTTATGGCGTTGGCGTGGTGAAATCTACAGGAAGATAAAAGATGTAGAAACTAATCACATATTGCAATTATGTTTGGAAATGAATAGACCATTTTTAGAAACCTCTATGTGTTCCATGAATTTTTTGTATAACGATTTCTAAGCTTCCCATTTCAATATAATAATAGAAATTTTAGCTGATCCGTCTTCCTCTATTTTTCAAATTAAACCATTTGTTCTTCTCATCCAAATACAAATCGCTAGTCGACAAGTTAGAGGCAGAATGAATAGCTTAAATGCAGTACGATTTTCTGTAAGCTTTTCACCAAAGTCCACAAATTGAAAGGTGAGAAAAATTGTGTAAAGTTTTTTGTTTTAATCCATATAGATGGAAATTGCTGGTCGACAACTTGGAGGCATAATTACTTATTTAGGAGTATTTCAATACCGAACACGGAACCTTCATACGACATGCCCTCTCTTCCATGCCAATCTTTGCAGTTAAGTCTAAAAATAATTGGAAAATGTGTGTTGTTGGTGCTTCGCCCAAGGTCGTTCTGAAGAATCAGTTCTTGTAGAAGCAGGAGAGCACCCGCCCCTTCAGTCTCTTCATCAGGATATTAATTGGGATCACATCGGGCATCTGCACACTAATTTTTTTTTGTAAATGAATACCTCTTTCCCCTCATTTTTGGGGAAAGCGACTTCGTTCCTTCACCATCGCCTTTGGACTTACTTGTTACGGTCCTTGCAACGTTCTGGTGTTTCGGTTATGAACAATGCCACATATATAAATAAAGATCGAACAAAGGTGCGATCGTCGTCTCCCCTGCCACGGAATGGAATTTATCAAATAATATTTAGATTGAGTAACAGAATGAATGCACCGCAGTGTGTACTATTCATGAACCAGCCAGTACTAACCTGAGTCACTACGACATTATGCCCATTTATAACTATGTTCTCTTGGAATTGCTTGGTGGTTCCAGTGTTCTTCATCTATAAAATTTAGTCCATGTTTTGCTCAAGTTGTTGAGTGTCGACTCAAAAAAATTTCTTGTTCGGGGGCAGATGGATGAATACAAGCAATACTATATAGGTCCATAATGTAGTATGAAAAGTGAGAAGCTACGTAAGCATCTCCGATCTAGCTTATCCAACCAGGATTTGGACGTAAAGGTTTCGTTACGGAGGGGCCTTAATGCCATCCGTGCAGAGTTCACTGGTAAGGGAAATGTGGTGTTCACTAGGGGATCTAACAAATTCTAATTTCATTCTAGAGCAGTCGCGAGCTCAACAAAAGTAAAGCTTATTACTGCAGCTGGAGATGCACTAAGAGCCGACATTGCAGAGAAACGAGTTGGTACAAATGCTTTCGGTGTGTTTACTTTCATTTTATCTCTGATTTTGGTTGGTTTTGCTAATGTGCAGGATCCACAGAGAAGAGAAATCTACCATGTCATGCCATTGAATACACTAGGTTGAATTGTAACTGAAGAGCGTGCAAAAACGCCAACCATATATTAAAGAGGAGACATTATCAGTTTGTTGAGATAAATGATGGATCAAAGGTCCTAATATTATGGAGATATGTGTTATTGTCAAGGAATCATAATAAAATAGTTTGTTCCATATTAGATGACTGCCAAAACATGCTAAAATGTTAGGAATCGGCGGCTTCAAACCATCCTTCTATTCGGGCGAGTTGGTTGAGTATTTTATTGCATTCATAAAGATCCATGGGAGTATCGGCATGATGAGGCTATTTCTAGAAGTAAGAACCTTGTTGACTCAGGAACACGTGGTGGAAGTGGAGATTCAACAGGAAGCAGTAGTTATCACACAAGATCTTAAAGAAGATAAGAACCCACAACAATTGCCAACTGTCCATGTGATGCATGATGTCAAGCTCACGCGCAGTCTGGATGCATTTTTTTTGTTCACAAGATGTGAGGGATGATACTTCATCGTTTTTCCCAGAGATCTAACCAGGGTGTTAAAGGCCGTAATATCATAGTTAGGAGGAGGATGACCCCTTCCTAGATTGAAATCCATGGCCGCTAAGGACAACAATCAAGAATTAGGGTTGCTCAGAGCAATTCTCCACCTTGATAACAAGAGTCTCAATTTTGTAATAAGTTTTGATGGAGTCGTTGGAGGTAGGTGTTGGAGGAACTCCTTCTGATGGAGTCTGGTATGTTCGCAATGATGCAGATGGGACTTATTCTCATGATAGGCGGGGAGATGTATGGTAGTAGCCGAGAAAGACTATCCGAAAGGTTTAAATAAAAGTGGATCGGTTCTATGGTGAGACTCGAGATTCATTCCTGATCGATTGTTCTAATTGTTTTTATATTTTAAAATTTTTTATGTTTGCAAGTTGCGAATGAAGACTCTTTATGGAAGACTATTTGCAGGCTGCGCATGGAAGATTGTTTGCAGGTTTCAAATGATAGAATGTTTGTAGGTTCAATCTACAAACTGAAAGGCGCTGCGTTTGCAGGTTTAATTTATAGGATGAAAGGCTCTGTGTTTGTAGGTTTCAAATGGAGGGCTGAATGCTTTGTTTTATTTTATTTTTTTATACATTTTTCTTTCTAATATTAATACTAATGTTTAGAATATGCATTGTTTTAATGTTTATTATCTATTTTAAAAGTTCTATTTTTTATTTTTTCATATATATATTAACGTTTTCAATGTTTGCACGTTTGTTAACTCAACAAAATATATATATATTTATTAAAACTAAATCTAGAAAAGAAATATTGTTTATATATAATTTTAATTTAAATATATTATTTTTTAAATTAATTTTTCTTTGAAGTATTACTAGATGTAAAATTAAAAATTTATTCTTAACAAAGCTAAAAGATAAATGTTGGGGAAAGGGTAAAATTTTTTATTTTACTTTAAATTTAAATTTTCAAAACTAACATAAAAAGAACTATATAGAAAAATATTAAAAAAAACTAGTATATATTGATTTGTTTGTTTATTATCTTTTAATTTGTTTATTAATTAATTAATTTTATTTTCTAATTGTTTATTTAAAGAAACTAACTTTTAATTCATTTTTTATTCCTAACATAAAAATAAACATAAATAAAAATTCAAAAAAACAAAATTTTAGTTTTAAAATTAATTTTTAATTCCTAATAAAATTAAAAAAAACAGAATAGTAATTAAGATAAAAATGAAGATTTTAATAAACAGAAATATTGAAGCAAATTCAAATGTCCCACATGCTAATTTTGAATTAGAAATAAAGACTGAGACCTACCTACTTTACTTTAATGAGTTTTTACAATCATTACGTGTAATGAAATTTCCAGTTGAACCATACATGTAAAAGAAGTAAAAGAATGTTTACATAAGTTTTTACAAAATGAAATCTAATAGATTCAAAAGTATGTGAAACTAATGATTGTAAATTTAAATCAAAGTAAAAGCAAAAACAAAATTGATCTAACCTAATACTTACTTGGAACAATTGTTTGACGCAGCTTTCGTTTGCCTGATGGTCACCTGAGATCCCTTATTCATCCTCTTCAATCTCCAATTCAACAGGTGTTCTTCATCTGATATGCATGATTCTTCAACTATTGATTATTCCTTGTTTGTTTCAGGAAGAGGGGTTTCATCCTTGATTGCTATAAAGATCTCCTCTTCTTGAGAAGAGGAGATCCCGGCTTTTGCTAGGATCTGAGTGAGTCGCTCTAGGATTATGCTCATCATTTTACCGAAATCAAATCAAATGCTAAAAAAGAAAAGAAATGAAAAACAAGTACATGACAAATGCAGAAACAGTACGGAATGAATTAGTAAAAAAACAGAAAAATAAAAAGTGCACCAAAAATCTATATAAAACAAAAATGAACATTAAAACAAGTTAGTATGAAATAAAGGCGTCCGGAAATGAAAGCAATACAAACTTTAAACTACAAAACTGTAAATGAAAAATGAAAACTTGCATAAAACAAACTTGCATTTTCAGAAAAAGAAAGAACTTGCAGGAAAATAAACACATTGCAAAAAACAATCAATGCTTTGGGGCAACCCACTAAAGTGGATGCATCTGGCTATTACACCACGGAAATTCCGTGGTGAAGTCGTCCTTGCGTCTTACATTTTCTCCTCCCCCTTTCTATCTAATAAAAACAAACTATCTACCTATCTAAACTCTGATCCCTTTTAGCACCTCCTCGTCAATGGCGACAAAATGTTGGGTAAAAAACATTAAACAAATTATAATAGAATTCCAATGATTTAATTGTCAACCCAGGGAGAGCGTAAACTTGTGAGGTATAGACAAAATATATGCAGGGGCAGAGTGTTGCTGAACTTAATCCATACTGAAATTAAAAATACACAACTGAAATTGAATTAAGCGGGAAAAGGCAAGAAATGACATAAAATAAATCTAATCTAAAAACAGGAAATTACAGGAAACAAGTCTAATCTAAAATAGCATAAGAATGCATGAAATAAAATTGTATAAAGAAATTAACAATAAATGGTGAGCTCACGATAAACCTATGCTAACAATTCATAAACAAGACATAACTGGAAATCTACACTAACAACTTGTAAAGAAAGAAATTGTTGGAAATCTATATTAACATAAGAGAGTCAAAGGAGGTGCATGAAGCATCATCTCCATTACATAACACTCAATACCTATTCTATGACTAACTCTAAACTATTCTCTACTTCAAACCACTAGAGAGGCCTCTAACCAAAATGAGGAGAGAGCCCTCCTATTTATACATGAATTCAAGATAAGTGATCATAATTACAGATCCATTATTCTCTCAACTTATCCCTTTAAATTCTCAACAAAATAGACAACTCATACCCCCAAATCCTCAACAAATAGACAACTCATCCCTTTAAATTCTCAACAAATATTGGATGAGATATTCTCTCCACGCTTCCATGATCTTTTCCTTGAAGTTAGCCACATCTAGAAGATGAAATTCGAATCTGAGGCTAGGTGGCCACTTTTGAGCTTGCTAAGGTCTTCAAATACATCTGTACACATCACCAAACTCACCAAACTTTAAAGTATAATGAAAATATGTTATTTTTCTCAATAATTAACCATAAATTCACTCAAAATACTAAAAAATAAATGATTTCAAAAATGGTAATATAAACCCATATTTATTATGAAAGTGGTGAATGTTAATGGCTTTATGGAAGGATATAATGGAATAAGGTGATAAATAGTATGTGAAATGATGAATAAAATGTGGTCTTTTGTGGCTCAACATCGTCCATTACAAGTTCTCTATTGAAGCCTCAACTAAAATGAGTGATAGTAGAACCAACCCTTGGTATGATCAAGATTGTAAAGATGCGAGAAAAGAAATTAAGAAAGCTACTCCAGATTCGATAAAAATGGACAAGATAAATCACTACAAAGCCTGAATTAAAAGAAAAAGAAGCAATTAAATCTAAGTAAAAGGTAGGAAGATATCCTACACCTCTCCTAGGTGGCTCCTAATAAATTTTGGAGGAAAATTCTAACTCGTAAAACAAAAGAAGACAATAAAATTGGTTTAAACTATTGGAATTCATATATTAAAAAGATTTGTGAATCCCTAGATATCGTAGATAACATTCAAACCCTTCTTAAAATGAAAGAATTTTTCTCGTTAGAAGACATATATTTCTAGGTTGAGTGCTTAGCAAATGGAAAATACAAAGACATTGAAGGCTACCAAGTGGAAATCTTAAAAATTGGAGGGTCTGTCCTCATCCCGTACATCCACAAACTCTTTAATCTAGAGGTCAAGCAAGGATTTCCTACACCTTGGACTCAAATCCACATCATTCCTATTTTTCAAAGTGGTGATAAAAATGACCCCTCTAATTATCATATTATTATGATTAGCCGTCTCTTAGCTAAGTTATATGGTATTATCTTAGAAAACAATATCAATGAATGGCTAGAAATGGAAGGTAAGCAGTCTAAGGGCCAAGCAGGTTTTAGAAGGCACCATTCAACCACAGACCACCTCGTTACGCTTAGGATCATTGTACATGAATGTCTTAATAATAATTCTAACCTTTTTTGTTGCTTTCTGGATTTCAGAAAAGCTTTTGATACAATGCCTAGAAATAACCTGTGGAATAGGCCAGAGGAGCTTAAGGTTCCTTTTGAGTTGAGAGTTGTCACAATTAGGTTATACGAAAAAGGTCATTGCCAAGTTCAAGAATAATGAGGGGTGGACAGCAAAAATAAATTGTAATATTGGAGTTAAGCAAGGCTACCCCCTCTCCCCTACCCTTTTTGGCATTTACATTGATAAGATAGAAAGGTGATCCATATTTATGCAGGAACGCAACAAAATACACAAATAACCATAGAAACAAAGATGTAGTGGAAATAACACTTCATTTCATTAATCAAAGAACTGAAACTCGTTTACATACATAATGGGAATAAACTAGCTAGAGTGTCGGTAGCTTATCTCGGAGAAGAGATGTGGCGGCTACATGCCTCTGAACTCTGTGTTATAATGAGGCTCGAAGGCCTATATATTATTGAGAAACAATGGAAACCCTATACATCCAAAAACCTCGCCCTAGGAGGTGAAATGCCAGAATATGGGCCCCATTGGGTACTTGGTACATCAATTTTCCGGGGTCATAACTTTGGCATACTACTTCTATTTGGCATGCATGATACATCGTTAGAAAAATCTATTCAAGGACTACATCCTTAAATAACAAATACAAAGACCAAAACAGATTCATATTTTCCCGACCATTCGATGCCGAAATTTTTTTGTTTAGGGCCTCAAAACGGCTCCAGAAGTTTAGGACTTGAAAACTGCCAAAAATAGTAAATTGTGCTACAATTAAGGAAACTGAAAAACTGAAAGAAACAATGGTGGGGGTCCAAGTGTAATAGGTGGGTGGCCACCAATATCCTCTTGGATCAAAAGGTGTTTAGAAGAAGCAGGTGTTGGGATCCGAAAATTCCCTTTATCATGATTTCATTTCCATTAATTTCTTGGCCTATTTACCATAATTTAATACATCTATCTTTAAAAGGGATATCTTTTACTTTGTTTTATTAATTAAAATCTAGTAAATGTAAAATAAGACTAATATGTTTTTTTTGTTTGTATGTATTAGTCTAATAAACATTTTCATATTCCATTCGACCCTTCATCCCATCCTCAGTTTTGAACTAGGGTTACTAGCATGTTTCCTATTAGGTTGATGGTTTACCTTTGCCTCTTGGTTCTTGCTAGACCTCTTGATCTTGCATGTGAAAATTAAAACAATAAACTTGTGATAATATTTTAGATTTAAACAAATAAAATTAATAAAATATTAAAAAGATATTATTATTTAAAGACATACTAACCTTTTAAAAACAAATTTGTTCAAATCTAAAAATTATTATAAAACCAAATTTGAAATCATCTATAAAAGAAAATATTTTAAAAAAATGTTTAAAGTTGAAATTTATTAAAGCATGGCAATTACATGAATATTCAAACATTGGTTTCATTAGCCATAACATGGAAGCATGGATGGAATTTGATGGGTAAATGCCTGTCATGGGTCATTTTACCCGTCAAATATAGCTAAGATTTTACCAAAACCATCAAAATATGGCTTAGAATACAGAAAACATTTCAGATTTTGATTGTTACCGGCAATTTTGACGGGTGTCCATCATTTGAAATTCCAACCCTGCATGGAAGTGCGCATTTAGTTGACTTTCCATAACCTCCATTTAATTAAACAAAATAACTAATTTTACTTCATGAGTGATTTCATTTGGCTTTTTCATAACCATTAACTAATATAATATGCAATCTACTTTTACTTCATGAATAATTTCGTTTGGATTTTCATAACTATGACTAATGTGTAATATATCTACGCAAATACCACAGGTTTGAGAAATCACGTGAACAGGTCGATGGGTCGAGTTCATTTGTAAGGAACCAAACCAACAATCCAAAGCACTATTTCTGGAATTATATTACCAGTCAGCAACTCAACAACAACTTAACCAATTCAACAATTCAACCCAAGAATCTAGATTTATGAATTAATTACAGTTATAGGTCATCTGGACACCCATACAAACCGTCAGTCTCATCCAGCTGTTCATTCGCATCTCTTAAATCATTGATTCGGGTACTTAGAGGCATTCATGGAAAAAATGAAAATGTGGGTTTTTTTCGTAGTGGTCCTCTCATGCTTCTCCACCTCCAAGATTCCACCCAGGTCGTTTATTCATCCACAAGAATCTCAAGGCCCAATTTCCTGAATATAGAAATTTGTTTTTGCCCCAATGGATGAAAACGTATCTCTTCATTTTTCTCTTTAATGGATTCAGTTCCACGCATTAATCTCTGATGTATAAACTACTATATATATACATGCTCTGAGCCATGCAAAGGGATGGTATTGTACTGTACAAATTCTGAAATTCAATAACATGGAATTGTTGCTCTGTTCCTGGTTCAATTTCGTTTGTATGCTTTGGTGATTGAGTAGTTCGTGACTATGAAGCCATTGTCACCTGAGAGGGCCCCTCAGGGTCAAGTGTGCATTTCTGTGAGTGTAGTTTTATCTTTGCATTTCGTTTTGTCAATTTCAGTTTTAGATAGATGCTTATATGTTCATGCCTTTAATTGTGTTAATTCATGCTTGGTAGATAAATCCTTAGGACGCATAGCTATGGCCATCCATTCTTCCTTTCATCACATTGTTTCAATTGTTGTCGGGTTTATTTCATTTTCAGAATTTTGTCTATCATAGCTAGACCTTTGAATTGTGTTTCACTCCTTTGCCAATTGATGTGTTTACCTTCATTCCTTTAATCATTGTCTAGTTTTATTCCATTTCCAGAATTTCGTCTCTTAATATGAATAGAATCTAGTCTTAAAAGTCTTGGTAGCTTAAACATTTTTACTTTATTTCATTTGCTCTTAGATAGAAAATAGATTTGCATTTTACTTTTCAAGTCATTGTGCTTTTGATTTCCTTAGGATTTACTTGCTTTTAATTTGAATTCGTAGAAGATAGGGTTTTGAGTTCCATAGAATAGACACGCAGTTAAAGATAGTCTATGTTTTAATTCTGCTCGGTAGATTAGCCTTTACTTTTCAGAAATAGTAGAAAGCCTTTTCAATTTTCCAAGTAGAAGTTAGATAGTTTTGCTTATGTGTAGTTTATTGTTTTGTAGAAATAGTTTATTGTTTTATACTTAGTCTTTAGAATTGCATTTCTTTCTGAATTTATAGTTAACTATTGAATTTCATTTCATAGTTTTGTTTAGCTTAGAATTCCCTTTCGAAATAGAGTAGCTTTACATTATTTTTAGATGTTTGACTAGATATATTAGCTTGCAATTCAATTTACTATGGATCTCAGAGTAATGTTTCATTTCAATATTTAGTCTAGAATCAATTTGATTTATATTTGATAGGTATGCATGGTTTAATCCCAAGTATCATAATGAAATGTCCTTTGTAGGTTTGTTTGACAAGTTGATTGATAGTTCAAAACCCTTAGTTCCTTTCAGTTGATTTCTTTAATTTTCACATTTATGATTTCTAGATTTTAACTTTCAGTTGACCACCGACGAATAGATTAAGGATCTAACTCGTGAGATACGATCACTCTGTAACGGGCTTCCTTCCTAGTTGTTGATCTATTCCAGTTTGTGTGTTTTTCTTTTCAGTATATTACTAGCTTTAGATTAGGTTAGCCTAGATTAGTTTAAGCCTTCAGTCTTGCACATACTGTGCCGACACCTCTAAGCTTACAAGCCCTCGGGTTGACTATTTAGTGTCGAATTAAATAGTGCATATTTTACTCGATGACAGGCTGCATCGATACAATATTAGCTGGGATAGTTATCATCCTCCTATTTTATGCTGATGATATTGTTATTATGGCAAGGCGTCCTTCTTATCTCGATAAACAATTAAGAATTCTTAAATATTTTTCTCTAACATGGGTATGACTGTTAACACCGACAAGACAAAAATCATGATTATAAAATCTAAGAAAGACACCTATGCAAATTGCATCTATGATAATAGAAATCTAGATGAAGAGACTTCTTACAAGTATCTTGGAATTAATATTCATCACAAGATCAATTGGAACTATAACGTTGAGAAAAGGATTAATGGAGGGTTGAAAGCTTATTTGGTCTTGAAAATAACTGTAAATCAGTCAATCTGGTCATGTGGGATAAAAAGAAGTTCCTCTTTGAAACTCTTGTCACCCCTGTTATCTTGTATGGTTGTGAAGTATGGAGGTGCAGTATTTCTAGAGAATCTTTGAGGAAGATTGAGAAAATATAGAAGCGGTTTATAACTTATAACCTCAAAATTAAAATCAATACACCTTATCCTATTCTCCTCATAAAAGTGGGTATTTCCCCCATCGAGAGCATGGGTATGATGAGGTACCTTGTGATATCCTGATTTTGACCCCTACTGCATTAAAATTGTACATGATGTAAATATTATTATTAAATCATGGTGAGGAGCTCAAGGCCAAGGCCCCACCATGGATTTAGTGTTTTATATATCGAAAATTAAAAAAATCGATACCTATGGTTCGTGTGTTAGCAACACACATTATAAATGGATACATGATGTAAATATGCAATTTAAGAAAATACCCACAACTAGTTATGCAATGCAACAAAGAGATGGGGGCATGATTTCGCAAGGAATAGGGACGGAAATTATTCAAACCCTTGAGCCAATAGTGTAAAGTCAAATGTCAATGAGAGGGCCCATAAACTCTCAACTAGGGCCATTTTGTCTTATGCACCCAATCATTTAATTCTTCCAGAAGTTGGTTGATGTAGTTAATGCCTTGGGAATAGAGAGGTATGGCAGTCAATTTTGTATTGTGGCAAGCCATCAATTTTTGAAAAATCATGTTTTTGCTTGTGGGACAAGAAAACACCCAGAAATTGGTGCCCATTCCATTCCTCATCCATAGTTTTCATTTCCTCACGCAGCTGGAGCTAGCTGGGCATTTTCCCTCACATTTTCCTACAATTTTCGTCATCTATCCATGGTTGGGAACCCGTTTTTGTATTGCTCAGTGGCCGGGAAGAGAGATTCACAATTTGGGGGTTTGTAAAGGTCGGTTTTTCCCCTATGAAGCAAACAAACATTTTCTGAAATCGAATTTCTCTCCCAGAGTTGATTTCCCCACCTTCAATTTCATTTTTGGTTACCAAAACGTTTTCCTTCATGCCTAGCATTTGTATTTTGTTGTTATGTGCATCCTTGTTTTGGTCTGTAAGACTTAGGAGTGGAAGAGGCCCAAAATTGGCTTGATCAACCTAGTGAAGAGAGGAACCTCATAAAAGGATCAAGAGGGGTTGTCTATTCTTCTATGCACACATTGAAGAGCACTGGAAGGGAAGGTATTGTCTGAGGGACTGTGTAGCATAGAAGGGGATACTTCCTTGTGTTGGGTGTGTAGGTATTGTGGAGGCTAAGCTAGGTAGACCTTGTGCAAGTGTCCATAGCTCTGTGGTTGAGCTCACTAGCTTAGCAATTATTCCTTTCCACTTCCTTAGAAGCATGATAAACCCAAGTGTAGATTGGCTTGGTTGAACCTTGGTGTGTATTTGGCTATGTGTGAGCCTGTTGTTCCCCTTTTCCTTGTGGAAATCATGCCTACCTTGGGGGTGGCAGTTGTGCTGAGAGATTAATGAGAACAACTGACCTATCATTGGGTGAAACATTGCAGTGACATAGCTAGTTGCGAGACAACTCATTTTCAAGATAAGTGCTCTCTTGTATCAATCCTGCAATGTATTTTGTTTTAAAATTATTATGAACATATTGAATGTGTCACATACCCCAATTTTGCAAAAAAAAACAATTTAATATTATTTGAGGACAATATGTTAATTTTTATGCTAAGTTGTAATTGATGACTCAGTAGGGTCAAGGATATTTATTGTAAATTCTGAATTTTTTATTTATAAATAAATAAAGGAGGAGACAACAGCTTAGGAGAGCTGTTAAAAGAGTGTTTACTAGTCAAATTGGTGGAGGAGACTGGGTGGAGAGAAAACTGACATGTGGCAGCATCCTCAAACCACTTCCAACTGTTGCAGGTGGAAAATTCCCTACATTTGTGGTCATGATTCCCCAAGAAAGTGGAATCAGAGCAGGTGGCTCAATTAATGAAAACTGACCCAAAAGACCTAGGCAATCTTTATAAAAATTCCCATTGAAGAGAGTTGAGGCTGCTCATTCTAGAGAAGTGATCATTCAAGTTGAATGAATGTACTTCAGAGAAATTCAATGGAAGGGAAATTTGGAAAGTGTTTGAGGGGATAACCGCTGATTGATCTAGTGTAGCTTTTAAGCTGAAGATCATACTGTTGAGAGCAAAGTATTTATTGAGGTATTGAACTAGTCAGTTGACAGAGGGTTCTGCTGTTTGCATTCTCCACCAGTTCTCAGCTAAGAAGACCAGGAGCAGGCTCAGGGGTCTTGAGGAAGCGTTGTTTGAGCGCTCTCCAAGAGATTGGTAGGGAGGAACGACCTCCTAAAGTTGTTGGCGTCTGTCCTCAACAGGTTCTAAGTTATTTTATTTTACTGTGTTAGTTAAATAAATCTTAGTTAACTGCTATGTGAATGTTAACAGTTCAGTTTGTGAAATGTTTGAGTTAGTATTTTTATTAGATTGTTATAGAAATTAAATGGATTTAGAGAATAATGTGTTAGAATGAAAATAAATTTCTAAACTATGTTTTTCCACACCTGGAAACCAAGTCGTATTCTAGCACAGATAGAATGCTTTAAGTAGATAAGAGAATGAAAATGGTAGATAGGATTGTGTAACTGTAGATATCAAAGTAATTTTATTTCAATGTTTAAAATATTATGGAGGAAAAACAATGTTGTGATTTAATTGTGTTTACTGTTTTTACTTAAGTATAACTAAATAAAAATGCATAAAAGAAACAGTAAAACTACACTACAGTTAAAGTATTAGTATACTGATACAAACAAAAGTTTATTTGAAGGTAACAGTTAAGTATTTATAACAATTATTAACCATACAATATATCTTATAAACTATTTAATAAATTCTAAATTATTACTTAATACAAACTAGATTAGGGTTATGTATATAAACCCTTATTTATGAAAAGTAAACAGAGTTACAGAGTTAATGCTCTATTCTTTACAGAGCTCTGAATAACTTCAAAGCTACAGAATAGTAAGTAAAACAAGTATATATATAAACATTAGATAAAATAAAACTAAAATATCATATTTAGAAACTATTTTATATTAAACAAAAAGGCTTGTAAACTATGCAAGATAACCTGAGGGTCGAAACCCTAGTTTTTCTTTTATCTTCTTATAAATTAATTTATAAAAGATTTAACCATATACATTGATAACTAAGTAAACAAATTAAACAAAAAGACTATAATCTATGCGATAGATTGAGCATAGTCTTATCTCAAAAACTTTGTAGTGTATTTTGTAAACTCTTTTATTATACTTCGTAAACAGATTAATAAACATCAATATTCATGTAATAACGAAATAGAAACAAACAAGAAACAGTGCTCAATTAATAAATAAATTAAGAGTATATTTATACAAGGGTTTGATTCCATTAAAACCCTAACTATTACATTCTGAACAGGTAAGTATAACAATATAAATTTTACATTACGATTGATCTACAGTCCTCACATTAACAATAATTACTTACAAAAGATAACTTAAACAGTAATTATCTTCACTGACAGTCGAAGAAGGAAAGAACCTAATTACACAGAATCATAATTTACAAGATTACAAAACTATTACAAAAACGAGACAGAGCTCGAAGTTAAAATCCTTCTTAAAAACCAAATGTATTACATTTTCAGAACGTAAGGCTAAAGACATAACCAAAATACATCACACAGCTCAAGGTCGGTTTTACCTAACATCGTAGTAATGGTTTGTAATCAAAACTGAAAAACAACTTATTAAAAGCTCATATCTAACAAAGAGACTGAACAGGATTCCAAGCACTGAGTTCTCCTTCAACAAACCCTCAATACAAGTAGGGCGAAACCCATTTTGAACTCAAGGCTTACTAGTTAGAGCCACGAGCCACTGAAGTCGGTTGTCGTTTTTCTTCCACCGAAGTTTGGAACTGTCACGGGTTCCTGTATAAGCATTTTGCTGAGCATTAGTTCAAGGCTCAGTTTAAAATCATAAAAATAAAACCTAACTGTGTTAATAAATTGACAGAGAGTCTCCATAACAAAAATTGAGTTATCTTACTTGCAAATAGAAGGGTTGTCGAGCAACGAAGAGACTGTCATCAGTTTCGCAGTGTACACAAAGGAGTTTCCAAACCCAACGCCGACTGTGGAGTAAAAATAGTGACAAAGAATCTTAAGCTTCACAAGTCATGGCAGGCCACGAGAAGAAGAGGATTGAGCTATGGATAGGTCGAGAGCCAAACACAAAAACCAGTAAACACTTGCATGGTAAGGTTCACAACCACGAAGGCTTGCAATCAAAGACCGATTTTTGGAAACTACAGCAACGTCAAACAAAAGCCTTGGAGCAAGCAAGCAGGGGAACAGCCTTTCATGGCGGCCATGGAAACTACATAGAGCAGCTCGTAGGCTAGTGAAAACTTCGGAGGCAAATGACAAAGCGAATAGGGTTTGCAAGTCTTTTATATCGCCAATGCATGGACAGGAGGTGACCACGTGCCCTCTAATTATTTTAACCATACAAGGGTCGAGTCCATAGTCCATCTATGGTTTCAATCATCAAATTATTAATACAATGATATAAACAAACCATGCACAAAACTATGGATTGCGTATATATATATTATTCACCAATGATAACACATAAACTATATCATTGTGTATGATAGCTTTGAGATTTGTGTTTTTGATTAACGATGATTTCTTAACATTGACCCTAGTGAAAGGTTGTAACAACTTTGTCATATGAACAATCCCAATGTCGACCATGCATTAGGACCTTTCCATTTAACAATTGATATATATACTTGCAAAACTACGATTAAATATGCACATATTATATTTCAAACTTTATTATTTGTAGCCGATGGTTTAGAGTAGATATAATATATGAAGTTTGACTATAAGAGTAAAAATTATTTAAACCATGACATTTAAACTATCACAAGGGTCGACCTTGGTATAAGCTCTCACAAATAATAGTTTGCTTACTCAATTTGTCAATAATAATAATAAACCCTATCATTATTTGGCAAGGATAGTTTGTGATTGTTAATGTTTACCTGTTCTTAGCATATTATAAGAATCTTGGTCATATTAGTGTCACTTAGGGTAAACTTCATATTAGAAGTTCTAGGTAGAAAAATCTACCATAATAGTTATTATAAACATTAACTTGTTATAAGGCAACATGATAATAGTGAATTTACAATGGAATAAACCATGCTCAAGGCCTATAATCATTGGAATAACACTGATAATATATTTACCTATGACTTAGACTTATGAAAGTGATGGTAGATAGTATTCCATCATGAAATGATGCATTTAATTACAATGACCAAACTTGTAATGTCAAAGAGATTTCCAGGCAGTAAGATTCCTACATAATGCAAGTAACAATTAGATTGGTACATTATAAAATAATATGGTAATGTATGTTGTTACAATAATACATGCAGCAAGGAAATAATGTAAGTACTGAAGTTTATAACTTGTTAGTGAGCATTTTTTTACATACAAGCAACAGGTTGATAATTTCCATAACTAGTAAGTTAGAGACAAAATAGAAACATGTACTCTATTGGAAATATTTACTATCAAGATTGATAGAAGTACTTCCATGAAATAAAAGACAGTTACTTTACCTCATCAAAGCTTGCTTTTAAATAGTCAATTATTTACTAGCATTTAACATGCAACATATATACTTCTTGCTACTTTATGAATTAAACCCCTACTTGATCTATCGTTACCTGTTAAACCTGTAAGAACCAATAGTCCATCTGTGTTAGCATAAATGCTAAGTAAGCCCAAGTTTTCAAAGATAGATTTCACCTACTTGCCAAAAAGTAAACTTATTAGTAAAACTGAAAGAAAGTTGTGTGCAGGTCAATCTTATATACATTACAAAAAATGAAAGTTGTATTAGTTAACATAATATGAAAATGATTAATACTAAACGTTAGACTGTTTCATTTTTCGCTAACTGCTAGCAGTTAATAAACTGCATATTCAGACATGTCCTGTTATTTTAAAAATTTTAAATTTTTTTGAAATTTTGGGGTTTTGACAGAATGCTTGAATGAGATTTTATTTCGTTGTATATTATTGAATTATGCATCTGCATATGTATAATTTAATTTCAAATGCATTCTTGTTTATATTCATGGGGCTAGATCCCCAATTATGATTAACAGCAACGCAATGTAGTCGCGTCCTCTCTCTCGACAAGTAGAGGGGAGGGGACGTAACATACCTGATGTACAAGCATAAGATAAATAACATGGGAAACAAGAAACTTCTTAAAATTGCTTTAAACTCAAGTCAAAACCAACTACGCCTCAAGCGGTGTTGGTGTAAAGATACCACGTCTTGGTTAAACCATTGGTGCATTGAAGAAAATGACATTTTGTCGAACATTGATAATGTCAAAAATAGTAGTACTTCTAAGTTTAAAGAGAAATTGTGGTGTGAGAACAATTTAGCGGTTAAGAGAAAATTAAGATACTATAAAGAAGTCATTAATCCTAATTTGGAAGATCAGAAGTACCTCTCGATAGTAACTAGCACATGAAAGAAAATTAATATAGCCAATATTAGAATGAACTCCCATGAACTCCATAGTGAAACAGAGCATTGGTCTATTCCTAAAACTCCATGGGTGGAAAGGGTTTTCCATGTGTGTGAGTCTATGAGCATTGAGGATGAAAATCACTTTCTCTTAAAGTGCCCTACTTACACCCACATTAGATTTGAGTTTCATAGTATTTGCTACAATACAAACCTTTATAACCTCCTAACTTGTCAAAACTATAATGAGCTGGGAAATCTTATTGACAATATTTTCGAGCACAAGAACAAGATTTCAAAATAAACCAATTATTATCCTTCTTAAGATTAGGTAGACCAAAGTTGGTCTCAATGAACATTAATAATAATAATCATCATCATATTCCTAATATTAAAATATATATTCTTGTTTTTTATCTAATTTTATTAATTTTACTTAATTTAAACATATTAGCATTCTTATCAAACGTTATAATTTATGTAACGATAATGTAAACCATTTTTTCTCTTTAAAACTGCATTTTAATAATTGAGACCAGAATAGATGACCAATCCTACACAAAAGGTGAAACAAAGTTCGCTAACAATATATACCTGATTTCAAAACTCTCAACAATTATATTCGTGTAATAACTTGTTGAACGTGGGTATAATGTGAATTAAGAAAGGAGAAAATATGCCATATTGTCATAAAGTTGAAATTATTTTTTTTATGTAAGGATAACATCGTCTAAGGAATAATTTTTTAGGTAAGGATACATAATATCTATAATTTTACCTCCTTATAATATTAATGCATATTATACCTATAACTCATATATCCCTTAGCACATATAACCTCATAACCCCCAATCCGTATACCAACTAATCCATATAACCCCATATACCCTCACTTCTATCATTATTATCCCCTGTCTTTCATAAATCACAACACATAACATTTATATAAACTATAAACCCTTATACCTATAACATTTAGTACCTACACCTTATGATTGTAATCCATATGAATGTTAATGTTTATCCCATATAGAACAAACTTCTATATCCCATAGAATATATAGCTACTAACCACTAAAATCCTTGATCCCATAACCCTTATAAAATATAACTTGAAAAATAACCAGAAGGCTCTATGATCCATAACTTAAATAACATTTATAGTCCTAACCACTCTAATCCTTATAACCCATAAATTCTATTCCATATAACACCTAAATTTTTTAATCATAGCCAGTATAAACATTATTTGTAAAACCCATTCATTCCTCACTTGTATCCCTCACTTTATGACTCCTTTACTAAGGTTGTGGTTCCATCTATAAAGGAGTCAGGATCTACCTTTTCTCCTTGTACCCCATATTTCTTGATCAAAATTGATTTATCCCCTTGGAATACCTTGGAACCAAAAGAGACGAGGAATTAGAAAACCACATGGAAGAAGTGGAACTAAGACAGGAACAACAAATTGTAACAGTGGGAGTTGTAACCAAAAAACAAGCTCGACAAGCTTCAACAAAGGAAGAAAAAGAAGTATTTGAGGGAGAGGAGAGAACTATTGACAAGGTAGGGAGGAAGCTAGCTAAAGAATTAACAAAATCAATAGAAAATAATGAAAACATGTTGGGTATTCAATCCACAGTGGACAAAAAAGTCATCTCTAGCATAAAGAATTTATCACAAAAAGGAGTAGGAATAATCTCGACTCCAAGTATCCAAAAGGGAGGACTCACCAAACCCACCTCAGGTAAATAATGAAGCTAGTCTCCTGGAATAGTAGGGGAATGGGAATTAGAACCAAAGAGGAAGGTATGAGACAATTAATCAAAATAGAAAATCCCACAATCCTTTTACTCTAAGAAACTAAGTTACAAGACCAAGATATGCAAAATGTAGGACAAAAGTAGTAGAATGGAAGTCAAGGGATTAGAGAAAGCTTGAGAGGAGCATCTGGTGGAATCAATATGCATTGGGATAATGTTGAGATAAAATTAATTGAAACAAAGAATTCACAACATTGCATCTACACTGACCTTGTATGTATACAAATGGGATCTCACTACAAAATTTTAAATATCTATATTCCAATGCATCATAGGGAAAATCATAGCAAACTATAGAAAATGAAACGATGTAGTAGGTATGGGGTGTCGCATATTTGCAAGGGATCTAAATAATGTCCTCTCCCATGAAGAGAAATGGGGAGGAACTTATATAAGAGATGCTTCAAGAGAAAAATTAGATGACATGATATCAGAATTGGAACTATTAGAAATTAAGTTGAAAAATGGGAAATATATTTGGTCAAATCGAACAGTGGGACCAAGTTATATAGCAACTCGTTTGGACGGGTTTCTTGTTAATAGAAATTACCTAGAAGAGGATTTAGAAATATATCCATCCATCATTCCTTCATCCGCCTCTAATTATAATCCAAACAATCTCTCATTCACAAAACTAAACAAAACAAAACAAAACAAATTATGGGCCTCTTCTATTCAAATTTAACCCTTACTGGCTCCAATATCCTAAGGTTTTTGAGCTTGTAAATATTACATAGCCAAAGAAATGGGAATACTCACCAAGCTACATATGGGAATTAAAATTGAAGGCAATAAAATATTCCCAAGTGTTGGTTCAAAAACAATTATATAGATACGTTTATGGGAAAATGGAAGATACAAGAGAAATTGGAAGAAATACAAGACAGAATGGAAATAGGGGAGCCAATATTACAACAACAGGTGGAAGAAACAGAGACAAACAATAAACTTCTACTAATCAGTCAAGAAGAGGAGTATTGAAGACTTAAATCGATAAGTTTGTGGCTGAAATTAGGGGAAATAAATACCTCTTATTTTCATTCGCAAGTAAAATCAAGGAAAAATGGGAACAATGTTGTAGAAATTACTAACTCTAGACTATAAATAATAACTGTATATGATGAAATCAAGGAATAAACTTTTCAACATTTTAGGAAGTTGTTAAATTAACAAGAAGAAGCATATCAAGAAACATTTACAAAAATGCCCCTAAACATTCCTATGTCAATCTTGCAGTCTAACAATAAAGGTATCAACAAAAATATTGAAGAAAGTGAAGTTATAAATGCCATTTGGAATTTAGATCCAAACAAAGCTCTAGGGATGGATGGATTTTGGATAACCTTTTATAGATATTTCTGGGATGTAATAAAAAGAGATTTATGTAAAATGATAAAATGGTAATTGAAGAATGTCAAATTAGGAGGAAACACAAATTCCTCATTTTTAGCTCTAATTATGAAAGAGAAAAACATGGTAAATTTTTCTAAGTTCACACCAATCTCCTTATGTAATTATTTGTGCAAGATAATCTCTAAGATTTTAAATACAAGGTTAAAACCTCTTTTATCTCAAATAATATCATAAAATAAAGGGGGTTTCATTCTAAAAAAGCAAATCCTTGATATATTATCTTGGTGCAAGAGGAAATTCAATCTAGCAAGAGTAGGAAGGAAAGAGGAATGGTCATTAAAATGGATATGGAAAATTATTTTGATAGAGTAAGGCATTCATTTCTCTACTATGTGCTTAGTAAATTTAGATTCTCTAATACTTTCATTAGATGGATTAAAGCTTCATTAACCAACCCCCGAATAGTAGCTCTTGTAAATGGTATGCCAAATGAATTCTTATTGAGTGGAAGGGGATTACGTTAGGGATATTTTCTCTCTCCCATTTTATATATCCTTAAGGCATAATCTTTAAGCAGAATACCGGAATCATAAAGGAGCTCAAGAAATTTCCAAAGCATTGAGATCATAAGAGGAGTCAATGAGCTTACTCAATCTCAATTTAATTAAAAAAGTATACATTATTTTTAAGGGGAGCCTCATTAATGATAGTAGTCATATTCAATTCAATCATAAATAGGTACCTCATAGCATAAAGAGGAGATGTAAACAAACATAAGTGTTGTGTTTATGGATGGAATTCTTCTTCAATTAATATAAAAAATATAGTTAATATTTTAGAAATGTCAGCCAAAAATTATTAGAACCCGTTCGTCTACCTAGGTATCCCAATATTTCAAGGTCGACCCAAAGCCATGGACTGAATGGGAGTTATTCGAAAATATAAAAAATATGTATAATTGGGGTACACATTAGCTAAATCCAGTCGGACAGGTAGTGCTAATAAAATCATTTATCTCATCATTGACTATATATCATAATTTTTCTTGGCTAACATCGACCATGTGCCAACAGGGGTCTCAAATAATATTGATAAGATGTGAGGGAAATCATTATGGTAAGGAGGAAGAGTGAACACTAAAAAATATCATTTAGTCAATTGGAAAATAGTTACAGCTCCGCTGGAACAAGAAAGACTGGCAATTAGAGATACTAGATTGTTGAGAAAAGTGATGGGTGCAAAAATTCTATGGAATCTCTCCACTGGAGAAGAAGTATGTAGGAAGTGCATTCAATCAACTAGAGCCAGAATCTTAGATCAACAGTTTAATAATGTGCCATGTACAATGATTTGGATTTTGTGCAAAGCATTAGTATAGATTTTGAATGGAAAGGTTACATGGCTCCCAGTGAATGGGAAAAATATCAGAATTTGGGAAGAATGTATTATGGATCGATCGGTGTGAAGTGAGAATATTCAATTGAGTCAGTTACAAATATGGATGAACAACAATAGTATCTACACTCTCTCTGATATCTCGGATTGGAATCAGTTCAATTTTGATTCCTAAAAAATATTTTAAAAGTTGAGAATATGCAAATAAGGGTAGTGCAAGGGCCATCCATAAGTCATTTATGCAAACAGGATGAAGAAAACATGAAGCATTTATTCCTGAAATGTGAGTTTGCAGTAGAAGTGTGGAAGATGGTTTTTCCAGGGATTAACATCAACATAACTTTTCCAGAAAATTGGAAAGAAATATTTGTAATGTGGGAAAAGAAATATCCGATGAAATTCATTAATAAATGTCTAATGAAGCAAGTGTGGAAAGATCTTCCTTACTTCATTCTCTATAAAATCTAGTTAGAAAGAAATAAACTCATTTTTAAAAACATGACAACCAAAGTAGGGGTGGTAGCATCACAAGAATGGGCAATGATGACTGAAGCCATAAAATCTAAATGTCAGACTAGACAACAAATAAAATATCTTGAA
The DNA here is from genome assembly GCA_001517045.1 of Pseudotsuga menziesii. Taxonomy (NCBI): domain Eukaryota; kingdom Viridiplantae; phylum Streptophyta; class Pinopsida; order Pinales; family Pinaceae; genus Pseudotsuga; species Pseudotsuga menziesii. The sequence continues at coordinate 293,512 of LPNX010691766.1, read as the reverse complement.
ATAGAGGAAAGAATGTGGCTATATAGATTACTACAAAATCACAAAATATTTTTAGCAGATCAAATAGTCAAACCTGGAACACATGGAAATCCAGAATGGATATTGAGAATAAATCAAGAGAAGTTGAATGATTGGATCAAAGATTAGAACTGGCATGTCCTAATTTTTTATGGAGCTTCCAAGAATAATCCAAAGTTGGAAGGTGCGGGGGGATTCTCTTTGCCCTTGAAGGAAAAAAAGGAAGTAATTATGCTTGAGGATTAGGAGAAACAAGTAATCAATATTAGGTGTTTGAATTATAGAAAGGACTAAAACACGAAAAAGAAAAATCAATCATTTGAATATGGTTGGGGATTCAATGGTTATGATGTGTCACCTAGCGATGAAGTCAGCTCCAAAGGATGGTATCCTCAACCAACTAATTTAAATAATTCACCATCTTATCAATGAATTTACAGAAGTTCAAATATACCATGTTCTTTGTATCTTAAACAAGAGATCCAACCAACAAGAAAAAATTGCTTGCAATATTGAGCAAGGAGTTTTGAAAAAAATTGGGGGAGTTAACCCACTCTACCATCCCCTAATATTGATAGCATAGTAAATGGATTATAACCCAAACTTAATTATGTTCCAATTATTTGATCTATATCATTTCCATAGATTTTTGTGTCACTTCACCATGTCGAAACCACACAACATGCAAGGATTTTCATTAATGCATTTGATCTTATAAGGGAGGAGAGATTTAATGGGGGTCACATGAAATATGTGTTCAGCATGTGGAAAAAATTGGGATATCATGGATGCAATGCTGATATTTGCATTTGATGATTTTAATGACAAATCGTCTAATTTTGGGGAAATATTGAACTTTTTTATCTATTTGGATGTGATCATAATTATGAATGGAATGGTAAATTATTTGTTCTTAAGTGGGACAACATTCTCTTCGGTTGGTTTTCCTTCAAATGGTAATCATTTTTTGCACTTTGAGCTAAAGGAAGGTTTGTCTTTCTCGAAGGATATTTGGGAGGATGAGGATATTCAGATGGTGATCATCGGAGAAGTGGTGAAAAATTTGGTCACTGAGCCATCGTCTCTCTTAGGTCATCTATTTCTATCAAACTTTATTGAAAACAATGCAAGCAAATCGGTTCGCTTTGTTCTAATTGACAAAGTCTTATGTCGTTTTTAATCCTGGCTTGCATCCCATATTTTAACTACCTATCCATGGTAAGAGGCAAATATGCATTCCCTACCTTACTTTATCAAAGGGATTGCAAGAAATATATATTTGTCCCTAGTTACAATTCATGATTTTGGTAATCCTCTCATGAAGGAGAGGAAATTTTTTGCAATTCATCCAATAATTGGGGACTATTCCTATAATTAAGAAGATAAAAGGGAGTTAGTCCTTCATCAAGTCTATACATATCTCTAAGAAGTATTTAGCAAGATTGACAGCATAGTGTGTGAGGGTAAGAGAGGATTCCTAGGCTCCCACTCGAATTTGAGGGATATAGCTCTTTGCAGTCTAAAGGTAAGAATATTGAAACTAATAGCTAAGTGGGAATTTCTAAGTGGTCTAGAATTATGTTAGAGAACAGGATCGTAAAGCAATAACAATAAACAATAAACAAGATGCAAATGCATTACAAGAGAGACACAGATATAACATGGTTCACCCAAGATGGGCTACATCCACACAAAAATTGTCATTCCTTTATTATTATATCATCCAGAAAAATGAAGGGATACAACCTGCAGCAACCCCGTTGCACTTCCTCTTCACTCTCTCATAGTTTCTCTCTCACAATCATAGAGATTATTTTTACAATGCTACAATACAATACACAACTATATTACAATTCCTTCCTTTTATAAAGGGAATACCATGGGAAAATACCACGGGATGACCAAAAGCATGGGCCCGTAAATCACCCATTATTGACCAAGTCATGAATCTAAAATTACAACATTTTACAAGGCATTNAGTGTGGGGGAAATCCCCCCCACCATGACTCCCCCCCCCCCGTCAAGTGCTAGGATCCAAACACTACTGAAATAACATCTCTGAATTAGGAATATTAGGCTCCACAACCAATAATCTCCCACTTGGAGATTGATCACAACAACTACACCGCTGATGCACTTGTTAGGCTATGTTTTGAATATTGGACCTAGAAAGTTTCTCATCTTCACCTTCATGCTTGAAGGCCAACAGAATCCAAGAAGGAACTCACTTTCTCTCTGGTTACTACCTTTGTCAACATGTGTGGAGGATTATGGCTAGTATGTATCTTTTCCAACTTTAACTCTTCATCTTCCAGAATAGATCTTATGAAATAGTACTTGAGTTGTATATGTTTAGTATTTGAATGGAAGGTTGAGTTCTTTTCAATATGAATGTCACTATGGATTTCAATGTACAACTTACTATTCTCCTTCTTCTTGCCCAATTCCTCCATAAACCTCTGCAACCAAATCATCTATTTACTAGCCTTTGTAGCAACAACATAATCTACTTCCATTATTGAAAGTGAAATAACATTTTACAGTTTCGAAATCCAACTTACTATTGTTCCACCTACCGTAAAAATATACCATATGGTGCTCCTCCTGCTGTCTTTATCACCTGCCATATCTGCATCAACATATCCATGTAGAACAATGTATAAACCTCCAAAACATAATGCTTGAGAAGTGGTACCTCTCAAATACCTGAGAATCCACTATACTGCCCTCCAATTCTCTTTACCTGGATTTTTCATATCCCTGCTCACAACTCCCACTGCATGTGCAATATCTAGTATTGTGCACACCATGGCATACATCAAGATGCCAACTGTTGATGAATAGGGAACCTTGGACATGTATTTTATCTCCTCCTATATCTTGGGATACATATCCTTACTTAGTTTGAAATGGCTGGACAAAGGTGTACTAATTGTTTTTTCATTCTTCATTTTAAACCTCTCCAACACCTTTTCTATATACTCACCTTGATATAATGTCAATTTGTAATTTTTCCTATCTCATATTATTCTCATACCGAGGATTTTCTTTATAGTTCCCAAACCCTTCATCGCAAATGATTTATCTAGTTTCCTTTTGAGAACATTTATATAATGCATGTTAGACCCTACAGCAAGCATGTCATCCACATACAATAACAAGATAATATATCTTCCATTATCTAGCCTCTTGAAATAAACATTGTGGTCAGAATGGAAACTATTATAACCTTGTTCTGTCATAAACTTATCAAATTTTAAATGCCACTGCCATGGAGCTTGTTTCAGGCCATACAAGCTCTTCTTCAACCTGCAAAACAAATTCTCCTTCCCTTTGACCTCATACCCCTATTGTTGTTGCATATAAATATCTTCCTCCAAGTCCCCATGGAGAAAGGTCATTTTTACATCTAACTGTTCAAGATGCAAATATTCTACCACCACTAGACTTAAAATAGTCCTAATTGAAGTTATTTTAACAACAAGAGAAAAAATTTCATCAAAATATATACCTTTCTTTTGTGTAAACCCATTTACCACAAGTCTATCAGTATGCCTCTTCTTTCCTCCTTCTTCCTTCAACCTATAAACCCATTTATTCTACAGTGCTCTTTTACCTGCATGCAACTCAATCAAATACCCTGCCTAGTCTCTTACCAATGATTCCATCTTATCATCCATGCATTTCTCCCACTTTTTAGTTTCCACCTGCATTGCTTCTTCATAACATTATGGTAACTGGTTCATCAGAATTAGTCATCAATAAATAATACAGTGAAGGATAGAATCATTTAGGGGGTCTACTTAATCTGGTAGATCTTCTTACGCTGGCAGGAGTTTGAGGTACTTGTTGTTGTTCTTGATTTTATGGAACCTTTGGAACTTCATTTTCTTTGATTTCATATAGTAATGTGTGCTTTGTGTTTTCCTTTTCCTCTTTATTTCCCTGCCACTAATCTTTGTACATAACCTTTTCATTGAATACCGCATATCTACTCCTAATGATTTTATGATTTTCATAATCCCATAAGCGATAACAAAAATCATCAACCCCGTATGCAATAAAGGTGCATTTCTTGAATTTAACCTCAAGATTTCTTCTATTTTCTTTATCAATATGGACAAATGCTTCACAACCAAAAGTTCTGAGAAAAACGTAATTTACCTTTTTACCTGTCCATGCATCCTTTATAATTCCACCATCCAAAGCGCTTAAAGTCCCTCTATTTATTAAATAAATAGAAGTATCTATGGCATCAACCCAAAACTGTAAGGGCACCCCTGCATGCAATCTCATACACCTTGCACGCTCTATGATCGTCCTATTCATCCTTTCTGACACACCATTTTCTTGTGGTGTTATTGGGACTATCTTCTCTCAGTGAATCCCATGGTATGAACAGTAACAATAAAACTCATTGATGCAGTATTCACCTCCATTATCAGATTTGGGACACTTCAATATTTTCCTTGACTCATTCTCAACCAAATCTTTCCACTTTTTAAAAGTAGCAAACACATCAAATTTATGCCTAATGCAAAAAACCCAAGTTTTTCTAGTTTCATCATCAATAAAAGTAACATAATAACGAGAGCCACCAATAGATTGTACATGAGCTAGTCCCCATACATATATTGCACAACCTCTAACTTTTCACTCTTCTTATGTTTCTCACCCTGAGAAATCTAAGTCTCTTATGTTTTCCATAAACACAGTTTTCACATAATTCAAAACTTACCTACTTCAGATCTAGAAGCAATATCCTTGAGTGGAGAATGTGCATCCCCTTCTCATTCATGTTGACAATTCTATGATGCCACAACATTGTACTTGTTTCTGTGGAAGCTACAGAGATAGAATAATCGCTATTATGGGGACATAAATACAACGTACCTATCCTATCTTTTTTTGCTATTATGAGTGCTCCTTTAGTGATATTCCACCATGTTTTTCCAAACATAGACAAACAATTGTTATCTCCCAACTACCCTATTGAGATCATATTTATTTTCATAGCAGGAATATGACTTACATATTTTAGCATCCATTCATTTCCATTATTTAACTTAATTTGTACCTTACCCATTCCAACAATTTTACATGGCTCATCATCCCCCAATAAAACATGTCCAAAATCACCTGGAACATAATCATGAAAGAATTTCCTATGGGGTATAAAATAACATGAATCCCTTGAATATACTACCCAGTAATAACTAATATTATCTAATGCAATAATCAAAGCATCTTGTAACACATCACCTTCTACATTAGCTTCCTGAGTAGTCTCTTGCTTCTTGTCTCCTTTCTTCTTTGGAGCTCTGCAGTATTTCTTCAAATGTCCTTTCTTACCACAGTTCCAACACTCTATATTTCCCAGTCTAGACTTGGATCTATCCTTTCTAGAATTGATGTGATTACCCGGGATCCTTTCTCTCTTCGTCTGTCTCCCCCTGCTCTCCATGGTCAATGCATTACCTGATGTCTCACCTGTGATTTTTCTTCACATTTCCTTGCTAAGAATAACACCAAAAACATCATCAATTTTAAGAGTGATTGAACCAAAGTCAGAGTTACTTACAACCATGACCAAGCCATTCCATCTTTCTGGCAACAATCATGAGATTAGAAGAGACATAACCTCATCATCAAAGTTCACTCCTACATAACTTAGCTGATTACTAACCATTTTAAATTCATTTAAATGGTCAGCAACATATCCACCTTCTGACATCTTCATATTAAATAAAAACTTCATTAGAAATACCTAGTTGGAAGCCGAGGTTTTTTCATAGAGCTTATCCAATGCACTCATTGCACCCTCAGTTTTCTTTCATTTTGAAATATTGAAAGCTTGCGATGAAGCCAGACACAATCATATTGTTCTCGTTACCTTTCTATCAAGAACTGTCGATTCTTCATCCTTCATAGTCGTCGGTTGTTTTGTTTTTCTTCCCCGAGGTAGGAAGAAATCCTTTTGGTACAGATAATCCTCCATTTGCATCTTCCATAAATAGTACTTTTGGTTGTTAAATTTCTCGACCCTAAACTTTCTTTCTTCTGCCATTGCTCCCACTCGAACCAAGAAACCTTCTTTCATGCAAGTTTACCAGCCAAATAGACCTTTTGGGGCTGATACCAATTGTTAGAAAACAGGATCGCAGAGAAATAACAATAAACAATAAACAAGATGCAAATATTAAAACAGATTACAAGAGAGACACAAATATAACATGGTTCACCCAAGATGGGCTACGTCCACATAGAAATTTTCAGTCCTTTATTATTATACCATCCATCAAACTGAAGGTATACAACCTACAACAACCATGTTGCACTTCCTCTTCACTCTCTCACAGTATCTCTCTCACAATCATAGAGATCGCTTTTACAATGCTACAATACAATACACAATCGTATAAAAATGCATTCCTTTTATAAAGGGAATACCATGGGAAAATACCACGGGATTCCCAAAATCATGGGCCCATAAATCACCCATTATTGACCAATTCATGACTCTAAAATTACAACATTTTCCAAGGCATTTTTTCCTAAGTTTTTGCTACGAGGGTGTTGCCCTTGAACCCCCACCAGGGGGGATCCAAAAATAGTCGTCGACCCCCCTGGACCCCCTTGACAACTATAGTGTAGGGGAAATCCCCCACACACCCATAAGATGTTGGGATCCAAACACATCTGAAATAACATCTCTAAATCAGGAAGATCAAGCTCCACAACCAACAATATTGAAACTGATAACTAAGTGGGACTTTCTAAGTGGTCTAGAATTGTATGATATCCTTAAATATGCTAAGATGCATCTATTATTATATACGTTCCCCAATATTAAAGTTAGGGTCTTTTTAATCCATGTAAGGTGTGTTTGAGTGAAATGATTGCACATAAAGTGTGACTAGTTTATCAGAAAAAAAGGGTATCTCTCATTTGAGGTTAGGTTGTATCCTTAGCCAAGCCAAGAATAGATGGGTTAATATTACCTAGTTCGAAATGGAGAGTTCGAAAAAGTTTAAGGAGAGATATGCTTGATGAATGGAATGACAACATGGAGAGGCACAATAGACAGTTGTGCAGGCCCTCCAGTAGATGGAGAATAGGAGGAACAATTGGGAGACTAATTTGTTGATATTTTATAGATGCAACAAACATTATTAACACAACATAAATATAAACAGTAAAGCAAACAATAACAACATACACATCATGGACACCATGATTTATACTAGAAATCCCTTAACTGATCAAAACCATGAGAAGATATATTCATTATGCTCCTTTGTCAAATCCATCCAATACATGGTCGAGCATGTCCCTACTGCAATGAGAACCCTCAACCATCAACAAGTTTCCAAACTAATGCTCATCTTACAATGGAGTACAATCAGCCTCGTTATATGCTTACATCACAAGAATACCATGGGTTTATTACAACAGTAACCAAATTTGGTTAACTTGATCTATGCCTGAGTCAAGGTTAATCCAACATAATTATTCTCAATTTTTATCAACTTCTTGAAGGCAATGTGAGTTGTTGAAAGCACAAGTGAATAGGTTGAAGAGTAAGTTACTCATGGCATAAATCGAGATAGAATGTCAGACAGATAAAAATAATGATCAAGCTGAGAAAATACACATTCTCTGAGATAAGGTTAAATATTTTGAGCTAGAGAAATATCCAATATTTTCAACTAACAAAAAGGTCCCATCCCCTGAGGGCTCAATTGGCTCATTAGCTTGGAATAGAGAATTGCAAGAGAGGATAACACCATGGATCGGGTCCATCAGGAAATGCAGTGTGCTCACCCATCATATGTACCATCAGTAGTTGGATAGATGGAGGAAGGCCCACAGTGGCCATGTAAAGATCATGAAAAAAAATAGTGAAATATAATTGTATTTTGATTTTAGGATAGTTCTGTAGAATTTTTTCAAACATAAAAGATAGCATGAGGATAAGGATAGTAGTTGTAGGTTGTTTTGAACTTGGATTTTTTCTCTTGGAGTGTTGTACGTCAAATAACCTATATAATGATGATGACAATGTGTTTTAACATCCCTTTGACTAACTTGACCTATAGGAGCATCACAAAGAGAGAGAGGACAAATAAACTAGGAAATTAAAATCTTGAAGTTACTTATTTAAAATATTGTTTCAATATGAATTTAGATTCACAATAAAGCTATTATAATAGTTTGTTTGTCTTGATATAGGATTTCATGAACCGGTTTGTAATTTTAGATATCACTATAAGAACAGCTATGTAACACTTAGTTTATCCTTTTTATAATTTGTAATCCTTGAAACACTTGACATGAACCCTTGTAACTCTAACCCTTAACCCCTAATCATTATCCCTTAAATCATGTATCTCTTATTCTCTAATCCATGGGGCCTAAAACTCTAATAACACATAAACCTTATAATCCTTATAATTAGTAACCCCTAGTTATCCATATAACCCTTATAACTCTAACCCTTGATCCATTATATTATAACATTTATAATCCTTTAATATAACATTTTTATCTGCACTAATATTAACCTTTGTAACCCTTAACACCTAATCCCCGGAACCCCAACTTTTAGTCCATATAATGAATAAACCATATAAACCCTAATATTAACTTTAAGGATCTTGAAACCCTAAAAATTAAACCCTAATAACATGTATAAACCCTTACACTTATAATCCTTAGTGTTTGAAACATCTAAAATTTATCGCCCCTAATGCCTTTAACCATTAATACATGTCTCCTCTAACTGTAAAATCCTATAACCTTTAAACCCTAAAACCCCTAATTAATATAACCCTAGTTATGCCACTAATCCACATAATTCATCATGTTAAAACCATAAACATTAAAGCCCTATGACTCATATTAATTATAACCCTATAATCCATATAACCCCAAACCAATAAACCCTATAACCCCTAACCACTAACATATATCCCCTAACTCCTAACTCTTATCACCCAACCCTAATCAACCCCAATTCATATAACCCTTGACCCATAGTTTTGATAACCCTTAAACCCTATGACACCTAACATACATGTAGAGGTTATAGGGGTTAATATTTATAGGCACAATAATATTTAAGGGTTGTGAGGGATAGCGTGTTATAATGGTGAGGACCTATAAGAGTGTTATAAGGTGTAGTGGTTAGAAGTTATGGGTTAAGGGTTCTTTTTTAGGGTTATATGTTCCAAAGGTATGGATTAATTTTTATAAGGTTATGGGGTTCATGGTGATAGGATCTATGAGGGTTATGATGGTTATAAAAATGAGATATTTTGAGTTAGGGGTTATTAGGGCTATGGTTTTAGTGATTATAAGCATAAAGGCTTAGGCATGATTGTGGTTACGATATTTCAAGGGTAGGGATTATAAGTATTATGAGATATAATAAAGGTTAAATATTGTACGTCTTAGGGCTCATATGTGTTATATCAATTAGGGATTATAAAGGTCAAGGTAGTATAAGTTGGGGATTTGGTGTCATGGGGATATGCTTCAAATTAGTTTATAACTTTAGAGGTTGTGTTAGTATAATAATGTTTATAGGGTTTAGGTTTTATAGATAGGATATGTCTGGAATGTGATAAAAGCATGGTATATGTTAATGGCTATATGAATTAGGGATTCTAGAGGATATATGGATTGTGGATTAAGGATTGTGGATTAAGGTTGTATGGTTAGGATTTGTAGTAGTTTAGGGATTCAATAGTTAGGGGATAAAATAGTAGTGTTTATAGATATTAAGTGTTAGTGTTACAAAGGTCAAGAGCTATGGGTTATTATAATTCCTTTTAAGTGATTGTTGAATAAGAGTTAGGATTTATTTGAGTTAATGGTTATAGTTTTAAGATTTATATGATTTATTTGAGTTAATGGATAAATAATGATTATCGTAGGTTATGTCTAAGGGGTATAAGGGATAGGATTAGAGTTTACAAGTTATAAGAGATTTAGGTTAAGTCCCAAAGAATATACATGCATTGACCTAGAAATTGTCACCAGAGTTGATTGGAAGTGATTTATCATTTCACCTAGGTTTGTCATGTATTAAGACAAAAAAATTAAAATATAATTGAATGAAAATAACAACATATACTTTCTATGGAATGTCACATCATTTTACACTAGTAGTTAGACCACGATGTGGATCATCATACCATCATAATTTTCATTAGATTTGCATAGATTTAATTGCAAATTGAATATCAAATTTTAACATGACTTTAGCATAAATGTTCTCTCCTCCATTCATGTCTCCTACAAATATTTTTATATATGAATAAGAAACTAGAAAGTAGGTTCTCCTCTAATGTTTTGCTCAACTGATGTTTCACTGATGGTTTTTAATGATAGGGTAGTCTATTTTATTTTTCATTGTCTTAGCTTAAGCAATACCATGTGAGTTCTATTTTGTATTTGTATGTGTGTTACTAGAGAATTGAAGAAAAATCAACAACATTTATTCTATGGCACATTGTTGAAAAAAACGGTAATGTTAATGCTGAAGATTGATCTAATTGAAAGAAAAAGAAAGAAAATTTTGCAGCATAACTATTGTCGGTCAATAAAAATTTAAAAAGCAATAAAAAAATTATTGATTATATAGCTAAATGAAAATTAATAGTTATAAAAAAAAAAAATTTGAAAATTTCAACAACATAACAACTACTCGACAACAAGTTATGTATATGTATATGTATGTATGTATGTATGTGTATGTGTATGTGTATGTGTATGTGTATGTGTATGCATATGCATATGCATACACATGTGTGTGTGTGTGTGTGCACATAAGAAAAAAATTGACCAACCTTTGGGACTAGATTTCCATTGGGTCA
>LPNX010691766.1:271916-282479 GCA_001517045.1 Pseudotsuga menziesii | reverse complement strand
TATATATATATAACCATTTAAGAGCTTGATCGATCTCACCATATATATAGTGAGACCGATCGAGCTCTTAAATGTCCAATCGATCTCAAAAACTTGATCAATTGTTTGCTTAACTCAACCAAGCCCTCAATCAAGGGTTTGAACTTACTACAAAAATATCCCAATGAAGGGATTTTTCAATCTCTTGATATAGCTTTAAATATATCAATCAAGAGATTAAAATAATTTGATCAATAATCCTAAAAACTCTTCCTTCTTCTCCCAAATTTCCAAAAAAAATTACCCCACTTCATGGTTTCACCCATATGCACTACATCAGCATTGTCGGGAACAAACCAGTCAAATTTGAATTATATCTTAGCTTGGTCAAATAGGATTCCCTCTATAAAGAGTATGTGGCATATATAATAAATGTGTGTCTACTAAGAGGAACATTATGAAATCTTATATTAAATGTTGCACAAGTTCCTAATATATCCTAGAATAAATTAAGGTGACATTAAAGAACATTTGTACAAAATCAAGAAGGTAGGTTTGCACTATTTGCATTATTCTTGCTAAAAATAAATACTTAATCATCTCTTAGACTAGATCATACAATTTCCCATTTCCTTTAATGTGAAATTATTTCCCTCAACGATACCATTTTTTTGTGGAGTGTATCGAATAGTACATTGCACTAAATGCTATGTGCAATGCAGTAAGTGATAAATATTTGATTCCATTATCTATTCTTAGCTTCTATTGTCAATATCCATATTGTTTCTCTGTAAGGTCCTTGTAAGTCAAAAACATGTAAAATACTTCATTGTTTAGTTTTAATAAGTAAACCCAAGTGCATATGGAGAAATCATTAATGACATTTAAGTACTTTAACCTAGAGAAAAAATCAGAAGGAAGTGAAACACTCAAATCACTATGAACAAGATACAAGGGGGTCGAAGCATGTGAACACTAGAAGAAAAAAGGCCTATGATGATGGGTTAAAAACATTGTAATATCCCCCGATTTAAAAACATTATTTGTAATATTTAATATGGACTGTGTTTTGATGAGTTTGGTTGATTGCGGAATCCGTCCAAATGATCCCTAGAGGACAGTTGTAACCGCTACATTTTTTCCTTTAATGAAATTATGAGTGAAAGGGACAACCACGTTAAAGAGGAGACTATGCATGCAAGAGTGGGGGGCGTAGAGAAATAAACCTCAGGGAAGTACATCAGGCATCGAAATGTCTTAATGGCGCCAGACAGACCCTGGAGAAATCAAGGTGCAGTGGTTGATGAGGGATTCAATGGTGAATGGACCGTGGCTGCAAAATGAGATCGGTCATGTAAAGTAATACCTAGGAAACCAAACTATAAAGAAGCATATGTGAGGAGGCAGGATGCTACAGAGTATGTTGGGAAAGAATGAACTCTTACTGTGTGAGAACTATGTGTTAGGAAAGAGTTGAGAGAAATACTTGATGCATGAGCATCTGTGTTAGGCAAGTGATTTCTTCCTGGAAAACTGAACTAAGGTTAGTGTCTCCATTCTTGGCATGCATAGTTTAGCTTGGGGGTGATTTAGGACAAAGAAGATATGTGCCTAATCTACAGTTGGTTGGAACGTGGTTGTTCCCCTTTCATTAAGGCTCGTGTTACAAACATGTTCCACTACTAGGCTTGTTTTTTGCACAACTATTGAGCGTAGGGTATGTTTGTATATGTCAATATGTGTTCAATGTTAATGAAATGGTAAATACCAGTTTGAGGTTTATTTATGAAAATGTTGCTTATAAGCTGGTGTATACTCATACTCTGTTTTGAATGACTGTGATATGTATTTTGTAATATGGTTGCTCAAATGGAAATGTTGTGTCTGTAAAGAGTTGCTAGGATGTTGTATGATTCTTTGTTAGAGCCATTCTAGGGGACCCCTGGTAGGGAAGCCAATGTGCTCTTCTGGGTTTATCCCTTTTTCCTGTTTAGTGAAGCCCCTGTATAATACCTTAAGGGAGGGTAAAACTGTGAAGGGGAGTTTGGTTGTTGAAGTTCTCAAGAACGGGCCACTATACTCCACCACAAAATACTCAAGCCTGAGCTTGTCTAAGTAAATCATTTGGATTAAGTCGCGAGACCTTTGAGGGTTGGAAACTTTGTAGTCTTGCCAAGGAAACACAGTGAAGTTAGGTGGAAAAACCTTTGGTCAGAAGGCCTGCATAAGCCTAAAATGTACAAAGAATTCAAGTGCTTTCGCAACCCGCAATCCGCAATCTGCATTGCGGGCGAGGGAAGAAGAATAAATTTTATAAGGAAATAGAGTATTTCCGCAACCCGCAATCCACATTGCGGAAGTGGAAACTAGGGTTAAAATATTAATGAAGATAAGGACTTTTCGCAATCTGCCATCAGCATTGCGGAAAGCAGAAAGAGGAAGTCAAAACTATAAAGGAATTAAGTGTTTTTTCAATCCCCACTCCACATTGTGGAAAGCAGAAAGCGGAGGATAAAACTGAGAAAAATGTGATTGTTTACGCAACCCACAACCCGCATGTGGAACACAGTAAGTGGAAGGAAAAACATATAAAATATAATATTTTCCGTAATCTGCAATTCCACATTACAGAATGTGGAAAGCAGAAAGAAGAGTCGTAAAAATAGTAAGGTTTTTGCAATCCGCAATCTGCATTGCGTAATGCTGAAAGTGGAAATCAAAAGAAAAATATCAAGAAGATGAGGGATTTCTGCAATACTCAATCCACATTGCAGAATGTGGAAAATGGAAAGGGAAAGATAAATATAAGAAAAATATGGGATTTCTGCAATCCACAATCCACATTGTGGAATGCGGAAAGCGGAAAGTAGAAGAGAAAACATAAAATAAATATGAGGGTTCTGCGATCCGCAACCCGCATTGCAGAAACGGAAATGTGGAAGGACAAGAACCTAGAAGAATTAAGCAAGTTCTGCAACCCACAATCCACATTGCGGAAGGAAGTTTTATTTGTGAAATGGACCTTTTACTTGCAGAGGACTGTTGCAGAACCAGTTAAGCTTAGGAATGACTGTTAGAGGAAGATTCATAGCCCATGTCTTATGAAGGGAAAAAAATTATATGCATTTTAGCAGGTTATATGGGTAAGTTACAAATGTCACCATAACCTCATTGGTGATGAGTCATTCAAATGGGCGAGTCTGAAAGAGAATATTTTGGGGGGATCCTATGTCTCTTGGGAAGCAAACATAAAAGATCGCTTAAAGATATTCTGATAGATGTGAAGACTCCTAAAGATATTTTATCTTATTTAGGTTCATGTGTCAAAGAAGAGCTTCATATATAGATGAGAATAAGTCTCTGTGATGGAGGACCTAGATTATGATTCTCGCATTTGCATGGTTAGAGGGAGTTATTAGTCTCTCTAGCTCCTGAAAAGCCAGTGTAATCGGTTGATGTACCTCCAGTAAAAAGGAGTTATGCATGATTCTCATAATTCAGAAGGAAACTCATAACAGTATTCAAGAATCTTGTTATGATTCTTATGATTAGAGGTGTGGCAGTCACCACACATTTTCCTTATTTGAGGAAAAAAGTGTAGTAAAAGAGCCTGAAGAGGTTCGGGATGATGGACTACAAATCCATGGCCACATATATGAAGGTAGATATGAAATTTTATAATTCTTATTTCATATTTGGAGGGTATTAAGTCAGTTGAGATGTATTTGGTTAGTCACTGGTCCTAGGATTTGTTATGTGCTTTGCAATTTGTACATAGACATGTACAAAGCATGTGTTGTGGTACCTACTTGGTACAAGTGTATGTGGATTCAGATATGTCTTGATCAATAAAATAGAGTTTCAAAGATATATGAAATCTGACTAGTATAGTGAGTGATGAAGATCAAATGTGTTCTTCTAGATAGAGCATGTTGAAAAGTAATAAAGCTTTTGAGGGTTCTAGTCAGTTATATTCAAGACATGGTACATATCCACAGATGAGTAGCATTACCAGCATTCTTACTAAGCCTCTGTCTAGGACAAGATTGGTATAGTACATAAGAATTCCTCTAGTTGAAGAGGGAGTATTGATGTGTCTTCATAGGTGGAAACAAATAAAGTCCCCACCAGTTAGTCATAGTACATGACTTAGGCAGCCAATGGTTGTGATACCTTGTGGAGAGAATCTGCATGAGTAGAGACATGGTTAGAAGTCTCAAACACTATTTAAAGTCTGGACTTTTAGAGAAAAGTTAAAACCTCTCAGATAGGTAGTTGGGGTGCTACAAATATAAAATGAAGGATCACTGAGAAAGTGATCTTGACTTGAAGAAAATCACAAAGAATGGAAATCTCATAGAGAACTTCTCCATATAGTAGAATATTCAACAAGTCAACAAATGTTGAAGAGTGAAGAAAAGATAATATTTTCTTTTTGCATGTTATTACATATTTGTTGTATAATATCTTATGCGATGGATTTAAAATCCATGGTCTCTAGTTTAGAGAAACGTTATTCTGGATTGGATCCAGATGATGCTACTTTATGTAAGTAGTTGGTGGGTCTTTGAGCAGACCCGTTGTATTTTATGCTTACTTCTAAGCATATGTTTGAGTACCTTTTAGGTACATTAGAATAGGATATTTATTGTATTTGATACATGGCATACCTATTATATGATCATGTTATCCAGCTATCGTTTAGCCTAAGATAAGCGATGTAATTTGAGGCTAGTACTATAGAAGCAAGATGTATGTCTGAGAGTACTACAGAAGAAATTTGTCTTTTGTAGATAGTACTTCATACTAAGGTGTAGTGTAGCTTGGGAAGCTACCTACTAGGGTGAAAGACTTGAGCCTATAGCCATTAGGTGTTAATAGTAAATCTTTCTCGAAAACCCTATATGTGTTTTATGATAAAACACATTCAAGATGAAGTTTTACTTCATTGAATTCATGGTCATGAAATCCAGTACATAGGTACTGATGAGCAGATTGAAAATTTGTGACAAGCCTCTATCTGTGATGAAGTTCTGACACTTCCAAGATAATATTGGTATGGTAGAGAATGTCTCCCTCTTTGAGAGGGAGTGTTGAGAGTACAACTTCGGGAGTTATTCCCCATGACCGTATGTGTTAAGGTCTCATACTTGTGTTGCAATCAAGTCTGAAATCTATGTTGTAATCGGATTCATATCTTCTCCATGACCTTATGTTGTATTAAGGTCTGATACTGGTGTTGTATCAAGTCCGGAACTTATATTGCATTAAGTTCACATGACATTGTCATATTTGGGAGAGATACTTGTACTAGGATCTTATGGTTAATATCATTACCTTATGTTAAGGTCTGATACTTGTGTCAAGTCCGAAACTTATGTTATATTAATTTCACATGACTTATGTTGTATTAAGTCTCAATGATATACTATGTGATGTATGGCTAGTCATGTTCAACAAGTGCTACAAGTCTCATTTAGGGATTAGCTACCCCTAGAGTGATTTACTTTAGCATATGACTATATGACTTGGGGTAATACATATGATCGTAGGTTTGAAACAATTCTTATGAGTATGATATGATATAGAATTAACGAAAACACATATGGACCATGCAGAGAAAATTAATATTAGCACAGAGATGGAGAGAGAATTCAAATTACCCATGCTGACACAAAGTGAACTCGAATTGATAAGACATCAGTTGAGTAATAGTTATGGTTCAGTTAATTAAGGAATCAACTCCTTAATTTATGCAAGTGGTTGTTGGAAATGAAACTGATGGACATACATTCAGTTATGTTCATTTACATTCAGTTATGTTCAGTTACATTCAGTTTTGTTTAGCTACATTCAGTTCTGTTCAGTTACACTTAGTTGTATGTAGTTACACTCAGTTGCATGCAATTCCATCCAGTTCAGTTCAGTACACCTAGTTAACAACTCAGTTAGAGGTAGTTAATTAATGGAAGGTGCATATCTTCTTGTGGGAGATATTCTGGAGTGCCAACCTAGCACCAAGTTAGTGGGGGTACATATCTTCTAGTGGGAAATAATTATGGAGTGCCAGCTTGGCACCAGGTCAATGTGGGGTGCATGATTGAATATGTATCAATGTTCTAAGTGTTAATAAGTTACAGATGCATGCAACCATTATATTTTTGTTGTATAACCTAATTTGACTTGTTATTAAAGTGTTATGCACTTGGAAAGTTAGAAACATCATTCCATTTTATCTCTACTCTCTGGTGCTCTCAGAGAAGGAAATCTGCTATTGTGTTGTAATCATTCTCTGCCAATTATCAATCATACTCTAATATTGCTTGTTGGGTTTTTTATCCTCTGCATCAGTGGAGGGTTTTCCCGAGGTATATCCTGTGTTATGTGGTTTGATTTATGTCTTTGGATTATTGATGAGATCTATATGCACTATTATTATGGATTAAAGTTTTAAATTTCAATTATCTTCATATTTTTCTCAAACTCTAACAAGTCGAGGGGTACAAGATATCAAAAAATACATTCAAAGCTCCAATTTAGACAATTCCAATGTATCCAAGTAAGTAAAAAATTTCATCTTTTGAGTTTGATAATCACCTATAATCACTATGTAGTTCCTCAAAAGATCAATTCCTAATTTCTTGATATCCTCTGTATCCTCATTTCTTTCCCCCTTTTTAGCACTTAAAATCAAGATTGATTATGTAGTGCCACAAAAACCTTGAAATGCGTAGAAAGAAAGTTTCTTTGTCTCGGTCGACCTCTTCCCAACCCTTTCAAACCAGTTAGACTTTTTCAACATCTCTTCAACTCTTTTACCATATTTTATAAACCAGTGGGTCAAGGTTGGTCCTCCTCGTACCAAAATATTAGCCAAGAAATTGATAGGAGTAGCCCTCGGAAAACTTCAAAATGTTCAAGGAAAATCACCCAAAATGGCTAGATTTTGGGAGTCCCAGCTAGCATAAATTCAGTCCCTGATGTTTTCATGTTTCCTAAATTCATTCAATTATGTGCCAGTAATTATGAAAGTTCAAAGGAAATCATCAAGGCCAATGATGGAAGAATCCTCTTCGATATTTATGTTAAATCCATCACAAACATGTTGGGAAGTACAAATGATGGGATTCAATTTTCACTGAAAAGACAAGTTGAATATTATGCAAAGCAAGATACCTATCAGAGAAAGAAGATACAAAGATGCCTAATATATGTACCAAATGAGGATACAGATCATCTTGAGACATGTATATGAGTCAATTTGTCGCCATGGAACCAACAAACTCTACCTTCCTTTACCATCATACTAGCTAAAGATTATGATGAGAAGCTTGATGAAGGAATGGTAGCTTTGATTCCTAGATATAATAATGATAAGCTTTCCAATCTCAATTATGAAAAATCCCTAGTGTTGGTAGCAGGATCTGTCCCATCAAAATTCTTATATTCCAGCAGCCAACATGTAAGAAGGGACCTTGATTTTTGTTTCCAGAATGTCCACTAGCATTTTTGCAAAATTCATGAGTGTCCTAGTCGTCCTGGTCAATACTCCTTATCCCAAATATTTAAATTACGTGGTCTATCCTTACCTTTTGGCATTCAAAATTTCATTTCTCAAACCTTGTTGACATCTTGCATAGCCTTCAATTGTTAATTTGGTGAAGTCTCGCAATTTCTCTTATCGTTATTCTTGTTTTCCATCATGCTCGAAATGTCTTAATTCCTTGGGTCAAACAATGTCAAAGTTTTCCATAGTCCTTTCCTTCCATGGATCAATATCCAGCTTACTGCTCCTATGTTTTAATTTGAAAAAGTTGAGTTAACTTATTCACGTCTTCTTTTTAAAGTAATAATTTTTATTTTTATTTTTAAAGTAATATTATTAAAATGTGAAATTATTATTTAATATTTTTTATTAAAAAAAAAGTATTGCTTTACTTATAGTGTTTTTCAAGCATTTCACATAGTTTTTTTCCTTTTATTAAAAAAAGCGGATAAAGAATGATTTTGTAAAACTTGTTTTAAGTCATTTCCACCATAAAGCTTTTAAGCTTGTTAATAATGACAACTAAACTAATGTGTTTATGGGAAGTTTTTTTGTAACGGCCATAACTGGCAGTGGTTTTACTCATGTAACTTATTTCATGAAGTATATACTGCATTTTTGGGATACGTAATGTAATGGTAGTCTGTGAGGCTGAGGCCCGTCATGTAATCTCTCGTTATTCATTAATGAGCTTCAATACTTTGTCTGCATGGATGTTTCCCCTAATGGGATTTTGCCACATGAAAATGCTTTTCTATGATGTTGTTTCTTCTAATATTTTGTCTATGAATTTATAACAAGTGGTATCAGATCCAAGACATCACTAAGGAATCATGGAGAAGCCATGGAGCTGTCTGGGAAAGGAAACTGATCATGTAGCCGCTTTGTAGTGAAGAAGAGCCCAGTGTGGTGTATGAAAGAGTCGGTCATTCAGAGATTCGTTTGTTGACCATTGGAGACGTTGATATTGGTCTGCGTGTGAAGAGTTGTTGGCCTTCACGTCAAAGATTGCTAATGTCTGTGTGTAAAGAAGAAGAAGAGGGAGTCGTCCATTATTGTTGCTTCTTTTGAACCGCAAAAGGAAGGGAGTCACCATTGCAGCCACCATGGAGAAGGAGCTAGGAACCATTGTTGTTGTTGGAGGATGGTGAAGTGAGCTTGTGAGTCTGAAGAAGCTATGTGAAAGTCGCTTGAGGAGGAGCAGATAATTTAGGTGACGCCTCTAAAGAAATCCTGCTATTGGATGTCAAGGTGAGGAAGTTGCGTAGTGAAGAGGAAGTTTCCCACTACTACATGAAAAGGAAGATTGTGAGCCACCATAGAGAAGAAGGAGGAAAGGATCGCATGGAAGAGCATTGGCTGTTGGAGGATCGTTCTGTCGTTGTGGAGAAGGGAGGCCTGTGCTATTGCTAAAGGATTGTGAGAGCCCATTTGGGTAGAAGAAGAGAGGTGAGACCATATAGGTAGAAGTAAAGCCAACAAACTTCCCAAATAAAGAATAAAACTTGTGTTATTTTTGTTTGGAAGTATATATATATATATATATATATATTTCAAATTACAACATTGAAGTATAAACTCTGAGCCAAGACAGTTGTTTTTGTTCGTGAGAACATACTGCTATTTGTTTGGGAGTATTTTGTTCAAGAAATTATATATATATATATATAGTATTTTGTTTGAGAAATTATATATATATATATATATTTAAAATTCACAACAATGTCTAGCACAAAGTTTGAAATTGAAAAATTTAATCATAAAAATATTTTTGAAATATGGAAATTTAAGATGCAGGATTTGTCAGTACAACAGGGGTTACATAAATCCTTAGATGGTAAGAGAAAGAAACCTCTAACTATGACAGATGATGAATGGGAGGAATTGGATGCCAAAGCACTTAGCATAATTCAATTACGTCTTGCGAATGATGTATTATTTAAAATTGTTGGAGCAAAGTCAACAACAAACCTATGGAGCAAGTTAGAAAGTTTGTATATGACCAGATATTTAACAAAAAAAAATTACTTGAAGTGATAGCTGTATAGTATGAGAATGAAATAAGGTACGAAGATAGCATATCATTTGAATGTTTTTAATACTCTTATTTTCCAGTTGACTAGTATGGATGTTAAAATTGATGATGAAGATAAAACAGTCAATCTCTTATGTACTTTACATGAATCTTGGGATCAAGTAGTTTATTCCATTAGCCTTAGTACAACTGATACCTTATAATTTGACATTGTGGTTGGAGCATTATTGTCTAAGGAATTAAGGAAGAAATCTAGTCTTGAAACCTCTTCGCCGGAAGCTTTAGTTGTTAGAGGTCGATCCAAAGAGAAAGGAGAAAATTCAAGAGGTACTTCCACGTCTAAATCGAAGGGAAGAAAGAGAAAATTAAAATGTTGGTATGTAACAAGACTGGTCATCTCAAGAAGGATTGTTTGAAAAGACAAGAATCCAAGAAAGATGACTCTAAATCATAGGCAAATTCAGTCAAGTATTCTGATTCAGGTATAATCGATGAGTTTTTGTTTGTTTGTAATTTTTCTGAATATAATGAACAATGAATTTTAGATTCTAGTGCTTCGCACCATATCTGTCCTCATAAAGATTGGTTTGCTTCCTATCAAACTGTTGTTGATTGCATGGGCAGACCCGGGTTTACTATACTCAATCAACAACACCCCTAACTCACTGGCCCTTTCGGGGACAGACTGCGAAGCGATCTGAAGTCTCACCCAAAGTGAATCTAATGGGTTGGCCGAGACTCAAGTGTCTTGGACCAGGTTCTGTGCATCCTACTTTTCTTCTCTCACACTTATGCGTCACAAGGTCAGCTATATCTGCGCATCGCACATCCCCTTCTACTCGCAGCCCTTTTCACCGTACGATTCTTACCCACACGCAAGTCGCACGGATTCTTCCCACGTTGCGCACTTCCACTTACTCACAATATCTCCAACCGTATCGCATCTCCGTGCACCGCGAGACACCCAACCTCTCCTCAACGCTAAGCCCTCAGCTCGCAGTTT
>LPNX010691766.1:236878-267238 GCA_001517045.1 Pseudotsuga menziesii | reverse complement strand
TGTACCTTTAAAAATAGGTAGCTTCATGTCGTCTCCCATTCTATTTCTCTGTGGTGGGTTCTGACTGACTGGGGTACTACTACTCAGCGGTGTAGGTGAAGGTACTGTAGCGGGAGTAGGTACTGACTGTGAGCTACTAGATGGAGTACCGACGGGGTTATTCTGAGTCCCTGTCTGTTTCTGTGGAGTGTAGGGGTGGTAAGGGATACCCCCCTCTGGTTCTTTTGTGGTGCTAGGGCTTTGTTGTCTAATACTGTCTGATCTGTCTTCAAATACAGGAGAACTAAAATCTACTTTATACTTCTTTCCACTACGTGTTCGTCCAATGTCATCAAAATCACTTTCAAACTCTTGTGACATTACTATCTTTACTTATTCATCTGAGACTAGATCCATTGTTCCTTTTTCATATAACAGCATCTTAAGGGACAAGTTTAGAGATCTTAGGTACTTACCACGGTATCCTCTGAAGAAGTATCGTTCAGCTGCGCTGAAGCTCTTTCTCTGGTCAACTGCAAATTCTGTAACGAAGCCTTCTAGCACACTTGTCAGCCAGAAGTCCACTGCTCTCGTAATCAGATTGTCGAGGTTCTGCACGGTCTGAATCAGCTCCGTTGTCCAGACAATGTTTCTTGTCTTCTTGAATGTGTTCCTATCTGTCAACTTGGATAACCAGTCGAAAAGCTCGTTTCCGTAGGTTGCAAAAAATATAGCGTGTATGTCTGAAGCGATATGCTTTTCTAACCAGGCTTCTGTGCTTAGTCTCGGACTCCTATTCTCTTTCTTGGCGAACTCCCTTAAGTCTGAATCCAGCCACTGGTGAAACTCTTCTCTAGTAGGATGCCAACAGAACATTGACTCCCAGTCGTTTAAACCAGCAACGAAACCATTTGTTGATTGCATGGGCAAACCCAGGTTTACTATACTCAATCAACAACACCCCTAACTCACTGGCCCTTTCGGCGACAGACCGCGAAGCGATATGAAGTCTCACCCGAAGTGAATCTAATGGGTTGTCTGAGACTCAAGTGTCTTGGACCAGGTTCTGCGCATCCTACTTTTCTTCTCTCACACTTATGCATCACAAGGTCAGCTATATCTACGCATCGCACATCCCCTTCTACTCGCAGCCCTTTTCGTCGTGCGATTCTTACCCACACGCAAGTCGCACGGATTCTTCCCACATTGCGCACTTCCACTTACTCACAATATCTCCAACCGTATCGCATCTCCGCGCACCGCGAGACACCCAACCTCTCCTCAACGCTAAGCCCTCAGCTCGCAGTTTCACGCACCGCAGCTCCTCTACCGGTGCGATATCGCCTCTCTGCGATATCCTACCACTACGACTTTGCACTCTTAGCGTTGACTATGTCTCGGTGCGAAACTCTACTTCTCAGAAGTTATATTGTGATTAAATGGTCATTAGAAACAGACGTAAAGGAGTCTTTAAACAGCTTACTAAAATACTTCAACTTATCTCTATCTTCTTGCATTATCATGAGTTGAGCAATACATACATTCACTTACTGCAACTAACATCATATGCATAATAACCAGTAACAATAAGCAAATACGATCACATTCATACAACACATAACACGCAGATTTAACGTGGTTCACCCCCAGGATGGAAGTTACATCCACCAAACTGTGCTTCTATTATATATCTTGAGGGAAGTTAGCACAGTCTGTTGCACTGCATATGCAGCGCGAGATCTCTTCTAGGTCTCTGGTCTATTTCTATCTCTATATTTCCTTTCTTTCAATAGATCCTTCCCTCTCTTTCCTCTCTGTGGATGGTTACATACAGACTCAAATGACTCACAGACAAGCTAGGTGTCTGGATCGTTACAACACAGTCTGTCTGACTGACTCCTGAGTCTACTAAAAAATACTCTACTGACCAACTAACGACTCATCCTACGAGCCAACCAACTGGCTAACTGACTGATTAGCTAACCCTTTACAATACAAAATGCAAGCTTTTATAGGCGGCCCGAAGGTCTCGCCATTACAACACTGTGGGCCTGTCCCAACAGTAAACCCATACCCTAATTAGTGACAGTCGGTCCTCTCTGTCCTTGAGGTAGCCTCTTCCCGTCACACCACAGCTCTCTGCAGTATTCCATGCTTCCCGGCACTGACCATGGGTACTAGGCACCGCTTCTCTGCTTTCTATCCTTCGCCTTCAATGCTTGAGCCTCGTTGCTCCTTCTTCTTTATGAGGGTCGCTGAGCCCTCCTGTCTTCCGCCGCTGCCTTCAATGCAGTGGTTGAGCTTTCTTCTCTCGGTCGATCAGGTACCGTTGCCTTCGTGACTTTTCTATCCCAAAAGTCATGGTTTTCGGCTCTGCTCTCCAGCTAGAAACGTGCTACGGCATCATAGCTCCGCCTTGTCTTCTTTCCGCCAAAACTTATATCTTTCCGCCAAAACTAGCATCTTCTTCTGTAGCTGCGGGACCCTGCTCCAACAACTGTTAATGATGGAATAGTTCTTTTAGGATACAATCATTCATGTAAGACTATTCGGGTTGAAGTGTTAAAATTAAAATGTTTGATGGAGTTATAAGAACACTTACCTATGTTAGACATGTGCCTGAAGTAAGGAAAATTTTAATTTCTTTGGGAGTGTTGGATTCTTGTTGTCATAAGATTACAAGTTGAAGTGGAGTACTAAAAGTATCTAAGGGTACTTTAATGGTCATGAAGGCACAAAAAACAGGAAATCTTTACAAACTAGTTGGAAGAACTCAAGTTAATGATACAGCATTAGTATATGAAGAGGAGTCATGATCCATTCAATTATGGCATCAGCGTCTTGGTCATATGAGTAAAGAGGACTTCAAGTATTAATGAATCGTAAATTGCTTCCAAATTTGAAAAATATGAATTTGAGGTTTTGTAGACATTGTATATTTGGAAAGAAATGTAGACAAAAATTCAAAGCACGTAATCATGTTAGTAAAGGTGTTCTAGACTACATTGATTCTGAATTTTGGGGTCCGTCTCCTACCATTTCCTATGCAAGAGTAGAAAATTATGTATTATTTGTAGATGATTTTTCTAGAAAGGTTTGGGTCTATGTCCTAAAAATAAAATCTTGCTTGTTTAACACGTTTAAACAATTTAGAGTTATGGTGGAAAAAAGAGCTGGCAGGACAATCAAGTGTTTAAGGACGGATAATGGAGGTGAGTTTACTTCTTTAGAGTTTGAAACAAAGAAGAACGGATCATAAGACTTAAAACAAATGTATACACTCCTCAAAAAAATGGCATTGCAGAGCACATGAATGGGACTCTTCTAGAGAGAGCAACGAGCGTGCTCAGTAATGCTAATTTGGGGCAAGAGATGTGGGAAGAAGCAATTTCCATTGCTTGTTATCTAATAAATCGATCACCATCAATGGCAATAGATTGTAAAATTCCAGAAGAGGTATGGACTGACCATCCCTGTGATTATTCGAATTTGAAAATATTTGGTTGTGTAGCTTATGCACTTACTCCTAAAAATCAACATTCTAAGTTAGACCCTAGATCAAAGAAGTGCATTTTTGTAGGATATGATGATGTAACAAAAGGATATATATTATGGGATCCTACTACCCACAAGATCGTCATTAGCAGAGATGTAATTTTTTATGAATCTTCTCTAATTAAATCTGAAAATGTAAGAGTTGATGTGGAATAGGAACATGCACTGTCAAAATAGTTAGTTCATTTGGAGAACCAATCTTCTCATGACTGAAAGAAGCAAGAAGAATTTTTTGGTGAGAGAGTAGTCATAGAAGATGAATAAATTCAAGAAAATGTGGAAACCCCACTACCTACACCAAGAAGATCAACAAGGGAGATAAATCCTCCTAAGAGGTATACAGATTTTGTTTTGTCTTTGTTTTGTCTGTTTTATTTACTGATGATGGAGAACCTTCTTGTTTTCAGGAAGCCATTGATTGTGTCGAAAATGCTAAGTGGAAGATGGAAATGAAAGAATAAATGGATTCTATGGAGAAAATCAATACATGGGAATTGGTTGAACTCCCCAAAGATAGAAAAATTGTTGGATGTAAGTGGATCTTCAAGTTGAAGAAAGGCGTTGATGGTAAGGTTGAAATATAAAAAACCAGATTGGTCTCAAAAGGGTACTCTTAAATGGAAGGTATTGACTATCATGAGATTTTTTCACCAGTTGTCAAGCTTGTATCTATTTGTATTGTGTTAGCACTAGTTGCATTGCTTAATTTGGAGTTAGAGAAACTAGATGTTAAAACAACTTTCTTACATGAATATCTAGATGAGGAGATTTATATGGAACAACTAGAAGATTTTGAGAAGCATCATAAAGGTAGATTAGTTTGCAAGTTCAAGAAATCATTGTATGGCCTGAAACAGCCTCCCAGGAAATGGTGCAAGAAGTTTGATTCTTTCATGGTGAGCCAAGGTTATAGTATAAGTGAATATGATCGGTGTTTATACTTCAAAAGGTTGAATGGTGTATTCATCATCTTAGTGTTGTATGTTGATGATATTCTAATTGTGAGTAAAAGCATGGATGAGATTAACAAGTTGAAGGCTCAGATGGCTAGGACTTTTGATATGAAGGATCTTGGAGATGCAAAACAAATCTTGGGTATTGAAATACACAGAGATAGAAGAAATGGTAAACTTAGTTTTTCAAGGGAGAAGTATGTTGAGAAAATACTTGTAAGGTTCAAAATGAATAAGGCAAAGCTTGTGAATGTTCCTTTGGCTTCCCATTTTAATCTTTCTTCAAAGTTATGTCCTAGTAGTGTTGAAGAAAAGGATTAAATGTCTCATGTACCATATGCCAATGCAGTAGGATGTTTAATGTATGAAACTATACCTGATATTTCACATGCAGTAGGTGTTGTTAGTAAGTACATGGAAAATCAAGGAAAAGAACATTGGAATGCAGTGAAATGGGTGCTTCAACACCTAAGAGGCACAAGTGACTATTGCATCACCTTTAATAAAAACAGTGATTATGTATGTGGTTTTGTTTATTCGGATTTTGCAGGTGATTTGGACAAGAGAAGGTCTACTTCAGGTTATGTCTTTACTCTTTCAGGTGGAGATATAAGTTGGATGTCAAAGCTTTAGGAAACAGTTGTTTTATCAACTACGGAGGTTGAATACATTGTTGCCTCACATGCTTGCAGAGAGGCGATTTGGATGAGAGGTCTGCTTAGAGAAATTGGAAGGTTGCAAAACAGTGTGCATGTCTTCTGTGATACTCAAAGTGTTATACATTTGGCTACAAATCTTGTTTATCATAGTAACACTAAACATATTGATGTAAAGTATCATTTTGTAATACAAGCCATTAGTGAAGGTGGAGTAGATCTTAAAAAGGTTCATACTCAAGAAATTGTGCAAATATGTTTACAAAACCAGTATTGTTAGAGAATTTGCAATGGTGTGTAACTTCTCTTGGTTTGAAAAAAAGGTGATAAATAGTCTTGGGCAAAGTATTAGAAACTTTTGTTTTCAAGGTGGATATTGTTAACAATGACAACTAAATTAATGTGTTTGCAGGAAGTTTTCGTAACAAGCATAACCGACAATGGTTTTACTCATGTAACTCATTTCATGAAGTATATAGTGCATTGTTGGGATACGTAATGTAATGGTAGTCTGTGAGGTTGAGGCCCATCATGTAATCTCTCGTTCTTCATTAATGAGCTTCAATACTTTGCATGCGTAGATGTTTCCCCTTATGGGTATTTGCCACATGAAAATGCTTGTCTATGATGTTGTTTCTTCTCAGATTTTGTTTGTGAATTTATAACATGTGGTATCAGAGCCAAGACATCACTGAGGAATCATGGAGAAGCCATGGAGAGGTATGGAAAAGGAAACTGAACTTGTAG
Organism: Pseudotsuga menziesii; assembly: GCA_001517045.1. Classification (NCBI taxonomy): domain Eukaryota; kingdom Viridiplantae; phylum Streptophyta; class Pinopsida; order Pinales; family Pinaceae; genus Pseudotsuga; species Pseudotsuga menziesii. Next base: position 261,348 of record LPNX010691766.1, on the reverse strand, counting down.
CCTCTTTCCACGTGAAGAAGAGCCCATCGTGATGTCTGAAAGAGTCGGTCGTTGAGAGAGTCGTTTGCTGACCATTGGAGACATTGATGCTGGTACGCGTGTGAAGAGTTGTTGGTATGCATGTGAAGGATTGCTATTGTCTGTGTGTAAAGAAGAAGAAAAGGGATTCATCCATTATTTCTATTTCTTTTTAAACGTAAAAGGAATGGATTCGTCAGTGCATCCACCATGGAGAGGGAGCTAACAACCGTTGTTGCCGCTGGTGGACGGTGAAGTGAGATCGTGAGTCTGAAGAAGTAGCGTGAATGTCTCCTAAGGAGGAGCAGATAATTTAGGAGTCACCTCTAAAGAAAGGCTGTTGTTGGGCATCAAGGTGAGGAAGTTGCGTAGTGAAGAGGAAGCTTCCCACTGCTGCGTGAAAAGGAATCCCGTGAGCCACCATGGAGAAGAAGGAGGAAAGGACCGCATGGAAGAGCCTTGGCTGCTGGAGTATCGTGCTACCATCATGGAGAAGGGAGGCCTGCGTTGTTGCTAAAGGATTGTGAGAACCCATTTAGGTAGAAGGAGAGAGGTGAGCCCATCTAGGTAGAAGTAAAGCCAACAAACTTCATGGCTAAAGAAGAAAACTTATGTTATTTTTCTTTAGAAGTATATATATATATATATATATATATATTAAATTACAACATTGAAGTATAAACTTTGAGGCGAGACTGTTGTTTTTGTTCAGGAGAATATACTGCTCTTTGTTTGGGAGAATTTTGTTCGTGAAATACACACACACACACACACACATATATATATATATATAATTCACAACAATGTCTAGCACAAAGTTTGAAATTGAAAAATTTAATGGTAAAAAACATTTTGAACTATGGAGATTAAAGATGCAAGATCTATTAGTACAACAGGGGTTACAGAAATCCTTAGACGGTAAGAGAAAGAAACCTCTAACTATGACAGATGATGAATAGGAGGAATTAGATGCCATAGCACTTAGCACAATTCGATTATGTCTTGCAGATGATGTGTTATTGAACATTGTTGGAGAAACGTCAACAACAAACCTATGGAGCAAGTTTGAAAGTTTGTATATGACCAAATATTTGACAAAAATAACTTACTTGAAGTGACATTTGTATGGTATTAGAATGAAACAAGGTACGAAGATAGCATATCATTTGAATGTTTTTAATACTATTATATTCCAGTTGAGTAGTATGGATGTTAAAATTGATGATGAAGATAAAGCAGTCAATCTCTTATCTACTTTACCTAAATCTTGGGGTCAAGTAGTTTCCTCCATTAGCCTTAGTACAACTAATACGTTAGAATTTGATGATGTGGTTGGATCCTTATTATCTAAGGAATTAAGGAAGAAATCTAATCTTGAAACCTCTTCGCCGAAAGATTCAGTACTTCCAAGTCTAAATCGAAGGGCAGAGAGAGAAAATTAAAATGTTGGTGTTGTAACAAGATTGGTTATCTCAAGAAGGAATCTTGGAAAAGACAAGAATCCAAGAAAGATGACTCCAAATCATAGGCAAATTCAATTAAGTCTTCTCATTTTGTTATGATCGATGAGGTTTTGTTTGTTTGTAATGTTTCTAAATACAATGAAGAATGGCTATTAGATTTTGGTTCTTCTCACCATATATGCCATCATAAAGATTGGTTTTCTCCCTATCAAACTGTTAATGATGGAATAGTTCTTTTAGGAGACAATTATTCATGTAAGATTGTTTGGGTTGGAAGTGTTAAAATTAAAATGTTTGATGGAGTTATAAGAATGCTTACAGATGTTAGACATGTACCTGAATTAAAGAAAAAATTAATTTCTTTGGGAGTCTTGGATTCTTGTGATCATAAGTTTACAAGTTTAAGTGGAGTACTAAAATTATCTAAGGGTGATTTAGTGGTCATGAAGGCAAATAAAATAGGAAACCTTTACAAACTAGTTGGAAGAACTCAAGTTAATGGTACAACATCAGTATTTGAAGAGGAGTCAGGATCCACTCAATTATGGCATTAGCGTCTTCATCATATGAGTGAAAGAGGACTTCAGGTATTAATGAAACATAAATTGCTTCCAAATATGGAAACTATGAATTTGATGTTTTGTAGACATTGTATATTTGGAAAGCAATGTAGACAAAAATTCAATCAGGTAGTAATGTTAGCGAAGGTGTTCCAGACTACATTCATTCTGATTTTTGGGGTCTGTATCCTACCATTTCCTATGGGGTAGCAACATATTATGTATTATTTGTAGATGATTTCTCTAGAAAGGTTTGGGTCTATGTCCTAAAAAGAAAAGTGTATGTGTTTAACACATTTAAACAATTTAGAGTTATGGTGGAAAAAAGAGTTGGACGGACAATCAAGTGTTTAAGGACGGATAATGGAGGTGAGTTTACTTCTTTAGAGTTTGAAAAGTATTGCAAAGAAGAAGGGATTGTAAGAGATAAAACAAATGTATACACTCCTCAGCAAAATTGCATTGCAGAGCGCATGAATAGGACACTTCTAGAGAGAGCAAGGAGCATGCTTAGTAATGCTAATTTGGAGCAAGAGTTGTTGGAAGAAGCAATTTCTATTGTTTTTTTATCTAATAAATCAATCACCATCAATGGAAATAGATTGTAAAATTCTAGAAGAGGTATGGACTGGTCATCCCTGTGATTATTCAAATTTGAAAATATTTGGTTTTGAAGCTTATGCACTTACTCCTAAATATCAGTGTTCTAAGTTAGACCCTAGATCAAAGAAGTGCATTTTTGTTGGATATGATGATGTAACAAAAGAATATAGATTGTGGGATCCTACTGCCCACAAGATCTTCATTAGCATAGATGTAATTTTTTATGAATCTTCTCTGATTAAATATGAAAATGTAAGAGTTGATGTGGAACAGGAACATCTACTGTCAAAACATCTAGCTCATTTGGAGAACCAATCTTCTCATGATTCAAAGAAGCAAGAAGAAGTTTCTGGTGAGAGAGAAGTCATAGAAGATGAATAAATTCAAGAAAATGTGGAAACCCCACAACCTACACCGAGAAGATCAACAAGGGAGAGAAATCCTCCTAAGAGGTCTTCGACTTTGTTTCGTCTGTTTTATTTACTGATGATGGAGAACCTTCTTGTTTTCAGGAATCCTTTGATTGTGTTGACAACGCTAAGTGGAAGATGGCAATGAAAGAAGAAATGGATTCTCTAGAGAAAAAAAATACATGGAAATGGTTGAACTCCCCAAAGATAGAAAAATTGTTGAATGTAAGTGGGTCTTCAAGTTGAAGAAAGGCGTTGAAGGTAAGGTTGAAATATATAAATCCAGATTGTCGCAAAAATGTACTCTCAAATGGAAGGTATTGACTATAATGATATGTTTGCACTAGTTTTCAAGCTTGTATCTATTTGTATCATGTTAGCACTAGTTGCATTGCTTGATTTGGAGTTAGAGCAACTAGATGTTAAAACAACTTTCTTACATGGAGATTTAGATGAGGAGATTTATATGGAACAACCAGAAGGCTTCGTGAAGCATCATAAAGGTATATTATTTTGCAAGCTCAAGAAATAATTGTATGGCCTAAAACAGTCACCCAGGTAATGGTACAAAAAGTATGATTCTTTCATGGTGAGCCAAGGTTATAGTAGAAGTGAATATGATCATTGTTTATACTTCAAAAGGTTGAATGACGTGTTCATTATTTTATTGTTGTATGTTGATGATATGCTTATTGTGAGTAAAAGCATGGACAATATTAATAGGTTGAAGGCTCAGATGGATAGGACTTTTGATATGAAGAATCTTGGAGCTACAAAACAAATCTTAGGTATTGAAATACACAGAGATAGGAGAAACGGCAAGCTTAGTTTTCAAAGGAGGAGTATGTTGAGAAAATACTTGTAAGATTCAAAATTAATAAGGAAAAGCCTGTGAATGTTCGTTTGGCTTGCCATTTTAAGCTTTCTTCAGGTTGTGTCCTAGTAGTGTTGAAGAAAAGGATTTTATGTCTTGTGTACCATATGCCAATGCAGTAGGATGTTTAATGTATGCAATGGTGTGTACTAGACCTGGTATTTCACATGCAGGAGGTGTTGTTAGTAAGTACATGGAAAATCCAGGAAAAGAACATTGGAATGCAGTGAAATGGGTGCTTCGCTACCTAAGAGGCACAAGTGACTATTATATCACCTTTAATAATAATAGTGATTATGTATGCGATTTTGTTGATTCATATTCCATAGGTGATTTGGACAAGAGAAGGTCTACTTCAGGTTATGTCTTTACTCTTGCAGGTGGAGATATAAGTTGGATGTCAAAGCTTCAAGAAACAGTTTTTTTATCCACTACATAGGTTGAATACATTATTTCCTCACATGCTGGAAAAGAGGTGATTTGGATGAGAGGTCTGCTTAGAGAAATTGGAAGGTTGCAGAATAGTGTACATGTCTTCTGTGATAGTCAAAGTGCTATACATTTGGCTACAAATATTGTTTATCATAGTAATACTAAAATGGTGGCTATGATTCGTGGATGATGTATACAGCAATTGGCCACATGGAGAAGAATCTTTAAATGACTTCACTAACCACCTCAATAACCAATCCAACAGCATAAAATTCACCATAGAAAAAGAAGAGAAAGGTTGTCTTCCATTCCTAGATGTCCTCACAATGAGAAAACATGATGGTTTCCTTGGACACCAAGTATACAAAAAACAAACACATACCGATAGATATCTTCCTGCAGAATCTCACCACCACCCTACCCAAAAAATCGACATAATCAATACTCTAGTAACTTGGGCCATCATAATTGTCAAAAAAGACCACTTGAAACAAGAACTAGACCACCTCACTAAATCCTTCATAAACAATGGGTATAAGTACAAACAAATCAGAGAATCCATTAAAAAATCCACCAAAAAGGAACAGAGCAACAATAGGAAAAAAGAGAAAGAAAATGAAAACATCGACAGGCCCTTAGCAATCCTCCCCTACATCCATGGCACCACCAACAATATCGCTAAGGTTCTTAGAAAAAAAAAACATTAAAGTCACCTTATCTCCTCATAACTCCCTTAGGAACATGCTAGACTCTACAAAAGACCCTTTTGAGAAGAAACTACTCCAAGGAGTCTATACCATTCCTTGATCATGTACTAAGGTCTACATCGGTGAGACTGGTCTCTTGATTAAGACAAGATTAAAAGAACATGGTGCTGGCATACACCATTGCAGAGTTAATAACTCTGCCGCCGTCGAACCCTCATGCAATACCAAACACCATATATGTCTTGAAAAGGTAGAAATACTCGCAATCGTCCCCCACCTCTTCAAACGAAAAATAAGGGAAGCACCGAAAATTGAAAAATATCCTAACAACGTCAACAGAGATGATGGCCTAAAACTAAATAACTCCTAAAAACCAGTCGTTGAGATCCTTGAAAACAAAAATAAAAAACAACAACAAAACTTAATCAACTAACAACTAAAAAACCATTATTAAACCACTAATTAAAAAATAATAAACATTATAAAAATATTATTTAACGACCTAAGGTGATATGGGTTCTCTGAGCAATGACCTTGAGAAATCTAGTTTATTCTGTGGAAGAGTTGCACTAAACCTTACCTCAGCATTAATTCAAATATAAAAAATTAAAAACATTAAATTAAAAAACAAAAGCACTAACTTATCAACATTAAGCTAAATAGTAACCCTAACAATACAAAACAAAAAGTTAAAAACATTAACATAAAAATTAAAAAATTAATAATGATCAAACAATTTAAAAACATTAACATAAAAAAAAATTAAATAAAAAACATTAAACTAAAATATCATTTAACGTCAGCATTAATTAAAAATAAAAAATAAAAAGCATTAAATTTAAAATAAATAAATAAAAACACTAACTTATGAACATTAACCTAAATATTAACTCTAATAATTCAAAACAAAAAGTTAAAAACATTAACATACAAAAATCAGCAATTAATAATAATCAAACATTTTAAAAACATTAACCTCTAAAAAATGAAATAGAAAACATTAAACAAAAACAATTAACATTAAAAAATTAAATAGAAAACATTAAACAAAAAAATTAACATTAGTAATAATAAAAAAATTGAAAAATTAATAATAATAAAAAATTGAAAAATATTAACAAAAAAATTAAAAAACATTAAAAAATTAAATATCTATCGTACTAGCATTAATCTCACCAAGTCGACAACCCTACGACAAACCCTGTCCATCATGAAAACTAAATATTAATAAAATGATGAGCTTATATCCGTGAAGGATGTCAAGAAGCATTCTCCTAACGATAGACCTGCTTTAGGGTTTGAAACTGTCAAGAAACCAAAACTTCCACCACAGGACTCTTCCTTTTAAAAAAACTGCAGTTGCGGAATAATGAATAAGGAAGACTAAACATATTGATGTAAAGTATCATTTTGTAAGACAAGCCATTAGTGAAGGTGAAGTAGATCTGAAAATATTAATACTCAAGAAAATTGTGTGTAACATCCCCAGAATTAATTATTATTATTAATTCTGCTGAAAAATACTTTATTATTATTTTTGACAGAAATGTCAAGAATAAAACGTTTTGTAATCAAAACAATTTTATTTAATAAAATATGCTAAGAAGGGGGACAAGAGTGGATATAGTTGTTAAAGAGTGTTTGTTGACCCACTAGAGGAAAAAGACAAGTGGCAAAAACCATTGAGTGAGAACTCAAACTGCATGAGGCATCATTCCCTAAAATCAGGTCACAACTCCTAGTTGAGTGTTAAAGAGCAAGAGGCTCATAAATGACCAAGTCCTAGGAAGAATACTATAAATTAGTATGTCCATACGCAATAGGAGTATAGCATTGGACGGAGATTAAACATCTGTGAAATGCAAGAGATGGCGCATTGATAATTTTCTCTTGTGGTTCAGGGAACAGGCTCGAGGGTTCTGGAGCAAGTAGCTTGGCTACTCTGGAAGTTGGTTGGGAGGAGCAACATTCCCACTCTTGTTTCCCAGTGTTGGTGCTAGGTTTCTACTTTAAATTTTAATGTTGTAGAATACATCCTCCAAAATCTGCAGTAGTTAAACCTAAATTGTTTTTGATTAATCTATTGTCGATATACTTGTATCTTGCACTAATGAATTAAATTTATTTAGTTCTAATCTACACAGAAATTCCTATAATTGTCGTCTGTATATTTCTTACTATGCTTCGTTTTCCTAGAAATTGTATTTCTCAGCTTTTCGAATTTAAGTTTACAACTGAAGTTATATTTCAATTCTCGTTTCTGTTACAAGTATAGATCTGTTCTTTCTAAGTAGCCAAATAACATTTATTCAGCATTTATCAAACTTTCTTATATAAACTAACAGTATCCCATTATAAAGTTATTACCCATAGATATGTAATGTTAGAATATTATAGTTAGGAGTCTTCTTAATAGTCTCACAAATTATAAATAAACTAAGGATTTTAAAGATCGACCAAAATCCCTTGGAAAAAATAAACAATGATGTCATCGTAAGTCCATTACACTAAGAAAAACAATCACAGATGTATCGGGATCTTTCCCCTTACAATATTATAGAATGAAGATAGTATGATCTCATATCCTTTGTTTACAGACATGCCTTTTAAATCTCTTTCGGAGTAATTACCATTTACGGGTATACTAACCCTATGCTAGGGTAGAGATACAAGCTAATGGATCGAAGATCATTAGTTTTAATAAAAAAGTAAAAATTATAGTAGACCTGAAGGGTCGCTCTTATAAAATATATCAAACTACATACAAGTCATGGGATCGAATACCTTCGAAGACATAAACCTAAATTATCGGATCGAGGATCCTTTGTTTACAAATTACTAACAGTATATAAATATTATGAAATCAATATAAAGCTACGTGATACACCTGTCATCGCATTATTGTTCACGACAGAGAATCGGAGTTGGTCCAAGTCCACTTTGTGGCTGCCAACAATGTTTTAAACATTCCCACTGTATCTTTTAAAACAAAGAATAACATGCAGTTTAACTAAAATGCAATCAACACGAAGGTAGAGCCTCGTAATTCTATTTGATCCCCTCTCCTACCAAGGTTTCGGGATCAAATCCCGTAACTACATGGGATCCAAACCATTTAAATATTAATATACTCGGAAATCGTAAGACGACTGTCGCCTTCCTCCCGACGCCAAAACCTGCAAACAAATAAAAACAATTGCAGACAGTTTAAGCTTTTTAAATCTTTTAAACCAAGAACCAACACATTCTTTTACCACATTCGAATTCTTACCTTGACGTCGAGCGTTATTGGCTAGGGGTGGGCTCCTCCGAGCGCCCTTATTCCTCCACAGTCTGCAGTTACCAAGAAACTCATCAGTTCGGAGAAGATAAACCTTAACACTGAGAACATAAACCATGAGTAGGCAGAACAAAGGTGTTTTTACCTTATTTGCAGACTGCTCGGGTAGTATGGAAATGCATGTCCTTCTAAAGAAAATATAAACATTTCAATCAAGATATCTTCATGTATAACTTTCAGCTTAAGCATGCACTCGGGAAAATCTTGAAAGCGTTCACCTGGAACTTCCCAATATTCTCCATTGAATCTCAGAAGGCGACCTTCCCATTCTTCTTTATTTAGTACTAGATTTGGAAAACCAGAATTTTTCAAAAAATCACAAAATGCATACCTCTGAGCGAAGGTATTCGACTGATCTTCGTTATGAAAAATGTTGTATGGAGTTCGATTTGTTATAATAAAAAAATGTCAATCATGAAGATCAGGATGATTGTGATAGCAAAACCGTTGATACATTTGTCATTGATCCAAATGTTTCTAGTAGTCATGAGTATGATGCAATTGTTGTCCCAAATGTTAATGAAAATCAAACCTCCCATGAGCCATCTTTTTTCCAAGGTCATAATCAAACAGAGAATTTTGAGTTTCAAGATGCAGAAATGTTTAAGGATCGGCTTGTTATGATGAGTACGCAGATGATTTAGAGGAGCATTGCTCTAAATTATCACCTTTGGAATTTCTCAACACCGAGCCTATGTATGACAGCTATAGGTCTGAGCTATTGGAAGGCAGTAAGGAAAAACTACTATAATTATCTTCCAAGTCTTCCTCTTCACCAAATAATGGCCAACATATTACAAAGATCATTGAGCCCATAGTTGTCAGTCTTAAAGTAAAAGAGCAACTTGATCTCATAGATCAGTTGCACATATTTCATGTTATTCAAGATCCCATGGCCATCTATATAGAGAAAAAAAATTTAAAATATTCCAATGTTGCAGCATTAGGGATTAAATCGGATTGCAATAATAAGTATAACTTTTCTATGGAATTCTTGATCTGATTGTCACGTTCTTTTTACATCTTTTCACATAGTTGCAAGCTCAAGAAAATATCTTCAGCAATCAAACACTTAATTGGCTACATTGGAAGTTTTCCTTTACATGATTAAGATAGTCGCTGGTGTTAATTATAGAAAGTGTAAATAAATAAGCTCGCATTTGAGCATCCGGTTTTCAGTTTGAATTCAATTTGTAAGTGGTTCTTAGTGATAAGCAATAGAATGGTTAAATTGAACAAGACTCCAGCCCAATGGAGTATTGGTGCTCCTCATTCTCAGTTGCATAACAGCCATGGTTTGCAGAGCAGGTTTAATGTACAGGTTGCATTAGTCATAAATGGTTGCAGGAGAAGGCACAGGGTCAGCATGTTCTTGGAGCCTCACAGGAGGACTCCATCGCCATCCAGAGCCAGATGTTGGTACCAGGATTTGCCCCATCAAAATTTTTAGATTCCAACAGCGCACAACAGCACACATGTAAGAAGGGACCTGATTTTCTCCTTATCCCAAATCTTAAATTTCGTGGTTGATCCTTACCTTTTCGCATTCAAAATTTCATTGCTCAAACCTTGTTGACATCTTTCATAGCCTTGAATTGTTAATTTCGTGAAGTCTCACAATTTCTCTTATCCTCATTTTCCATGATGCTCAAAATGTCTAAAATCCTTGGGTGAAACGATGTCAAAGTTTTTCATAATCCTTTCCTTTTATGGATAAATATCCATCTTACTTCTTCTATGTTTTAATTTGAAAAAGCTAAATTAACCTATTCACCTCTATTTCTAAATAATATTATTATTAAAAAGTGAAATTATTATTTAATATTTTATATTAAAAAAAATTATTGCTTTATTAAACCTATTGTTTTTCAAACATTTCACCTAGTTTTTTCATTTTATTAAAAAATGTCGATAAAGAATGATTTTGTAAAACTTGTTTTAAGCCATTTCCACCATAAATGGCTGCCATTCTTCTAGGGTCCTACCATACAAACTTCAAGATGACATTCTTGTGTATGCAGTGCATTTGCACCGAATATTAAACCTTACGCTTTAGATTATTTAATGCATGTGGGAGATATTCCATGCATTAAAAATATAAAAGCACCTTGTCCAAGCACCGATGAAGGGACCGCTCACGCTAGTAGACACTCATAATTGTTAATGGGAAATCAGATGCGAAGATTAGTGCCTCCCAGTGTTAAAATGATCAAGTCAAGTGTCGACGCAAGTTTTTTACATACACCAAGGAGAGCCCACGAGTTAAATGACCTGCCAAGTTTTTATTTTTAAGTCAATTGTTAGAAGTTCACTACAAAAATCTTGCAACTGCTGGCTTTTTGTAATGCCTATATATTCAATCATGAAAAATGTAATGGGAGGTCGGTTCCAGCCGAGGGGCTGATGTTTTGGTTATGGGTTTTATATAGCATGTTCTTGTATATAGAGCTATGGTTTTTGTATGTATGTTCATCATCAAAGACTCTAGCGAATGCAATGATCAGTTAGCATCTTTCCCTTGTATTCACTTATTTTTTTCTCATTTGAATGTGGTAGTTGCTGGTATAGTATATATTTATGTCTTTTACATTCTTAAATCAATAAAAGATTTATTGGTAAGTGTCTCATTCAAATATTTTTTCTTAGTAGAAAGTGTTTATAGTTAATGAAGAACCAGGCTTGTGGATTTATCATTTGAGCAGGTTTTTGGATTGATACATTCACATGCCAATTTCTTTAAGCATTGAGTTTTGACCTTCTTTCATGGATGTGGTATATAGGTCTAAGAGATATCTTTGATTTTGATTTTCCAAATCTCATTCTATCCGATCCACTATCTCAAACAAACCCTTTTTCAAGATGTGCTAAGTGTGATCCTCTTGCAGTCAATATCATATTTTAGCGCAAACACCTGGAGGTAGGAATCATAAACCAGATAGTAGTGTTTAAAGAAACTCATGTTTTCATATATTATTCCTAACTAGTTTACTTGTTGATTTTCTATCAATCTCACCATTTTGAGAACCTTGATCTATGCAAAGTTAAGGATGGAAGATCAAACAGAGTGTACGATTGGATTCCTTGGATAAAACAAGTAGAATGAAAGAATGTCTCCTGGATTCAAATTGCGTCCAGATTTATGTATCAAGCATTTACTTTAATTCAAGGGAAAGAACCATAATGCATGCCTCAAGAAATTTGGTCGTATCTATAGCTTGGAGAAGCTACGAAAAGAGGTGACTGGTACCTGGAAGAAGAGTACACAATGATCAGGTTGTATGGCACTGAATCACCTCCTCATAAATTACCCAAACTCCTTACCCCTAGCTGGAATTTTTTCCTTGAATATGTAAGTCATGCGATAGAGGTAGATAATCTTCATTTTTTGCAAGCTAATAAGAGGGGCAGAACTGAATTCCCAGTATCAATGGGAGGATATGCTATTCATCATAAGAGAGGTTTTACGATAGTTGTACAAATCATTACATATCTTCCTCCGCCTCTAGACTCGGCATGGAAATATGACCCACATTTCATTATTTTTCAAGAAAAGAGGAGAATAATGGTGAACCCAAAATATCATGAGCCTAGACCTGAAGTAGAAAAGCAACCAAACAAAGACTATTTTGAAGTACAAAAAAATATTCAATAAGGAAAAAAACTTGTTGAAGTGGTCACACAAGCATTTCTTGATCCTGTTCTTCAGCACATTCAAGTGCCACCTAATTACTCTTTCTACAGACCTGAAGGGGAACAAGTCTCCAAGGAGGAATTGAAATTCATTGTTCCTTTACAAAATAGGAGTCATGAGTACACTAGAGTACATGGTATGAAAGATCAGAATAGGAGGGTAGCCTGGTGGAGGATGAGAAAATATTTACATAAAATAGATAATTGTTATCAGTGTATCCTAAAAGATGAGCAATTTGTTGAATTATATGAGGCATGTCATGCAGGTGATGAAATTAAAGAAGTACCCTAGATGGGAGGTTGGGTTGCGAAATAAGCAAAACAATTGGGATCTATTTTGAAAGATGAATGTAGCAGTAAAGGCAAAGAGATAGCAATGACTAACGCTTCTTTTCCTCCAACCCCTGAAAATTCAGAGCCATACTTGAAAATTGTGCTAATGATGTTATCCATGGGTTCCAATCCAGGACAAGGATTGGGGAAGGAAGGCACAAGGATTACGGAATTCATTCAACTCGAGAAGAGGTCTGGAAGACTGGGTATAGAATTTGATATACATGAAACACATCAAGGCTCTCAAATGCCCCAGGTGACAGACGCTAGTACAAAATGAGAAATTATGACTAAAAAAATGACTAAAATTCGCATATAATGACTATTTTGGATTCGGTGACTAATAGTAGATAATTTCCAATATCTTATAGCTCGACTAACTTAGTAATTAATTGGTTTCCTTATTTAGTCATATATTTGGTCATTGATTTAGTCATTAATTGCAACAATTAATGACCCAATATACGACTAAATAAACTACTAGATGATAAATAAAGAAAACATATTAATGACTAAGCTAAATACGACCAAAAGTTAGTCATGCTATAAGATATTGGAAATTAGGTACTAATAGTCATGTATATGAGGATTTTAGTTGTTTTCTTAGCTACAAATTTATGATACGGAACGGAGGAATCGAACCACCAACCTTGTGTCTGTAAGGCATGTGCTCTTCCATTGAGCTAGCACCCTTTGAGAATTGAGGTATAAATATGGGTTTAACATAAATGTGTCATCTACTAATTCAAAGGATTACAAGAGCATTCCAAATGGGAAAATGATCTAAAAATTGGGTAAGGCTCCAAACTAACCTTCCTGCAATTTCTTGGTATGTGCTCGTAATGATGAAATCAACATTATTCATTACAAGAATATCAACAGTGAATTAGCAAGAGAAATGGTACTTTTCATCAAACTTTTTTCCAATTTAGGTATGAATTGGCATATTTAGAATTTTCCAATGCATGTGCTATGTTGCACTAATACAAGGGTTAGTAAAATAGTTAATGATGTTTCATGAATTTTTCTATTAAAAAAACAGAAAAGAAAATAGCATCTACTATAATTGTTAAGAACATTGTGGTCAAGAACTAAACACCTAAATGATCCCGAGTTTGTTTTCAACCAATGAAGCCACTAGATTTCCATCATTGTAATTCCCAATCATTAGGTTTGGTTTCCCTTGCAACACTTCAATTATTTCATTTGCTACTTCCTGAATATATATACATAACAAGAACCACGAGGTGGCAATGTCCCCGCAGTTGCTAGTACATATTGCTATAAGACAGATGTTATAGAAATATGATAGTTTTTCCAAAAAAATGTAATAGAAAAGAAAAAAATCCATAAAATTTCTTAGCCATATCTCTACTCGGCACTCTATCTCTACTCAACATTCGATGTCTTGACAGTGCCATATGTTGTTGCAGGTTAACTTGACAGTAAACTAGAAATTTTGTGGTTGTTACAGGTTAAGTACTTGACAATAAACTAATGATTTTGTAGTAATGAGTATTTTCAACCGATCACTTCATTTTTATAAGAGGATCCAATTTTTCATTCTCCTCTCCATGCTTCTTTGTGATGATTCTCAATTGTTTATCAGAAATTCATATAATTCACAAGAAAAGACATATGTTGCAAAAAAACAAATGGATATCCATATCACTATTAGTATTTAATAATTAAAATTGATGAATAACTAGCATGTTCTATGCTTTAAAAACATGAGAATACATATAGCTACATCAATTCTAATGTAAGTTTGTGACAAAATAAATGTTGTAATTAAATAAATGAATTTAGAATTTTGATTTTGAACTTTCTCAATATTAATTTCGTAAATTCGGCGTAGAGATTAATGGATTTCAACATTTTATACATCCGACATAGACAACGTATGGATCTGGATACATCAAGGTAAATCTATGCTACAGATTAAAATAAGTTGTTCTTTATGTTTTTGATCGGATTTTAGGATTGGATAGCTAGGTTTGACTTAAGAATTTGCATTGTTTTTCGATAAGAACTGGAACATAACCTATAGAATAAAACATTTCTGAGCGAAAATTGTTTTGGTTCAATGGACACTGAAACCGGGAATTTTGGTCAAGTCGTTTGACCTCATCATATTCTTCCATTAAAGCATTTCAAAACATTATCCTCAAATTGATAAGTCTAAACAAGAACTAATATTTGAGCATTTCAAAGCGATCTCGTTTGAATCATATTTAATGGTATTAATTAATTTACCATTTGGTGATTTGGTTTTAGTTTGGAGGTTGTGAACCCATGTCAATATGTATTGCATGCTCCAATTCCTATATATAGGAGTCCCTGATTATCTTAAAAAAGGGATGCTAGTGACATTAACGAAGATGGTGAAATAATATTAGACAAGATTTTTAGTAATCAAATTTCTTTGTGGGTTTTGTCAATTGAAATAAGGATGAACCAACTACCTAGCAGCAAATCATAGTAAAATAGAAATAATGACAAACAAGATTTATGTATTCGATATATTTGTGAGGAAAACCATCTTATACAATAGATAATTGCAATGATAAACTAACCATATTTGATTGCACAACCCCCCTATTCTTCCCAGCTTAAGCCTGCTACACAAAAGGTAAGATTCTATGCAAATTTTTTGTCATAAAACAACATAAGATTCAATTGGATGCAGGTACTTGCAGTTGGGGCATGAAGGAAAAGCTTTATAAAACATCACAAACATGTGACACTATGCAGAGTACACTGCAATCATCTCTCTGTTATTTTCATCAAAGATATCAAACAAGTTTTTCCTTCCAACTGCAAGCTCTTCCTTTTGTGGTTGCTTCCATATCTGATTGTTTTCTTGAAGATTCATTTGGAGGTCTAACTGAATCTTCAAGAAAACAATCAGATATATCTTCAAGAAAAAACATAGAATGAAACACACCTGAAGGTCTAAAAATTGCTTCCATTCTGGAGGCAATGGAGACTCGATGTGAATCTCAATACCAATACTCGACAGTTTCAATTTTTGTCCACCGACACCAATCTAATCACTATGTTTAGAATTTCCTGAATTCCAACTCAATTTTCTCTTCTTAGATACATCTTCAAACATCTTCTTAGATCCTACAAGCCTCTAGTACTGAACTTTGAAAAAATATAAGGTTTCAAGGGGTGAACTAGGGTTTAAAGGAAAATGACCACAGGCTGGGGAGAGCAAATTTAAATCGATGTAAGCTAGAAATTCATGTGAATTCTGAAAGACTCTCATCAAATACTACACCATCTTTTTTAAAGTTGGAAGACAATATTAAAAGCCTTGGAAGTTTCTCTGCATAATAAATTCTTGATACATTTACTTCATAATGTTCCATAGCTCCTAAGTGGTGGAAACAAATTGAGATGTCATTGGAGTACAAACATATGGTATTTGCAATGGTTGGGGTCTTAAATGAATTCAATCATGTTTATTGTTTTATTTTTCTCAAATATAAAAAGTAAAATTTATGTGTAGCCCTTGGATACCCCTGCCCCTTGTTTCAAAAAGTATCATATGCATACCCACACACCATACCCATGGACCTTGGAAACATAGATTTATCATGTCTCAATTTTGTCCAAAAAAATAAATATGGGAACCAAGCAACAAGAACTGCCCACGTACTAGAATGGTTGTCCTCATAGTATGGTCATCATCCCTATGATGAACTTTTTATTTTTCATGTACCTATAATGGAGTGTGGATGCTTTTTATAATAGGTATGTGACACCATCCCACACATTTTTTATTATGCTGGGAATGTTATTTTTCCAATATAGTTAAATCCATTAATTCAAAACACTCGTAGAAGAGAAACGTGTTCATTTGCATATATTGTATTAAACAGACATTTGATTTAGTACATTTCATAATTAAATTGAAATTGTTGGAAAAAATTTAGTCATACACATGTGGATTTAATGAAACCTCACTTTCAATTTTCTAACTTGATGAGGAGATCCATTTGGAATAAAAATAACATGATCGAGGTGGTGTTTAAATGTCCATGGCTCTACTTCTGCAAAATTAACAAACATCAATTTACAATATTAATACTTCCAAAAATGCATATGCACTCTAAGAAGAAAATGTGCACAATTGCATCGTAGACAAGAATGTATGATATGGTAAAAAAGACATTGCTTATGGTATTTGTCCTTCAACTTCCTCTTGTGCTCTTCATTAAAGAAAAAAGTTTGATCGTGAATGGGGTGAACAACCTGAGGCAAAGGCATTGACAAAATAGCGTAATTAGCAAACTATTTTCAAGTTATTTTGACTATTGAATTCTTGACAAATAAATAAAATTGCAAAGTGCATCCCCATGAAAATCAAGCAAGCTACGTGTTTTCAAGTTATCAAATGAATAGGTAAAATTTTGGTATGTCTGAAGTCTTTGCAATGCTTTAATAAATAATTTTGTAACTTTGGTAAGTCCTCTCTCCAAACAATATCCCAAGAGAGACCCACCACATGTAGAATCTAAACTACTCTCTCTATTGGCAATCCTTCCTTCCACCTTTGTTGGTATTGTACCAGGAGCCTTATGTTCACTAATATGAGTTTTCCACTTTTCTGAAGCATCATATTTTTCTCCATTTATATCTCGATTCTACTCTTCAATGTAATCAAGAGGATTTTCCTTCAAACTAGAATCAATGTCATTATCATTAAGGCATTCATCAGTAGTTTATTGATGTTGATTTCTTACTATTTTACGGTATATTTCACTTTAAAGTTAATATATATATTTGAAAAAATGTAGTCAGTTTTGAAGATTTTATGAGGGTTCTGTATTTTAGCTAATGCAAGTTCTGTTGATAATCTGGAGGATATATAGAAAGGAGGAAGTGTGAGACATTCGTTTTTCGATGATTGTAATATGTAGTTCGACATAGGTTACAGATTGTATTTTTACTTTTGAATTATGAGACAACACGCTAAGACTATATGTTTTGATTTCAAACTTGAAATATCAAATATAAAAAAAAATTAGAAAAGAAAAATGTAAATGTATATAGATGAACCTAATGGAAAGCCTCATCGGAAAATTAAAACTCTTACCAAATCTAATGGTTATCGAATATGAACTATGTAGCTTAGCTTACATGCTTCAAAACATAATAGCTTTGAAATATTTATTTGATCAGGTTGTGATAGTTGTTGAGCATTTCATACATATCTATTTCACTCGCATGAGAAGAAACCGCTATAAAGTGGAAACAATTTGTCAAGGAAAGAAGTCTCAAGTCATATTGATTTTCTACAACTTGAGGAGCATTTTGAGGGGTTGAACAGTCCTAAAGGCCCCTGAAATTTCTTATTTTATGTTGCAAACTCATTTTATGTTTGGTTACTCTACTTATGAAGATAACTATGACGCGGAGCAGCAGAAGTGAGGAACTACTTGTGCTAGATATGACCATTTTTTATTACTTTTGATGTTAATGTAATTTCAAAAGGAATGTAGTTTTGTTTTGATTGGAAGGCATAAGCCACTATTACTTGATGATAAATAGGATATAGTCGATAGATAGTTTGGAGGACTTTTAATTAGATCATATTTTGGGTTTGGTGCTTAATTCTTATAGCACATTTAGGAACAAAGTTTTTTTTTCTTCTAACTTCTAACACAGCTCCAGGATTGGTATCAAGCTTTTATACTATGAAGAAGTTAAAGGTGCAGATACATCAACATGGAGATAGAAAAAAAAATAGATTTTATTATCAATGCCACAGCTAATACATCCCTCCCGTACATTTACGTTGTGTTTCATTCCAATCAATAACACCATTAAATGGGTATGGTGATTTAACCACCTAACACCCAAGATCAACATTTAAATGTCACTCACATAGAGTGACCATTGCACATGAATCTACAACTCCAAAATATTACTTGAATTTTAAGATTTCAACATCCCACAAGGAGAGTTGGTAGTGACATAAAAGCAATAAAACCTAATTTTATGAGAAAAAAACATTAAACACCATAAGACTTCTATCATCTATGCTAACTGATGTTGGCTAACATGGATCTAGTTCACAAATATAAGAGAAGAAATAAATACTAACCATGCAAGAATGTCAAAGGCCCTCATTGATAAAACCCATGAGAACAAAGGCATTAACTCACAAGGAGATGGGCCTACATAAAACTATGATGTCTAAAGGACATTATAGTAGAACAATCTATTGAAACAATCACAGAAACTGTGTCCCCAAAAAACAACAAGCCCTTAACGTACTAAGTCAAAAGAAAGTAAACATCAAGATATGGAACCCTTGAGAGAAAAATTCAATTGTATACGAACATTTTAAAAATCAAATGCAATTCATTAAGATGCAAAAAAACAAGATAGTTGCACATATCCAATTATCTAGTTTGAATCTAATTTAAAATACAAATTTGTTAACAATAGGAAGCGTGCAAAATGCAAATCTTGTAGAAATGAATAGGAAAGTTGTATTTATAGTTGTGTCAACATAAAAAGAAGAGACATTTATAAAAGAACTAAATAGGTGCAACATTAGTTAAGCTATTACCAGAGAATCCCTCTTGTTTGGAGTGGACTTATTAGCAACAACACCCTTTTTCCCTTGTTGTCCTGAACTTCCTGATGATCGACCTCCTGGACCAGCTCTTCTTGAAGTGCTTGCAGCACTGCCTTTAGACTCATGGCTAATAGTTGTTCTAATACCCTTCATATCTCCCCTGGAATAACTACAGGACCATGAAGCATCCTTTCTAGAATGAGTAACCATCTAACCCGACCTTGTTGGTGTTAAAATTTAGGGTTAGGCTAGAGAAAAATAAATTTGTATACTTTAATGCATAAAACAAAACTAAAACAGAAGTAGATCCAGAACAGTACAGATGTAATAAACTTGAAACATAATTTTCATCTCTTTCAACTTTGACTCTCTGTTGGTCGTTATATTAAAGTTGGTCCTTGAGATGCAATTCATCAAATGCAATGTACAAAACATATATACTAACAATAGAAATAGTACATACTAATTAACAATCAATAATAAAAAGTTAGTTGAGATCTAGTTTGGATCCACCTTATACTCAGACACTTTTGGAATCAACTCTTATCATTTTCCTTATACTAATTAACAATCAATAATAAGAAGTTAGTTGAGATCTAGTTTGGATCTGCCTTATACTCAGACACTTTTGGAATCAACTCTTATCACTGCAAGGACAAGATGTCAAAAGGAGTGAATGACATACCTTGAGAGATAGAGAGTTAGAGTGTTGTAGGTTAAGGTTAAATACATATAGTAGCAATTGAGATACCTCAATCACCAAGTGTGAAGACCCAAAAGTGATACTCAACCCCAAACACAGTTAGGCACCCTCTAGCACAATTAACATAGTCATAGACCAACCCTAGAGGATGCAAACAGTCACAACCCAACGAGAAAGAGTCATCATACTCCAAAGGTCAGTCCTACGGTCCATGACCTAGCTGAATGGACTATTACAGTCCACGGCCCAGCCTTAGAGGGATGCAAAAGAGTCATGTCCTACTAAGAGGAGGCCAATTATGTCATGCCCAGTCCACAAGGTGCTCCAGATAAGTCACGGCCTGCTAGAGGAGTAGATCATAGTCACAGTAAGCTAGAGGAGAGATGACACAGTCATAAGCAAGCTCAAAGGGCATATAAACATAGTCACATACCATTAAGAGAGTAAACCCACAGTCATGGCTCGGCAAGAGGGTAAACCCACAGTCATGTCTCAGCCTGGGAAGGTTGTTAACAAACACGACCTAGTCAAAATAGGTTTAGCAACCCCATAATAATGACGCCCAGGATAACAGTCGAAGAGCATCCCATAGAGATGAACATGGACAACATAACCAACAACAAAATGGTCATGGATAAGCCCAATACAGTCATGGCCTGCTACAGGTGTCACAAGCATCTCACGACTTAGACAAAGGAGTAGCATAAAGGTCACAGATCATCCCAGTACAATCGTGTCCTACTAAATGTCACCAAAGGTAGTCGCGGCCCAATCCACAAGAAGAATGAAGCAGCAAGAACCCAAAACGTCCACTCAAAGCAACAGTAATCGTAGGCGTCAATCACAAACCAACAAGAAGACGACAATACTAAGAGGCTGAGTGGAGAGGTGGTAGTAGATTAGAGACAATAGTGAGACCCAAAGTGTCAACCCAATTAGAAACAGCCTAGAGATAGCAGCAAAACCCTAGGTGTAAGATCGAATATTTAAACTACTCTTGTGAAGACAATACCTCAAATGGAAATCAAGACTTGAATTTATAATCTTAACAAGCCTTGTAGAAGGGTCAATCCACTAACCCCTAGATTTTAGGGTAGTTACCAATAAAATAAAACAAGATTAGGTTGACTTAGAATGGGGTACTAAAGGTCGTATGGTTAATAACAATAAAACATTAAAAAAACATCATCATACCAAAGGAACACACAATAAGTGCACTAGGACCAAGTAAAACATAAAAGGACCATAAGTCAACCAAATGGGTCATAATAAGAAGGTAATACAACCCTGATACCCATAAGACTAAGGTGTACCATTAAGGTGGAAAAACAACCCCTTTTACCCATAGGACCAAAAGACCAAGGACTTTAATTTTTTCTCTCTCAAGGTATATTGTCACGTGTTCCACATATATTTTTATCGTCACACTACTAAGGAAGAAGATCCAAACTAGATGATGTGATCCTCTGGTCCTCAGTACTTCTCTTAAGGGTTAGCTTCTAGTGACATCATCAAGGGGTGGTCAGTCCCTTTAGAAAAAACCTAGCAATAACCGAAAAAGAGAGAGGACATCACACATCATCATCTTGGTCAACTTGAACAATATCCACCTGGTTAGCTGACCAGGATTGTACCTACAGGAACTGCTTGGTCCGAGACCAAGAATCTACCTGGTCCCAGATCAGGAATGTCTCTATCTCAACTTGCAAGATCTGCTTGGTCCCAGACCAAGAAACTGCCTGGTCCAAGACCAAGAACCCTAGAGGCATATAGGGGCCCTAACCATGTGTTAGGGAATTTCCATGGCATCAACCTACTTGGTCCCAGACCAAGAACCCCATGAGACTACTGGGGGCCCTAGGGTACCTTCTAGGGTCTTACTCTGCCCTAGTTAACTGAATAGGGTACCATCCTCCCTTAGGATGGGTCTCACAGCTGCACTATCGTTAACAGTTAGTATCCTACTTCCATATTGTTGTTGAGCATATCGTTTAGGTGGTTTCCAAACATCGGGATCATCCATATTACCACTTGAATAGGGTTATTCTTCTATCGGTTGAAACACAAATGATTTTGAGGAAAGGTCAGGCGACATAGGCCTAATTGTTCCTCGAACCTCCTTTAAGGATGACCTTTTTGCATCCAACTGCTTATGATATCTATTTCTACTGAAAGATATTTCTTTCATTTCATACTTTTTGAACGAACTAAAGGATCGTGCAATGTACTCAAATGTCTAGCCACATTATAAATTGCAAAATAAAAAAATAGTTAGACTACCACTTAAATTAGTTCCAATTGTGATGAAATTAAATAGTCCAAATTTAATAATATTATATCATAACACATAACTCTTATGTCATCTTGCAGAAAACATATAATTCTCATTCATTTTACTCATAGGAAGTACATATGACTCCAACTAACCCTGAACCCCCTCTCTGTACTCGAAGAAATTTGAAATCAATATGTTGTCTCCTCAAAGAAAGCATGTGTTTCTCAAAGGGAAAGAATTCCTCAATCTTCATAAATGGTTGTGATAGATCCAATTAATTATATTAATAAACAATAGGATAGGAAATTTAAAAAAAAAATGAAAAACTCCATTTCATAAACTAATTATATTAATGAACAATGGGATAGGAAATAAAATAAAATAAAAAAGATGAAAAACTTCGTTTCTTAAACTTTGTATACTTCCCTCTAAATATTGTATTTGATTTTGCACTTTCCATTTGTCATAATTCAGGGCTAGGATACAAAGTATATTATACATCTATGCACACTCGTAAGAGAAATACGATATATATAAGTTGCAACAGACAAGGATCATATTAAACAAATAACAAGAAAATGTAATAGATATGACCTAATGACCTAGAGACTTTTACTAATGAGAGGACTGGAAATTTTTAGAACGTAACATAACCAAATACATATTTTTTGGGGGTATCAAACTAGTTAGTTGTCTACAAGCATAATTGTTTGCAGGAAAATAAGTTCATAACAATAGTAAGGTCATAGGAGGGGAGGGATCCTCTTGGATCCTGACGGATTGACCGAATTGTTTTGGGGATTGGGGGTCGATACCAACAATACAATTGAAGCCCTGGCTCTATGGTAAGGACTAAATCAATCCAAGAATATACATAATTTTGTTAGCATTGGTGATTCCAGGCTGATAATCAAGCTTTAGTCACCCATAAACTTCCTAAACAATTGAAGATTCGTCACATTCTGGGAAAAATCAATATCCTTCTGAATTGCTAAAATTGGAAATGCATGTTGGAAAGCTTATCTTGGAATGGTATATAGAGAAGGAAGAGAAGCAAGAGACTCAGGCGAAGGGGGATCCGAACAATTCAAGCCCCTATTTATTTATTGTCTCGTATTTTTGTCTTCAGGTTTTCAGTCCTTTTGACTCTGTTTAGGAAGAGAAACTGTGAAAATTTCTCATGTTTGTTGTTGGTATAGCTATTAGAGTCTTAGCTGTCATATTTGTGCTTAGCATTTTGGATTTTGGACATATGATGTGGTATTTAGCAGTAGTTATCAGATGTACTGGTGTCATTGGCATGACCACTATTTTTTAATATAATCTATTAACCGTTATTGTAAAAAACAATAGTAAGATCGCAATTCTAAACAACCTTATTGACAAGTTTAAAAGTGATGTTCATTTGGACCATGTTTTATAAAAAATAGCTACCTCCCAAATCCTTGAAAAAAAATTAATACTGCATGCAATTATTATTGTATAAGAAACTACCTTCACTTGAATGGTTCGATTTACATTCACATCAAGTTTCTTATCTAATACTATCTTTTTCTATCCTGATGCTCTAAACTTCTTCCTTTTTGGTCCAACATACTATCAAGATTCAAATATAATTTATTCGTTAATATTATGTAGTAATTTATTATGTTGGTTCTTACAGAGGATGATAAGGAATGGGAAATGGATTCTGCAGATGGAGATAGAGACATGAAACATTTCAAAGAAATATTGTTGGTTGTATGTAACACCACAACCCAATAATCAACAAAATATATAAGTGTAGTAATTATATCATGTGTTCAACAAGAGTGTAGTAGATAGTAGATTATATCTTGTGTTCAGCAGGATTCAGAAGACATTGAAAGATACAACATTTTCGTATTAACAAATGCCATAAGGTCATGTCCTCGTACCATTAGACTATATTTCTATAAATAAAAGGGCAAGTAGATAGTGTCACAGAGGCAAAACAGGCTGGGAAATCAAGAAAAACGGTAGAATAGTTTGCAGTAAAAGTAAGCAACAGGAGCAAGGAAAAGTTTCAAACAACAATAGAATAAATTACCTCCCAGATAGAATTCATGAGGGTAGCCAGGAAAGCAGAGCATAAGTGCAAGAAACTTATGAGAGAGATCAGGCCCAGCGTAGAAAAAACTTATGAGAGAGATCAGGCTCAGTGTAGAAAAGTGCATAAATCATAACACAGGGAAACCACAACAAATATTAAAGAGCTTTCCAATAAACCCATGGTATGAGGTGGCATGCAAAAAGACAAAGAATACCTACAAACTAAACCCCACTAGTGCAAACCTAAATCCCTATAAATAGGTTGTAAGCAATGTTTTAAAACTCCGACTCGGACTTGGAATCGGCCAAGGGTCAACTCAGACTTGGACTCGGACTTGGACTCAGTGATGACTCGGGCAGTTTGATTTTAATGACTCAGTTTATTAAAACACTT
>LPNX010691766.1:218562-236622 GCA_001517045.1 Pseudotsuga menziesii | reverse complement strand
ATCAATTATCAAACTCAGCACCACTGCTAGAACTAGAACCCGGACTAGCAATGACATAAGCAATGGCATCTGGGTCAGGCTCAAAACCCTCAAGGTCATCAACAAATGCTGCAGTAGGAGCAACACTAGCTTAAGTACTAGCTGAATGCATAAAAGCACGAGGTGGACGTGGATCAGGCTGTACAGGTGCCCGCATGTGCCCCTCCCTACTAGTGCCTGCCATATCTGGAATGAAATAATTTTATATCAAGATTCAATAGTTGTATGATGTGTCAAATTATTAGTACATATTATATTGAAAATTTGAAACACTCATATTATTCAATGATAGAAGAAAAATATTATGGATTTAGATTCTACACCTGCATCAACATGAACTGATGATGGTACTAGTAATAGTGGATCTGCTTCCATAGTAAGATCACCTGCTGCATCTAGCTCAATATCAAAATCTGAATCAAACTCTGGCTCTTGAGTCTCCACTAACCAATTTGAGGTTGGATCAATATCATCCAACACAATAGGATCTGTATCAGGTCTTTTGTTCATCAATTGGTTGCGCCTTAAGCGAAGGTTGTACTGCATGAAGACTAGATCATTTAATCGTTTTTGCTCTAAATGGTTTCTCTTCTTCGTGTGAATTTGCTCAAAGACAAACCAGTTGCACTCACACCTGGAAGAACTGCATGGTTGACTAAGGATTCGAATTGCAAACAATTGCAATTGAATGCCTTTCCCACCAAATGACTCCCACCAAGTTGCTACAAGTGCAAATGGAGTTAAATCAACGAATTAGATTGTGAATTTAACTAAATATTGAAGTTATTAAATTTTAAAAATTAAACAACTAAATTTAATTAAAACAATGGAATTGTTTACCTGGTTGGTCAATATCTCTTGCAACCTTAGCCACAGGTTTGCCAAAGGTACATGTGGCTCTAGTGTAAGCGGTAAGCTGTTGGTGTATCTCCAACTGCTCCATCTCATTTGGGACCATGCGCCCAAGGCACTCATACAATCCATCTTTGACCTCACTTATCTGATCTTCTCCAAACCGAGCTCTATAATGATACCTTGGGTTAAGAAAATACCCAGCTGTATGTATAGGGCGATGGAGTTGAGTGTTCCATCTCCTATTGATGATATCCCAAATAGGCCCATACTTGGCCACTATATCCTTGTATGTTGCCCTTATTTGCTCCTTTTCCTGATCCATGGCCTCATAAATGTATCCCATGGCCAATCTTTCCCCATCCATTAACCGCAACACCTTAACAAGTGGCTCAATAATTTTCAAAACCTCTGCTGCTTTTTTCCAAAATGAGCTCTCCAAGACTTCTTCTTGGTGTCTTTTCCATCTGTTCTACGGGCCCATTTACTTGAACTCCATTCATCACTTGAAACCATTTGTTCCAAGTTCTTTCTTTGTGCAAGGAGAGATTGCAACGTGAGGAAATGAGTTGCAAATCTAGTAATGGCAGGCCTAACAGGTTCCCTGCCCTATGTGTGTTTCCTCATCAAGCTCAATACCCATGAGTGGTTGTAGATGTATCTTGTGATGCTTTTGGCATGCTCTACAGTGTGCTTGATTCAATCCCATTTGTATATGTCCTCAAGCATGAGGTCTATGCAATGTGCTGCACATGGGGTCCAAAATATTGTTGTGTGCTTTTCCTCCAACATCTTACTAGCAAGAACATAGCTAGTGGCATTATCTATGATGACCTGCACAACATTAGCTACCCCCACCTCCTCAACAACCTCAACAAAAATATTAAATAACAGATTTGCATCTTTCACCTTATCAGATGCATCATATGATCTCAAAAACAAGGTTCCCTGTGGGCAAGAGACAAGGAAGTTTATGATGGTTTGGTTCTTTGCATCGGTCCATCCATCTGACATGATAGTGCATCTTGTTATGGCCCATGATTCTTTGAACTCCTTGAAGTATTCATCCAAGGATGTGATCTCTTTCTGCAAAAGAGATCCTCTCAAGTCATGCATACTAGGGCCTTTGAAGCCCTTACCAGCAGCAACAACAGAATCCCACATAGGTTGGAAATATGGTGAGT
Organism: Pseudotsuga menziesii; assembly: GCA_001517045.1. NCBI lineage: Eukaryota > Viridiplantae > Streptophyta > Pinopsida > Pinales > Pinaceae > Pseudotsuga > Pseudotsuga menziesii. The sequence continues at coordinate 234,547 of LPNX010691766.1, read as the reverse complement.
GAGCAGCATTGAAGGGGATATCTGCATCATACCACCATATAGCTATGTACTCATGAGCAGTCATTATGTATTGATTTTTCCAATGGGCATCTATGGTGGGTTGAATTGGCCAAGAAGCAGCAGCATTGGAAGGGGTGTTTTAAGGTGAGAAAAAACTATGGATACTCCCTTTTTTGGAGACATTTGTTTCTGAGGGAGGAGGAACATACTGGTAGGTATCCTTGAAATTGGGAGAAGGTATGGATGAGGAGCCTTCATATTCATAATAAGGGGCAGATCTGCCAATCATTTCTGCAAGATGCCTCTTCTTCCCTATTTCTGCCTCTCTCTCTCTTTGGTTAGTCTTCTCCACTTCATACTGTTCAAATTGTTGTAGCAACTCCAACCTTATCTCTCCAATCACCTCTAAATCAACTTCACATGGGGAAACATTACCTCTAATGCCAGCCAAGTGTTGTTTGAGCCTATGAATGCCTCCTCCCTTAATCAATTTTTTGCAATATCTGCAATATATTTTCCCTTCAACCACATCAGCATGGGCCTATGCTGCATCTTTTGATTTAGGAGGCATTATGAGATGAAAGTGTTAATGGATAGTTCTTTGTCCAAAAAAAAAATACATTAATTTACAAAAAAAAACACATTAAAACATGTAATTTATAGTACTGTAAATTACATGTAATTTACAGTATTTGTAAATTACTGTAATAATTTTATTAGATTTTTTAAGAAATAAGAAATTTACAGTTTTTGTAAAAGATTAAGAAACAATTTTATTAGATTTTTTAAGAATGATCAATGATCAATGTACATACTTGTGGCTACAAACTCCAAACTGTGAACAATCAGCAAACTCCAAGTCCAAGTTTCCAACCGTGAGCAAACTCCAAACTTAGAACAGCATCAATTTTGTTGATAAAATATTGTCTATCGGGATTCAGATCTGCTCATTTAGCACTTCTAGGCACGTAATTACAGTCCTTTTTATTAAATATTCAGATCTGAATGTGTTTCTTGAAGTGTGGTCATTAGTGTTGACTTGATCTTTGTTGTGCCAAAATATTATCTATGGTGAGCCATGAATGTCACATACCTTCCACATGAAAATATTCAACACTAAACCAGTAGAAATCGGGGGTCGTGAGCACTGAGCGCCAAGTTCCAACTTCCACCGTGAGTGAGCTTCAACTTTGAAGCCTTCAACCTGAGCTCCAGCCTCCAATTTCCACCGTGAGCAGTAGCACTGGTGACTTGGAGAGTAGAGCTTCAACTTCCAGTCTCCGGAATCCACCGTGAGCCAGCAGAGGTTTAAAGTTTCAACCCGAACCGTGGGCATCCACGTGAAAAGAAGAAGTTGACGGGAGTCGGGACGGCATGCAGCAGGTAAGTAGTGTTAGGTTAGGTTAGGAGTTAGGTTAGGAGTTAGGTTAGGGGTAGGAGTTAGGTTAGGCAATAATTTTTAATTTTAAAAAAAAATTGAAATCGGGGAAAAAATCGGCGAGTTGACCTTTGACTCGGCCGAGCTGACCGATTTGGTACCGAATCGGCCACCCGATCCGATTTAAAGGCCGGTTTGACTCGGTTAGGGTTCAACTCGGGTGACTCGATCCAAGTCTGAGCCGGCTCGGCTGAGTTTAAAAACACTGTTGTAAGACCCTAGAATGGCAGATATGTGAAAGAGACAAGAGGCACTGCTAATAGTTATGTCACTTGTTAATTTTATGTATCTCAATGTGATATTTCACATTTCTTATCTGCAAGCTTGCATGCAATATGCAATATTTATTATTTGCAATCTTGCATGCAAAATGACTCAGTAAGCTTTCATTTTGGTGTATAATAGCTCATGTTCACAGTGAAATGCATGAATAGCTCACCAAACCTTAGTCTAACTAGTTTTCCCTCAGGTTTTCTGCAGTGTTAATCCTAGAGAAGCTTCTACAAATTTTATTCCTTTCAAAAAACACCATCCTCCCATAGTTGGATCAAATTTTATATAAACAAACAAACTCTTTATAAAGTTACCTTTTCCTACCTTATAGGATAATTACACGATTACTAGTTACCAGAAGAAAGGAACCTGGACATTTAATTTATGCAATTCAAGTTTCAAAAACAATCGAACATTACAACCAATTTTGTAGCTAACACCTATAAGCATTGTTGCTAACCTATGGATTCCTTGACATGCCAACCAGAGTAGGCACTTTGTGTGAATAACTCACTTTTGGCTAAACATCCTTTGATATGGAAAAAGTATGATTGGACAACTACAGTTTGATAAATGTGTATACATATTACTAATGTGGTGATCTAGACAAGAATATTGTACCATTTCAAAACTCGAAATGAAATGAGAATCATGTGAATATAGAAGTCATTTTCTTACGCACATTGTTCTTCAAATAATCTGGGTAAAAAACACACCAGCTGAACCCAAGTGGGGAGCACAAACAACCAATTTGTAGTCACAACCATCTGCGAAACCAAATTTACCACTGAGAAATCTAGTGGAGCACTTGAGTACTTTTATTAGCATAATCAATGCATCATAAACCATGTGTGCCTCTTTCGGGAAATCTTTTTAGAAGATAAAAATATTTTAAAGAACATTGGCTAAGAGGAAAAGAATATTTCATACTATATTTTCTACACAAAAATTTACTATACAACAAATTTCAATGAATTCTTTAATTTCAATTGTTGGAATTATTTTGTCTAGAAAAGAAAATCATCATGAATGGTTTCGTAAAGTTAAAAATACCCTTATTTTTAATGATATGTGGGATGGAATTTGTGAAAATGAGAATTTAGAAGATAAAAAAGATGGAGAAGCAATAGATGAAGTGGATAAAAGTGCACCAGTACCACCTACTAATGCCAAAGAGTTAGCATTATGGAAAAGCAAGGACAAGAAAGTTTATGCCTTAATTACCTCTATAACTGAAGAAGTAAGTAGACATTTAGTTTCTAGCAAAAGTTCTTGGGAAGCATTAAAGAAACTAAAATTGTATGACTCACATTCTGAGCTTGAAATCATACAACTGTTGATGAAATTATTTAACTTAGAATGAACTTCTTGGGATAAAATTGTTAACAAGAAAGAGCAAGTACAAGATAAAGGAAATGATAAAGGTAACCCTCCTGAATTTGCACATTGTAATCTAGGAATTGAAGAAGCTTTCAATACTTCGTTTTCATGGAATGACATTTGGTTATTGGATACCGGAGCCACATGTCATATGACATTTAGAAAAGACTTCTTTGAAACTATTAGTGATCAAATTGATGGGGTAGTACATTTGGTAGATAAGTCTTAGTTAAAACCTTCAGGAATTGGTTCTATTAGGTTGAAATTATCAGCACTTGCTGATTATATACTTTCTGACATTCTTTATGTTCCACAATTGAATAGAAATCTAATATCTCTTTTGCAAATTAGACAACAAAATCACTCAATACATATGTTTGATGGTATCATTGAAATTAGAAGAGCTTATGATAATGTGGTTGTAATGAATGGAGTGGAATATAACAAACTTTTAAAGTTGAATGGTACATCATCCAATTCACAGAATTCTACAAATTCGGTTCAGCATAATAGTAATTTATCTTCCAACTTATTGTGGAATGCTAGATTTGGTCATATTAGTTATGACAGTCTCAGGATTATGAAATAGAAAGGAGTTCAAGGGCTTCCTACTATTCCAAGACAACTTCCCCAATGTGATGCTTGTATCTTAGGAAAGCACAGTAAACAACCTTTTAATGATTCTATGTTTCAAGCTTCAAGAAAGCTTGGTCTTGTTCACTCAAATTTATGTGGGCCCATGCCTGTTCCATCAGCAAATGGTAACAAATATATCATGACTTCATTGATGACTTTATGAGGATGTGTTGGGTTTATTTATTAAAAGCAAAATCTCAAGCTTTTGATACATTCAGAAATTTTCACTTATGGATTAAAAATGAAGCTCAATCAACTCAATATTGGAACCCTTCGAACTAATAACGGTGGTGAATATACATCTCAAGAGTTTGAAAAATATTTGCAGGAGAATGGTATTAAACATCAAACAACTGTTCCTTATAATCCATAGCAAAATGGTGTGGCAAAACGTATGAATAGGACACTCTTGAATATGGTAAGATCAATGATGTTTTTTAAAAATGTCAAGATAATGTTTTGGGGAGAGGCAGTTCTTTGTGTTGTCTACATTAAGAATAGATGTCCTTCTGTTGCACTACAAAACAAAACACCTTATGAAATGTGGCATGATCATCTTCCAGCTGTCAATCATTTTAGAATTTTTGGTTCCACATGTTATGCGTTGATTCCTAAGCAACAAAGACATAAATTGGGAGCAAGAAGTCGGAAGTGTATTTTTTTGGGATATTCTAATACTTCTAAAGCTTATAGGTTGTATGATGAAGATAAAAGGAAGTTTATTGTTTCTAGAGATGTTATATTTCTTGAATTTGAGAAAGATGCACTCACTATTGATAAACAACTTGCTCAGCTTGATAGATTTCATTCTAAAAAAATCTATCATGAAATGGATAATGAACTTCCAAATCTTGAAGGGGGGATTCCTGTTCTAAGTCAAGGTCAAGTTTTGGAATTTCCTTCTAATACACAAGTTGATGATTCTAATGCACAAGTTGATGAAACAGAAGATGAGACAGTTGATGATATTGTTAATGGAATGGATAAACTAAGTATCATGGATAATGCAAAACCTTCTCTTAAAGAAGAAACAGATCAAACACCACAACAACAAGAAGTTTGTAGATCAATACGGACTTAGACATTTCCTAAAAGGTATGATGATTTTGTAACATTAGATTGTGAATTAAACTTTCATGCGTTTGATGAACCTGCATCTTTTCAAGAAGCAGTAAATAGTGATGCATGGAAAAGTGCAATGCAAAGAGAGTATGATGCTCTCATAAAAAATGGAACTTGGAGGTTGGTGAACCCTCCAATTGGAACCAAACCGATTGGATGCAAGTGGATATATAAAAATAAGTATACAGTAGATGGTTCACTTGAAAAACACAAAGCGAGACTTGTAGCAAAAGGGTATGCACAGAAAGAAGGTGTTGATTACACAAAAACATTTGCTCCTACGGCTAAATGGGGCACCATTCGAACTTTGTTTTCATTATCAGCACAAAAAGGATGGAAGATACATCACATGGATGTAAAAACTGCATTTTTGAATGGAGACTTAAAAGAAGATGTATATATGGATCAGCCTGAAGGATTTGCTATCAAAGGTCAAGAACAGAAGGTATGCAAATTAGTCAAATCTTCACTTGACAAACACAAAGCAAGACTTGTAGCAAAAGGGTATGCACAGAAAGAAGGTGTTGATTACACAAAAACATTTGCTCCTACAGCTAAATGGGGCACCATTCGAACTTTGTTTTCATTAGCAGCACAAAAAGGATGGAAGATACATCACATGGATGTTAAAACCGCATTTTTGAATGGAGACATAAAAGAAGATGTATATATGGATCAGCCTGAAGGATTTGCTATCAAAGGTCAAGAACAGAAGGTATGCAAATTAGTCAAATATTTATATGGTTTAAAGCAAGCACCCCAAGCTTGGTATGAAAAGTTAATTGAGCATCTTCTCAAATTGAATTATAAGCACTTGAATCTAGATGATGCAACTTTATTTGTCAAGAAAGTTGGAAGATCGGTTGTATATCTAGTTGTCTATGTGGATGATTTGCTTATGACAGGAAATAATGATGATTATATAGCATCTATCAAAAGAGAGTTGAAAAAGGTTTTTGATGTGAAATATTTGGGATTATTACATTATTATTTAGGAATTGAAGTAGATCAAAAACCAAAGCACATTTTCATTTCTTAGAAAAAAATATGTTGGAGAGTTATTAAACAAATTTGGTATGCAGGATTGTAATCCTGTTTCAACACCAATGGAGCAGAATCTAAAGCTTACTTCAAATGAAGGTAGCACATTTGAAGATCCAACAAAGTACAGGAAACTTGTTGGAAGTTTAATTTATCTTACTACTACTCGTCCTGACATAACTTTTGGTGTAGGAATACTTTCCAAGTTTATGCATCATCCCTGTGAAGGTCATTGGAATGCAACGAAGCGAGTGCTCAAATATTTAAAAGGCACTCAATCTTATGGCATCAAATATTCTAAAGTTTCAGACTTTCATCTCACTGGTTATTCAGATTTTGATTTTGATGGAGATAAAGAGCATGGGGTCTCTACTTCAAGTTATTTGATGAACATTGGATCAGCAGCTATCACATGGGGATCATGAAAGCAATCTGTTCATGGTGATTCTACAACTGAAGCCGAATATGTTGCAGTAGCTCAAGCCACAAAAGAAATCATTTGGCTTCGTAAAATACTTGAAGACTTGTAGGAGAAACAAATGACTTCAACGTCTCTCTTTGTTGACAACACTTCTGCAATTCAATTGGCCAAGAATCCAAAATTCCATGATTGAACCAAACATATCAACACCAAATATCACTTGATTTGTCATCATGTTGAGGCCAAAACCATTCATCTGACACATTGTCCTACTTCAGAGCAAATTGCAGATATATTTACTAAAGCATTGGGCCGTGAAAAGTTTGAAAATTTTAGAATGCCGCTTGGCATGTCAGATGTCCCTTCGGATTAAGGGGGGAATGTTGAATAATCCTTTGGGATTACATTGTAAATACTATTTTAGTTATTAGTTAGTAAAATCTAGTTAATAATATCATTATCTAACTGTAGATAACGGTTTTGATTTCCTTTATATGTAACACTCATCTACGTAATAAGATATTGATTTGCCGAGGTTCTTCATGGCCTATGTCAATATTTGCTTTTAAACTATGTTCATGTAGCCAAATAACAATTCATGGATATAGACTTCATTATATATTAAATCAGTTTGATCTCCTCTGCCATGGGTGGACTCTTACAACTGGTATAGACCCATCTTAATTCTAAATATATCAAGCATTGAGATAATTCCTTAGTCGGTTTCACTGTTGCATTCATTATTGAAATATCATATAAATTTTCTTCATCTTAATTCTAAATATATCAAGCATCGAGATAATTCCTTAGTCTGTTTCACTGTTGCATTCATTCCTGAAATCTCATATAAATTTTCTTCTTTGTATCTAATAGTTAGTGGTTGAGTGAACAATGGGTTAGGATGGGTGTCATACCTAGTGTTTGAAGTCATTAAGGTATGTAGGTGTCATTTATGGGTGGAACAGTTCCTATACCTTTTGTTCCACAGTCTTCATCATCTCCTCCACCCTCAACTTGTTGATCAGTTTCACAGAAACATTAACCATGCCTTTGTGTAGTTGTGAAAGATTTTAATACTCCTTTAGGGCCATAACCTGTGATAGCTTCGGGCTCCTTCAATAAAAATTTTGACTACCCTAAGCCATATATGACATAGGAACCACGCTTTTCAGAGAAATCCCAACAAGTCTAAATAACGTAGTAATCAATTGCTTCCTTGTTTTTCTTCGAAGAATATCGACCTGCATTTCTGGTATTGTCAACCAAATTCCATGAGAAATAATCTGTCACAAAAAATTTTGGGAAAGAGATACAATTTTCCCTCAAATCCATACAGTCAAATATAACTGAATCGATCTTCATAAAATTAATCCCTCTTCCTTTGAGGAGGGTTCTGGATTCTACTATTAGCATGTATGGTGTTTTCCCAATTAACATTTTTATGAATCCCCATCTTATAGAAATGAGAGGATTCCTTATGATTTCATAATTATGGATACCAAACATTAATTTGTTTGGTTTATGCATGCACATATACCCTTGGGGGCAGCCTCTCAAACGATTTACATAAAAGTAACGCATATACAAGGTATGGAGACATAAACAATATCCTACTTTCCTGGAAATATACCAATTGGTGGGGAATATAATTCAATAGAAATTATCCCCGCTCAAGAATTTCTTCTTTATTCAAGGTGTTATGTATTACATCAAAAATATACATGGGAACATGGTTAGTATGATCTTAAACAATATCCCTAGAAAAAAACCATGCAATTTCTCGGTAGGGTTCAACCAACTCTGCGACTTCAATTTGATAAGCAGTAATTTCCTCAACGATCGAGTGCACAAGCCATTTATTCAAGACAGATACTACATCACCACGACCACTCAAGAAGTCATTTGCTTCAGGAACTCTGCAAGAAGTTGCAACATACCCCTTAATGTAATAGGAGTGAGTGAAATAGGGGTGTTTCCTACCTCCTTCATATTTACTATTTTTTTCTTTGAATCAAATCATTTGGAACACCAATGAACAATCTCCTCAAAGTCAAACACTTCATGGATACATCTTATTATGTCCAAACCAAACATTTGAACCTTGTTACCTCCTTGCACTTGAAAATAACCACAATAAGTAAAAAAAATGAAATTTAGTCATGTTTGAATGAATCAATAGCTCATTCCTAAAATTTACATTAATAGCTGACAAAATTCAGCTACAGTGAGGCATTCACCATCTACTTCCACCAAAAACCCTCACTCGTGAGCGCATAAAGCAATCAACAATAAAAACAAAGCGATCTGGTTTGGTTCCTGTCAACCGCATTTCGTCAAAGAGTTCCAAAGATTCTTTCACGCATCCAATGCTTCCATAAGCTGCATTCATCACCATCCACCAAACCTCTTAGATATTTGATCAAAGGTTGAAGGTTCTTTTGGTCAGATTTTGTGAATGGAAAAATTTTCCCTCTTTCTGTTCATTTTATATTTTGTTCTTTTTGTTTATTTTCTCTTTTATAATGGAACACTTTTTTATTCATTTTATTTATTTATTTATTTTTAACTAAATTAAAAATATTTTAATATGTGAAACTTTCCCATGAAAATATTATTTTCATTTATTTTGTTGTTTTTATTCTTATTTATTTATTTATTTTTAACTTGTTCATATCAATATTACATAGTATATTGGCATTGTATTTAAAAATTAGTACATTGTATATTATATATTAATCGTATATATTATAATACTATAAATTAACTCATTGGATGGGGTGACGGTGTGGCAAAATGAGCAGATCAGCGGTAACGGGACGGGCATTTACACTGGGACAAGGTATAGGGCAGATGGAAATTCAATAGGCCTCTAATCTGAATGTTTGAACCTGCTAGGACAACGTGAACAATAACTGTCATTTATGGAGACTAAACTTGGCACAATCATGAAGACAACATCACCAACGCCTTCAAATTCTGGGCAACAAAGTCATTTTAGTTTCATCTATAAAGAGAGCAAGGAAGTCTTAGGGACTAAGCAGAGAGATTGCACAATATGAAACAAGATTTATCGATGCATTGTTGTTTCAAACATGGTAAGGGAGATCTAGGGTTCTTTTTTTTTACTTTAAGAAAAAAAAGGTGATTGATTTTTTTATGCAAAGAGGTACTTGGGGGAATTTTGACCTTTTGAACATAGTCGTGATACAAAGACTAGCAAGTGGGTAAAACCAATGAATTAATGGAGGATGCAAACTTGATGAATTTCACTAATAAGACTTAAAAGACTCTTACTTGTCGAAACTTCAACCGAGTGCCAGATGGGTCAAACTATGACAGTTTTTTTCAAACAAGATGTGGAAAAGGCTAGGGTGATGAGCTAAATGTGATGGTATAAAAAACAAGACATGACAATGCACAGTACGAGAAACGACAAATCTTTGAAACTCGACTTTGCCTCAGCATTGGATGTCTTGAAAGAAGAAAACGTTGCCAAGTGACACATGGGGTCTTTCATGAATCAATATACATGAGTGTTACAATTTACTTAATTTTAACATTACATATGGATTCAGATATCCATGAGGGTCTTTGAATCCATCTACAGTGTTAAAATTCAGTAAATATTGTCGAAGTTGTAATTTTCCATTACCTAGTGACACAATTAATGTCACTCAAGTCTTTAAATTCATATATCTACAATCTTGCAATTTAGTAAATTTTAACACTGCAAATGGATTCGGAGACCTCCATGTAGATGGATTTACAGACCCCTTTAAATGGGGTCTTTGTATCATCTGTAGTGTTAAAATTTAGTAAATTGTCAAAATTCATTGTCAAAATTATAATTTTTTATTGTCGGGTGACTCAACTAAAAATAACTAACATAAACGACTAATCCATATTCTTAGGCATTGTTAGATAGTCATATATGTATTCATGTCACTAAATTAGTCATTTATGTTAGTAATTTTTATTTTAGTTACTTGTTATTTAGTCATATATTTTATCTTGTGACTAAATTAGTCATTTATCTTAATAGCTTTTAGTTGGCTCACTTAAAATTGCTCAATTTTAGTCATTTATCCCTTGAAAAACTATTGTGACTAACTTTTTTAGTCACCTAGTCACTCATCTCTCATTTTGTATTAGTGAGTTGACACAGAGATCCCTATGGAAGCACAAGTCATACTTGGTACAAAGAAAGATGAAGATCCTAAGATCCCACCAGGGTGGGAGCATGATCAATCATAAATGGAATCATGGGAGACACACACTCAAACACCACTCATGCTAGAGAGTGGTCAATCAAAATAGATTGAAGGTGTTTCAACGACAGGAGAAACCCCAAAATCAAAAGAATCGCTTGTCATGATTATTCAACATACTATTCAATCCATGAGTGAGACAAGAAAAGAGCAGGCAGCAAGAACATTTGATCATCAAAGATCTCTTTTACGCTCACCCATGAAAGAGGCAATTCAGATATCAGATGTTGGGACTCAAGAGACAGAATGTGAGGAGACAAGAGATTCTATAGAGGGTCATTAAAAGAGAGTAGAAGAACTTTACCAAGAAGAACCTCAGAAGAAAAAGACTAAGATAGAAGAAGAGGAAATGGGTCCTTGTAAGAAGCAAAGCAATGAAGCTAGCATACTTTTCTATTCACAAGAGATTAACCCCATTCAATAAATATCATAAAAAGAAGGTACAAACCTTACTAAGCCTGATCTTCTTACGATTGAGTCTAATGAATTATTGTCTACAGAAAACACAAGTAGAAAATGAGAGATAAATGACCATGGGACCAAAAAAATTGGTTAAGACAAGTTTTTCAAGATATAAATGACCAAACTTGAGTGAGACAGCTAAAAATGACCAGAGGAATGACCAATTGGGTCGCGGGATAAAATATATAACGAGATAACAAGTAAATTAATAAAAAATGGCCACATAACAATAACATGAAGAATTTGAATTGGTCAACTATTTGGTCATTATCAGTTGTGTCACTCCGACAATGGAAAATTGCAATTTTGAAAATGAATTTGTACAATTTCCTAAATTCCAACACTACAAATGGATTCAGAGACCCCCTAAGTGTGGTATATGCCCATTCCTTCTATGTAATTGTGTATTTTGAGTATGCTCTCTCTTCGCACCTCGTGTGATCTTGGAGATCATAAAGGGTGTTGTATTTTTTTGTTATGTTATGCCCCTCTGTAAGTGTTGCAATGAATGTGTATATTTTAATCTTCCATTGATGATTAAATGCCTGTAAGTAGTAATTTCCACCTCTAAAAATTTCATATTCCCAGGATTCCTAGTAGTCACCCTAGTAAATCCGAAGAAGGGATTCGAGTAGCCGGTGATAAACAAACTAGCTCGGAGGTAGCAATAGAGGAGTGGGTGTAAGTCCCGGGTAAGTCTACTATAGGCATCAAGGTCTGTGTGAATCCTGTGCAATAGGTCCATATCATAAGGTTACCTAGACTATTCTGAAAAGAGTTTATTAGGTAAAGAGACATACTACAGTTGTTAGGAATTACCCATGGCATCTCCCCATTCATCAATGAGAGAATCTAAATCTATCATGATGTTTAAGTATGTCGAACAAGAAATTAGAGATAGGTTATTTTTCCTACATGAGTCTTCAAAAACCACACCTCCACGACATACACAAAGAATGTTAAATCTATCAAAACAAATCCAATCTCTCACACAAGAACTTGTCTGTATAAAAAAGTAAAATTCTATTGTTCCTCGAAAACCTCCTCCTTTGTCTCCCATAAAATTCTCCCTAGACTCCTTGAACTATGTAATTGAAGTACCTGAACCATTGATGTTCAAGAGACACTCTTCGCATTCCTCTTCCACTTCGCATTCCTCTTCCACAAAAAGATATGATCAAGTGCTATCGTAAGGTAACAGAATTTTTGCATAAAGTTTTGTATATAAGCCCTCTAGTAGATATCCTCCTTTTTATAGTTTGTTCCCTAGTGACCCTTATAGTATGAAGCAAGTGGAAAGAAACAAACAAGATAAGTATCTAGAAAAGCTTTGAAGAAAGCATGAGAAATAGATGCAGATAATGAAGCTTCAAGAAGAAAAGTTGCAAATAGAAAAAAAGCTCTTAGATGTTGAGGCTAGACTCAAAGAGAAAGAAATTCATAAAAGACTATCTTCGAGTTCAAATGAAGAAGAAAATAAAGAAGATAGAAATTCAGAGAGTCAATCTAAGGAAAATACTTAAAATGACTTAGAAGAAGTAAAAGAAGAGCCTAGAGAATATAGAAAAGCAGAAAGTCAATCTAAGGCAAATATAGAAAAATATTTAGAAGCATTTGAGAATGCTAGCAGATTAGCTAAAATTCCATGTGAAGAAATTACCCATAAATAAGAAAGAGAGAAAGAGAGTGGACTCGGAGATGTAACAACTATGCATCCACAACCACATATAAGTCTTAGTGAAAAAGTCCCCCTGAAGAAGAAAGAAAGCTAGAGAATGGACTTGAAGATGTAAACAGTATCCTGCCACATCCACAAATAAATTTTGTCAAACATGTGAAATTTTGATTCACAACAATATCTAGAATCTAAGAGAATCCTCACAACAAAATGTTTTGACAATACATGAAGAAAACAGTGTAAAAGATAAAAATTAACACATAGAGATGGTCCCAATAACTGAGTTTTCTATTACAGTCCAACATGTAAACATGTCTGGAACATGATTATATTACATTAGGAGAAAATTTTATCCTTTGGAGGAAAATTGGTGGCATACATGTGGCAGGATTAGATTTGACTTCAAACCCCCCTAGGTGGACCAATAAGCTCTCAAACCACCTCAAACGGTGACGAATGGCCATGTGAACATTGGGGAAGCATGCTTGGTCATAAATAAGGGTTAGGTAGGCGTGTTGGAATGCATGCATGAGTGGGAGTGGCTCTAGGCAGGTATAAATGGTCCAAAATAGCCAAAAACACTCAAATGCAATGCATGGGAACCTCTCGTCAAACTAGATCCATGATTTAAGGAGTGGGAGTGCCCCAAGGAACCAAAAGGTCATTAATGAGGGCACCCAAGCTCCTAGTTTACCAAAATGTGGGAGTTGGGTGCAATTAATGGTCCAAAACCCCCAATAACCTTCGAAAGACACCATAAACCAAGTTTGGACTATGCAACATAAGTGAAAATGAATGAGACTATGGTCCTAGGTGGTATGATGACTATGGTATTAGTTGGTATGATGTTCTAACACCTCCCCCCCGCCTTAAGTTTGACTTAGTGTAACCACATTAAAAGTTGAGGCCTTTGCAACTAAGGCTCAAGTCACCTCTTACAAAAATTTATTTGTCCTCATAACCAAGGTAAGAAGGAAAACCACATGGGAATAAAACCTCCCCTCTAAAATGGACATGGAGCATAATTTGAAAGTGAACATCAGTCATCACCATGTGTCATCCACTCCAAGGAGTGATCTCAGATAGGTGAATGTGTTCTCTGTGAAGCTCTTGGTGAAAATGTCAGCAGTTTGCTCTGTAGATGGGCAATATTGCAATGATATCAACTGCTCATGCACCAAGCTCCTGATGTAGTGCATATGAATATCAATGTGCTTGGTCCTTTGTCTCTAAATTGAATCTATGGATATATTTATTTCACTTTAATTGTCACACCAAATGACAGTTGGTGAATCAAATGCAAAACCAAGTTCTCCAAGAATGCCTTGCAATCACACACATTGTGTAACTGCATTCACTGCTCCTATGTACCGACCTTAATTGATGATAAGGAAATAGTGTGTTGTTTCTTACTTGAGAAGAATATGGTACCATGTGAAATCATGAATACATAACCTGAAGTGAAATTTCTGTCAATGGTATCTCCATCCTAATCAGAATCAGTAAATCCAACTAGTTCTGGTGGAGAACTAGCACCATAGTGTATACTGAAGTGTTTGGTTCCTTGCACATAATGCAAGATCCTTTTGGAAGCCTTCCAATGGATCTCATGAGTCTCCTGCATATACCTTGCAACAGCACCTACTGAATAATCCAAATCAGGTCGAGAGTGTGTGATATACAACAAGCTCTCAACTAGTTGCCTATACAATGAGTTGTCCACCAATGGAGATGAACCAAAATCACCTAGTTTTACTCTTGAAAGAGAGGGACACTTAGTTGCTTTATATTAAGCCCTTTTGAAATTTAATAATAGGTCTAAAGCATACTTTTATTGGATGACCTTATTACCTACATCAGATTGCTCAATCTCCAATCCAAGAAATTGTTTCAACAATCCTAGGTCAGTCATAGAAAATGCATTATGCAATGAAGACTTAATTGAACCTATATCAGCAATGAAACTTCCAGTGATCAAAATATCATCATCATAAAATAATATGATTTTAATAGAGTCATCTAATTGCTTCAAATACACATTAAGAACATATTTGCATCTTTCAAAGCCTTGTGAGAGAAGAAAGTTGTCCATCTTGGCATACCAAACTCTAGGAGCTTGCTTGAGGCCATAGAGAGACTTCTTCAACCTGTAAAAAAGTGAAGGATCATGAATGAAACCTTCAGGTTGTTGCATATAAATATCCTTATGAAGGTCACCATGAAGAAAAGAACTCTTCACATACATATGGTGCACCTCCCATCGCTTAGATGTAGTAATGGCCAAAACTAGCCTGATTGAGTCCATCTTTGCCACCGGTGCAA
The DNA here is from genome assembly GCA_001517045.1 of Pseudotsuga menziesii. Classification (NCBI taxonomy): domain Eukaryota; kingdom Viridiplantae; phylum Streptophyta; class Pinopsida; order Pinales; family Pinaceae; genus Pseudotsuga; species Pseudotsuga menziesii. Next base: position 219,506 of record LPNX010691766.1, on the reverse strand, counting down.
ATTTATCTGTATAGTCCACTCCATGGACTTGAGATAAGCTTTTGGAAACCAATATATCCTTATACTTCACATATGAACCATAAAAAACCATCTTGGTCCTATAAACCCACTTACATTGCACTAGTTTCCTCTTGGAAGGTAGAGGAACCAACTCCCAAGTTTCATTGTATTGCAAAGACTTGAACTCTTCTTACATGGTTGTTTGCCATATTTGGTCATGTGATGCTTCTTCATATGAATGTGGATCATATCCAATCTCCAAAGTACACCTCTCCCAAATATTCAAATCACAAGTGGAGAAAGCATTATGAAACTGAGATCTAGTCTTCCTAGAGTCTAGTGGATCTCCTGCAAGATCACCAGCTACTTGTATGGTTTTATCAACCCATTTTGGTCTTGTGGGAGATTCATGATATACATGCTTGTAATCATATTCATACTCTATATCAGAATAAGAAAAATCTTAAAGAGAAACATCACTTACATCATCATTGAGTGGAGGGTGTGAGCAATCTCCCTCTACTAGTTTGACCTCTTGCATAGGATCTGCTTCGAACTGTAGACTTCTCTCGATGAATGTTTTATGAGATGAGGGATCAAAGAGCTTGTATCCCTTTGCATCTTCAGCATATACAACCATTATGGAATCCTTTTTTTGAGGTTTCAAGACTTTTCTTTTCTATGGAGGAATTATAGCCTATGCCTTTGAGCCAAAAACCCTGAAATGAGACACATTTGGCTTGTGACCTCTCTAAGCCTCAAATGGAGTTTTGTCATCCAATTATATTTGTGGAACTATGTTCTAGACATATGAAACACAATTTATGGCCTTTTCCCATATCTTAGGAGATAAATACTTAGCCTCCAACATGCATGTGGCCATCTCCTTCAATGCTCCATTCTTGCGTTCTGCCACACCATTTTGTTGTGGTGTGTAAGGTGTT
>LPNX010691766.1:155425-218265 GCA_001517045.1 Pseudotsuga menziesii | reverse complement strand
GACCTCCCTACCTCTATTTATATGGTTAAGGAAGAGTTAGGGGCGAAGACAAAGTAGTTACAATTGAAGGAGTCAGTTGCATAACTACCCAAACTACCCGAAATCAAAAGACACGTTTTTTGTCATTTTTAAGATGCATCCGTGGGTTGCATAACTGGACAGTCGCGTACATGAAAAGTGTACGCGGGTTGCGTAACTGGCAAGTCGGGTGTCATCCGCGGGTTGCTAATACAGCAAGTCGCGTATAGACAAAAAAAAACTCATTTTAAGGGAATTTCTGGGCATTTTTAGACTTTGGTGTCTTCCGAAAAGTTTTAGCCAACAGAAATATCTTTCCAACGGTGCAGAGATGAGGTCAAACGGAATTACAAAAATCAAGATACATGTCCTCCAAGATAGGTGTTTTTTTAGTGACTTTTCATGAAGTGTCATCATGGAAGTGTCGACATGCGACATAATCATGGGAAAGTGGTCACAGGGAGAGATGTGTCATTTTGAGATATAATAGATGCCCCCTAATGTGTGAGGTTAGAGGGGAAGATGATAGCCGAAATACATTATAAAGGAATAAGCTGAGTATGGAGAGAGCAGAGAATCCAAGATCAAAAGGCTCGAACAAAGGTACCTGTAAGAGAGATAAATGTCAGAAAAACTGATCTCTGGGACATACAAGTCCATATACAAAACATCGCCATAAAGATACAGGCAGATCCAACATATGTATCACTGATGAAACTATCATGGTCGCTCAAAATGAAAAAAGGCGCCATATCAAATCTAAAGGAGTCATGGCCACAAATGAACAAGGTGGATCCATACTCAACAATCGATCATAGCCACAAAAATACAAGGTGGATCTATGTCTCAACAAAATGTCATATAAAATGTAACAAGGTCTTGTGCAACTCGGGTAATAGCAAAAAATGATAATGCTACTGTCGGCCCAAGGTCTTCAATCCAAACCGCCCAAAAAAGGTACGAATCCTAACCATGCGAATAAAGGAGCTGAAGTCGAACATGGAGGAAGTCGTTTGATTACCAGTCAATAATGAGAACCGTTAACAAACCCGAGGGAAACCACCATTAATGAAAATGTTCCCCAAGGTACCTAGTAAATTCTAACAAGTGTGATTCCAAGGACTTGAAGTCGAACATTTGAAGAATCCATCGAGTAGGAGACATTAAGGTATTCCCACTACCCAATAGCGAGGGAAATTGCCACTGATGACAACAATCCCCAAGGTACTGTCATAAAACTCTAAATCTCATTCCCAGAGCAAGAGGTGTTGCAGTCGATAGGAAGAGATCCATTGGAAGGAAGGCATTAAGGCATCCTTCATCATCCAACACGAGGTAAGTCAAAGACTAATTGGATCTAGAATTGGTAGTGAATTTCACGACAAGGAACGTTGAAGACATGATGTAATGAACTGATACCAGGGAATGGCCGACACAAAAGGTCAAGGCAACTGCAGAATGGCCGACAAAGGTTTAGTCCTTGAACAGTGAGGACGACACAAAAGTGACTTAGGCAGCTTTTGACATAAAAGGACCAATGAAACAAATCTGCAATGTAGGAGACATTAACAGATTCCCCATATAATTGGAAAAGAGACCAACTGGAGGAGTAAAAAACTCTGAATCGGGATAAGATCAAAAAACTAGGACCCAACTGTTGATAGACTCAAAACTGGTGCTTTGTTCAAGGAAACAAGACTTGCTGCCATGATGTAAAAAACATGTGAATGAACTTCCCTTCCCCTCTTTCTTGTAAAGGTTTAACGAGTCCAAGAAAGCAAACTCGGGACCATCTTCATTTTTGGCAAGCTCGAAGAAAAGAAAGAAGAATGCTTGATAAAGCATTGATTCGTGGATTTTACAAGCCCGAACTAGTACATGCTCGACAGTGTTTTCATAGTTTAGAGAGTCTGAAAACTCCAAAGAAGACTCTAGGGAGGTCCTTTTTCGTACAATTTAGTCTCCTGAGGCCGAAAAAGTATAAAACATACCAAAGAAGAACTCTCTTAACTTCCGAAGAAGAAAAGGCGCACCTTTTTCGTACTTAGTCAAGAAGGTCCGAAAAAGGTTAAATTACCACCTACCCAACGCTCCTTCAAAAGCAGCATATAGCCTGAGTTTTACGAGTGTGAAGGAAGGGAAGATCACTCAGAAAGATCCATTTGATTACGAGAAATGGGGCTTACAACAATAAACTCGATGCTTTGTTCTTTAGGGTTTAACGAGCATGACAAAGACACAAAGTACACTCTGAATCTTTTTCATGTTTTGGTCCAAAGCACGAAAAAGAGAAAACTAAGCTCATACCAGGGGTTCCTTTTCCGTAAGTTTAGTCCCTCAGGTCCGGAAAAGTGATAAACCTATGCCTAAGAATACTCTTCTCAATTCAAATATAAAAGAGAGGGATCCTTTCTCGTATTATTCTGCATGGTCCGAGAAAGAGATAACCTACCACCAATGCGGATGCCCATTCACATATTCTTAACGAGCCTGAACGGACAAGTTTACTCGGCAGTCAAGTCTATTTTGAGGAGTTAGAATTGGGCCTTAAGAAACTCAATATCTTTCCCGTGAAGTTTTAACGAGTCCAGAAAATTCAACTCGAGGCCTCCTTACTGTTTTTAACGAGCTCGAAGGAGAGCAAAAAGAATGCTCTAAATGCGAGGAGACAAGTGTCATGGACAAGCGAAACTAGTTCCAAGCGCAAGGAACAAACCTATGCATAATGCAAGGAAAGTGAGCAAGATAAGGACACTCGGGGAAAATATCCTCAAGGTAAAGGGTGTCAAGTTGCAAAGGCAAAATGATACAAGGCTTAGCGACGATGAGAACAAAGATGAGGGCTTATACAACGAGCTAAAAGCGTGGAAGCCGGCACCAGGATCATAAGCGCAAGCAGGGCACATGCAAATGCAATTATGACTTGAACAACAAGGTGAGGCCATTAAACAGTTGTGAATCCAACTAAGAATCCTGTCTCCAAGAAACAACAACATCAGGATCATATTCCAAAGAAAAGATCCGATGCAGGTCACTTTGGCAGAAACACATGTGACTTTGCTATCTTCTATAAAAGGTAAAGTCAAGGCAGAATCGATCAAAGAAGATTCTATATAACCAAGGCTTGAGGGTTTATAATCAGTAAGATCAATCTTAGAAGGAGAGCAAAAATAAACAAGGGAGATAGAGTCTGTAGGAACAAACTCAATATCACAGGAGTTGAAAAATTCATAAGAAAAATCAAACTCATCAGGATCACTGACTTGTTGTTCAAAGGAAGAGTCAAAAGATTCAACAAGACCAACATAAGAAGAAAGGTCAGGCTTACTAGGCAAATCAGGGTTAGACTTAATCACAACTGAACCAACATCCAATAGAAGGTCAGACTGTATCAAAGACTCTAGGAAGACTTCATCCAAAGGAAGGAGATCATCCGAGATAGGACACATGTCTAAACTTTCAAATGGATCAACAGAATGGAGAACAGGCTCCATGGTCTGTATAGGATGACTCACCTGGTCAACTGCTGGGACCAAGTCTCGAGAAGGTAAGCATGAAAATAGAGGCTGCTTCTCAGTAGCAATTGAACACAAAGGACAAGAGGCCACATAGTTCACCTGTGGCGGGGTAGTGTCTACAGAAACACTGGGAACCAATAAAGGAAAGACTTGGTCTCTAGTTGGGTCAGGAGAAGGATCTAGAAAATCCAACTGATCAATAGTGACAATTTCTTCACCATGATTAAAGTACATCACACGAAAAAATGTTGACACCACAACTTGCATGGCATAGACATAATCACGTCCAAGGAGCATATTGAATTCCAAGGGGTCTTCTATCACCATGAAGTCAACTAAGACGGTCTTCCCACCCAAAGTAATAGGTGTTTGAATAAGAATTCCCAAGGCTATACAAGTTCTTCTATCAAATGCCAGTAACTGACTAGCAGACGACACAAGGCTGGGAGATCCCATGCCTCGCCAAGCATGAGCAGACAAGATACTAACTGAGGCTCCTTCATCAACAATACAACGAGCAATCGTATATGGTTCAACTTTGACCTTTATCTGGAAAGGTGCATCGGAAGGAAGGCGCGGCTCAACTAGGCTATCCCAAACAAAGGAAGCAATTCAAGAGCTTGATGGGGGTTGATCCAAAGCGAGTTTAGTGCCCCCTTGTTTAGTACGTTCTGAACTGGCAGTGAAGAAAATGTGACTAGTAGACACTTCACTCTCCAAAGGAAGAGTGGGATTGATCGACAATGGAATCGTTTCAACCACTTCATGAAATTCACTCTCCGAAGGGAGAGTGGGATTGACCAAAGATGACATTGGTTCAATCACATTAGGATCACGCTCCGAAAGAAGAGTGGGATCGACCAAATCTGAGATTGGTTCGACCACTTGATCAACCAAAGGTTGAGTAGGTTGTTGAGAAACTATAGGTTGTTCATGAGAAGGAAATCCTTGAGTCTTGGACCACACTCTTTGCACCTCTGCAATAGCAAGGCACTGGTGAGTAAGATGATCTCCCTCGCATAGCATACAAGGGAACTTAAGTTTGCACTTCGAATGACCAGTTTTCTCAACTGTGTCAACATGACTAGCAGTGGCTGACTCTTTTCTCTCAACATGACCTGTAGAGGCTAAGAGTTTTCCCCCAGCATGAACAACAGAGGCTGGGTGACTGGGTCCAACCTGACTAAGAGAGGTTGGTTGTTGAGAGACTTCAGAATGTTCAAAAATGGGATGACCATGAATCCAAACTCTTCTCACCTCCGTGATAGAAGGGCATTTATAAGTAAGGTGGTCTCCCTCACAAAGCTTACAAGGAAACTTGGGCTTGTGTTGTGAACGGGTAGTCTTTTCAACAGTGTCAACATGACTCGCAGTGGCTGACGGATTGTCTTCAGCATGAACCATAGAGGCTGAGAGACTGCCCCCAGCATGACTTGCAGAGGCTGAGAGACTGGGTCCAACATGACCTGGAAAGGTTGGAAGGATCCCACCAGCATGAACCACAAAGGCTGGATGGTTAGGATCAATCTGCTTTTCAGCAGTTGAGTGTGTGCCCCTAGCATGAACCACAAAGGTTGGGTGGATGGATCCAACATGAACAACAGAGGTTGGATGTGGAGGTTCAACTTGAACAACAGAGGTTGAACGGATGCCCTCAGCATGAACTACAGAGGTTGAGTGATTGGATCCGACATGACCTGGAAAGGTTGGAAGGATCCCACCAACATGAGCCACAGAGGCTGGATGGTGAAGATCAACTTGACTTGCAGAGGTTGAGTGCTTAGATCCAACATGACCTGCAGAGGTTGGATGGGTGCCCCCAGCATGGACAACAGAGGTTGGGTGGTGAGTTTCAACTTGAACAACAGAGGTTGAACGGGTGCCCCCTTGCTTATGTGCCTTCTTCCTATTCCTCCTTCTTTTACTCCTTTTAGACTGTCGGTTACTAGTATCAGTACTTTCGCCGCATGAGGTGGAAGGAGGAGGAGAATCAACTATCGGTGAAGGGGAAGGAGTGTTTTGATGCTCTTGATATAAGGAGCTTACTTGAGAAGCATTAGGAGCATTTAGGACAGTTGGAGTGGAAAAAAACCACACCGGTAGCCCTAGGGTGAATCCAGGTAGATTTAGGGTGGCCATCAAAGGAGTGACCAACATTCCCCGTGAGAGGAATAGTACAAGGAGTTCCCAGCATGGGGATCTCTTGGTTGGTGTTCGAAGGGGTGTTAGCCATAGTTTCAAACTAGGAGACAAAATCTGAGGTTGATAGACAACCAAAATTACAAAGCACACACCTAAAGGCACACTAAGTACAGACAAACCACACAGCACTCACTAAAAATTCCTAAAGCCAAACAGACAAACAGGTAGAAGATATACTTTTCAGAAGAAAGTTGATAGATAGTTACTTGGCGTCCCTATAGATGTTCTTAGGCACAAGCAGAGGAATCACCCACCGCCCTCCCACACTTTCTACCGGGGTTACCTTCCAAGTCTGTCCAAGGTCAACCAAAAATAGCCTTCCGGTGTACCTGTGTATGAACCCTAGATGTCAGAGAGACTAAAGGCTACCTTAACTATATTGACAGTCTGGGGGGACAGTCGCAAGCCTGATTCATACGCATGGGCAGGGTAGCTGAGCCCAAAACCCTGTCTAAGACAGAATCCCCAGATGCGTAAAAACCCTGGTCTATGCTTTGACAAGGAATCGGAGGGTTATCTCCTCAATCCAAGACTCCACGCGGCCTCGTGCTTAACTCCCATTTGAGAGGAGCTTCCCAGATACAATCAATGCAGAAAAGGATTTACCTAGTGATTGGCCAACTACGTCTGAATTTTAACACTTGTGGGGAGTTTAAACTCCCTATCCCACAAGTCTAGCCTAAGCTAGTTGGTGTATGACCCTATAAAATAAAACTTACTAGTAAGTTTTAAATTATATCGTTTATTTTAAGGGTTGTTTTTAGTCAGAGGGTAAATGGCATGAAACTTATGTGGTGTTTTGACTCAAAGTTGAAACAAAATGACTAAACAAAGAGATATGAAATGCAAAAGCAAAAACTATTCTCTTTATTTTTCTTATAGAAAACTTGAAAGCCACAAAAGAACAAATTATTTTTATATTTTTTTTCAAAAACAATGATATGCTATGCAATCTAGACTAAAAACCTAATCTACATGCATATAAAGCAAACATGTGTTTTTGTCTTTTTCTTTTATAAATGAAAAAGAAAAATCAACCTATCAACTAATGCAAGCAAATACTGTAAGAAAAGCAAATAGACAACTACTCTACACCCCACAAACAAACCCTAGGTTTCCCTAAAGTTAGATATCAACTTCTCTTGAAATGAAGGTTCACAAAGGTAAACAAGCCAACAACTTTGGAATGAAGAGACTGAGCAAATACGACCGATATAAACAAAGGTCAAGAAGTCCCAAGAATCAATCTAGACCTACAAACAGAGGCTGCTCAGTACCTTGTCCAACAAGGTCAAGCCAAAGAAGGAGGTAGGGGGGGGGAGCAACAAAAACAAGTATACGTTCTTTTTAATTGTCTTTTATAATTGCAAAAGAAAAACTACCTACAAAGCAAAGTATGCAGATAATAAGAACAAAGCAAAAGGAACTTTTCTATACAACCACCAAACAAACTCTAGAATGCCCTAAAGTCAGTATAAACCCTACTTTGAAGGAAGGCTTGCATAAAAGACAAGTCAACTATTTTGGCATGGTGAAGTTAACCAACAAAAGAAAAAGGAAACCAACACCAACAAGCTTCTGAAATCAAACAAATATCACTAACAGAGGCTGACCAAAAACATAAGCCAAAAATCATACCAAGCAAAGGAGGTGGGAGAAAGAGCAAAGAGCAAACCCTAATGCTATAAAAGGGCTTACCACATAGATAAAGAACAACCAAAAGGGATGACACTAACTCCCTGGATTCATGCACTTGCAGGACACCAAAAGACCTACCAAACAGCCCTCAAACAGAAGAAAAACCACAAAAGAGGAAAAAACATTGTTTAAAGGGGCATACGCGGGTTGTACTACTGACAGGTCGCGTATCATACGCGGGTTACCACTACAACAAGTCGCATATACAAGCATACGCGGGTTGTATAACAGACAAGTCGCGGATCATACGTGGGTTGTATAACAGACAAGTCGCGGATCATACGCGGGTTTAAAATAGAGCAAGTCGCGTGTATCAAACCAGACACGCGACTGTTCAGTCAAGCAAGTCGCGTATGGGTGGAAAAACTCCCAAAAAGGTCAAAAACTGCCTTAAGAAGGCAGGGGAGGTGTTCTATCAGACTTATAAAGTGTTCCTAAGTGGAAAGAAGGACCTGAAACAATGCAAAGGACTGAAAGAAATCAAGAGAAACCCCAAACAGACAAGGCTCTCCCCAGCAGAGTCGCCAATTCTGTTGTAAAGGAAAGTATCCTATGGATAGGGTTTAAGAGGCCATCAACATACTGGGGTTGAAAGAGAGATGCACAATGTTCAGCAAGCATATATAAGCAAGATCAGAGATGAGAAAGGTCCACACCTGACTAACTGAAGGCTGGTCCAAGCTTTCTCTTCAATCCTCTTCTTGCTCCTCTCGCTCCACGAGACCTGCAAAACGAATTATACCTTCCTCAAACCATTATGACCACATATAAAACAACGATAATCAAATAAACATGAACTAATGATTTGAATAACATCATCATATGATCATAAAAAGAGATTCAATCACACATTGAACAATGATTTGGGAATAAGAAGGACATCACATCTTTATTAATCTTGAAAACAAGTACAAGTATACCTTCTCTTCAAGTTTGGCACCTCACGAAACCTTGATCCGGTTCTACTGCTTCTCTTCTCCAAGGAACTCAGCCTCCAAGCTCTGCAACACAAGGAGAATGCTTCTAGGGAAAAGGTGTGGGCAAAGAGAGCTCCAAATCCTCCAGCATAATAGTGCAAAAATTCAAGTCCCCTCTCATGGACCTCCCTACCTCTATTTATATGGTAAGGAAGAGTTAGGGGCGAAGACAAAGTAGTTACAATTGAAGGATTCAGTTGCATAACTATCCGAAATCAAAAGACACATTTTTTGTCATTTTTAAGATGCAAACGTGGGTTTCATAACTGGACAGTCGCGTACACGAAAAGTATACGCGGGTTGCAGAACTGGCAAGTCGCGTGTCATTCGCGGGTTGCTAATACAGCAAGTCGCATATAGACAAAAAAAAAACTCATTTTAAGGGCATTTCTGGGCATTTTCAGACTTTGGTGTCTTCTGGAGAGTTTTAGCTAACAGAAATATCTTTCTAATGGTGTAGAGATGAGGTCAAACGGAATTACAAAAATCAAGATACAGGTCCTCCAAGATAGGTGTTTGTTCAGTGACTTTTCATGAAGTGTCATCATGGAAGTGTCGACATGTGACAGAATCATGGGAAAGTGGTCACAGGCAGAGATGTGTCATTTTGAGATATAACATAAGGCACTGAATGTAATTCTATTCACATAGTTGTTTTAGGTTCTTATTGACATATTCCTTTCTATTATCAATCCTTAAGACCTCTATATTCTTCCCACTGAAATTCTCAACAAAAGCTTTGAAATATTTGAATATCTCATACACTTCAGATATTTGCTTGAGGAAAAACACCCAACAATACCTTGAAAAATCATCCACTTGGTCCTATCATATATGTATGGATTAATTCAAGCACTTGGATAACCCTTCTTGCCTTCCCCTTGTCATACTTGTGCTTTTCATGCTTCCCAACAATGCATCCCTTGCATGTGCCTTTGGAAAACTTGATGCTTAGAAGTCCTTCAACCATGTTTTCTTTGCTCAAAGCTTGAAGATATTTGTAGCTGAGGTGTCCAAACCTCTCATGCCATAGCTTGTTGATCTCATTGGCATGTTACAGAAGCGCATTCCCTAAGGAGTTATGAAGAAAGTGTGAAAACTTGTACATCCTTGACTCATGATCTACAATACCCACTGCAACAACTTTGCCTGTAGAAATTTCTGAAATTTCCACATCATCTTGAGTGAATGTCACTCTCTTGGCCGAACATGTATGTGTAATTTGATAGAATGAGAGTAGTTTTGCTGCAAGATCAGGCACAAACAACACATTGTTGAAATACCCATTGTCAAGATTGATCATGCCAATCCCTTTGGTTGGGATCTCAGAGTCATCACCCATGAGGATGGAAGGACCACTGTATGGATGTAGGGAAGAGAAGGAGTCTTTTCTAGAAGCCATCTGCCTTGAGGCACCTGAATCTATGATGAAGGAGGAAGATCCAAAAGATCCAGCAACCAGTGCATGGCATCTCTCCTTGTTTTCAGAATTCGAACCTACATCCTGCTTCTTTGCTCCATCTAGAAGGTGAATGTTGTTCTTCTCAAGGAGTTGCACCATCATGTCAATGGTTTTCTTTATACATGTGATCTTTGGATGCCAAACCTTGTGACAATAAGTGCATTTGGTATTCTCTTGCTTCTTTCATTTGTCCTTGATAGGATTCGAACCCCTATCATAAGATTTGGGATTTTCCTGCTTCTTCTTCCTTGCTGCTTCGAATCCTTGGGATTTTTCTTTCCCTTGGATTGATTCAAAACACCTATATCAAGGGTTTGATCCTTGGTGGATTTGATGGTATACATTTGAACCAAATTGTCTTGTGCTTGAGTCAAAGACTCCATGAAGTCTGCCAAAGCTGGCATTCTCCAATTTCGAACTATCAGCTTGCCTAAGTGAAATGTCGAAACAAACATTGAATATTCAGGCCCTATATTTGAAAGTATGGACAAAATCAATTGCTATTCCTTCTTTTCTATGCCACATTTCTTCAGCTGAAGAACTAGGGTTTTAAACTTGGTGAAGAAGTCTTGGATCATCTCAAAATGAGTTAGATTCAAGGTGATCAAGTCGTTTTAAGTTGGTGGCCTCATAGTTAATCAGTCTTCCCAAACAATGACTCTAGCTTGAGCCACACTTCATTTGGTGTTGTGAGACTATCAACATGAAATAGTAGGTCTCTCGAAATGTCAAGACATAGCACCCCAAACTCTTCATCCAATATGTTAAAAAACTTGGACTTCTCAATAGCTGAGTTTGGCTCATTTTCTGTACCCATGGTAACTTTGAAGAGACCTCTCGATCTCATCTAGATTACCATCTTGGCCTTCCAATGAAAGTAGTTGAATGGAGTGAGAAAGGTGACATGAGACTGCTCAATTTGTTGTTGCGCACTAAGTGACAAAGAACACTTGAACAACCTGTAATGCAAGCTCTCAATCTACTAGAGGAGACCATAGATTGCAATTTGAACCCTATGAACTCTCTGAATTCAAATTGTAGCTCCAAACAGCTCTGATACCATGTGAAATTTTGATTCACAGAAAGATCTAGAAGCTGAGAGAATCCTCACAACAAAAGAATTTGACAATACATGAAAAAAACAGTGTAAAAGAGCAAAATTAACACATAGAGATTGTGCCAATAACTGAGTTTTCTATTACAGTCAACCATGTAAACATGTCTGGAGCATGATTATATTACATTAAGATAAAATCATTGTCCTATGGAAGCAAATTGGTGGCATACATGTGGCAAGCTTATATTGGACCTCAAAACCACCAAGGTGGAACAATAAGCTCCCAACCCACCTCAAACGATGACGAATGGCCATGTGAACATTGGGGAAGCATGATTGGTCATAAATAAGGGTCAAGTAGTCATGTTGGAGTGCATGGATGAGTGGGAGTGGCTCTAGGTAGTCATAAATGGTCCAAAATAGCTAAAAAACACTCAAATACAATGCTTGGGTGCCTATGGTCAAACCAACTCCATGATTTAAGGAGTGGGAGCGCCCTAAGGGACCAAAAGGTCATTAATGAGGGCACCCAAGCTCCCGATGACCAAAATGTGGGCGTTGGGTGCAATTAATGGTCCAAAACCCCCCAATAACCTTGGGAAGACACAATAAACCAAGTTTGGACTATGCAACATAAGTGAAAACGAATGGGACTATGGTCCTAGGTGGTATGATGACTATGGTGCTAGGTGGTATGATGTTCTAACAATAAAAGTTAAGCAAGTCTATGTTACTTGTGAGTTTAAGTTAGATGGATTAAAGTAATTCCATTTAGATGCACTCGTTGATACTGGTGCTTCTGCATCATTAGCAAAAATAATTCTTTCCAAAAGATGCATGGATTCCCTCATACAACAGGTTAACTTTTTCCTGTAAAGAAAAGAGAGATGTTTCTCTACAATCCATACCCATTCCTATTTACTTTTCTACTGTGAAATATTTGATATTATTTTTGCAATTGTAAGAGAATGTAGTTTATATACTTATTGGAAATGAATATATCTCCGAGCATTTTCCATTAATAGTTTATGATAAAACAATTTATTTTAAGATCAATGGAATTTTTGTCTCTATTCCTATGAAAAGCTATGCAGAAGAGAAAATTTAGAAAATACAGAGATGCAAAGTTGAGAAACCAGAAAATATTCAAAAGATAATTAATTTTCTCTTAGAAGAAAGAAAGCAATATCAAAAGCCATTGGAAAGTTTCAAAGAAAAATTGATTAGAGATTGTTGTTCTAAACAACCTAATTCCTTTTGGAAAATAGAAAAGTATGTTGTCTCGCTTCTGAAATTGCCTTATGTTAATCCCACCAAAGCAAATCATAGAGGCATGACAATAAAAGATATTGAAGAATGTCAAAAAGAGATAAAAGATCCCCTGGCTAGAGGTCTGATTGTCCCTTCAAAATCCATTTGGGCATGTACAGGGTTTTATGTCAACAAGCATTCAGAACATAAGAGAGAAAAGAAAAGGTTAGTTGTTGATTATACTCCTCTCAATGAATTTATGAAAGATATTAAGCATCCCATCCCTAACAAATATGACTTACTTAGAAGAATGAAAGGTTGCCATATATTTTCAAAGTTTGATTTGAAGTTAGGATTTTGGTAAATTGCTCTAAAAAAAGAAGATCGACACAAAACTACTTTTGTAGTGCCTATGGGACATTATGAATGGACTGTGATGCCATTTGGTCTGAAAAATGCTCCCAGTGAATTTCAAAAAAGAATGGATGAGATTTTGAGACCCTGTATATACTTTGTATTTTTTTTAACAGAAACTGAGAAAAGAGTATATTAAAGGGGTTGTGCACAACCATTCAGTACAAAATTATAGCAGTAAGAAGATTCTAGTAGGAAGGAAGAAACTAAAACAAAAATGGCCATAGAGAGGGCCTTCTAGAGTCACTATAGTAGTTATTATTCTGAGTATTCACAACAGTAGTATAAATTCATATAAACTGTTGATTTAGGATAATACAAAAAAACATGAACTAATTGGAAATCATTTAGTTTTCCTAGAAACCCCACAAACTGGGTGACAGAGTCTTCTTCCATTCTCTGAGCGGTTGCTACTGGATTGTCTTGAGCATGACTTCCCTTGTTCAACTACAGCAAATTCTGAATATCTTCATGTATACAATCAATCTTTCCCATTATCTCTTTCATGTCCATATCATGGTCATCAATTCTTGCATCGTGACAGTTGGTCTGGTAGGAGACATAACGAACATCAACCACTAACTGCTTGACCTCCTTTGCAGTCTCCCTATTTTCAGTGATTCCAACTGCCACAAAATATGCCAGACATTGTATGTTAACTTTCAAACCATCAAAACCTTCCTTGGCACTTCGTTGAACGGGTTCCATACCTCTGCGCTCCATGCTAAACACAGGTGAGGGTATTTTGTTGCGTAGACTCTGCCTGAACTCGAAATGAGGATTATTGCTATGTAAATTCCTTGAAAAGGAGAGAGCTCACTCAACGGGAACCCCTAAGCTCTGAATGATACCAACAAGCAAAATAGAAGGCCTACCCACAGTGTCTCCAAGATGTAGAGAGGAGAAACGACACCCAAGCTCACCTACGACCAAGCACAGACAGAAAGTGGCTCCAAAGGAAGAAAAAGCAGACTCATGGCGCACAGACAAAATGTGGCACCCAAGCTCACCAGCAACAAAACGCACAAAGGGAAGATTCAGATCATTTACCAATTCCAGAGACCGAGGAAAACGAGGATGCAGGAAGCTCAAGAGGATCGTGGGTATCAACCACCCAACAGAGAGCTCGGGAGGCAAAGAAGACTGCACCTCGTCGCCAAGGGGAACTCAAAATCCTGAAGGAACAAAGACAACTACATGGGAGGGAGAGGAAAAAATCCAAGGGAGAGCCATAGCATGTACGAGAGCATGGATAGGAGCATGGGAGCTAAGTGAAGAGTGAAGTTTGGAGAGGACGACCATCAATGGAGTGGGCGGGGCATTAAGGAGGGAGGGTGGTGTATATCACGCATCCCAATGGATTAAGCATGGGCTTCCAAGAATCGGTGCAACCACCAAAACTATAAACCATTTCTTAATAATTAACCCAAATTCGTGCAATGGGGAAGGAGACCCTTGTAGAAAATTAGGGAATAGGTTTAGTGATAACCTCTTCATCATTTCGAGAAATGAAACCTTGAGGGAGAGAGGCACTTGAATTTGCCAAAGATTCTTCCTTCGCATTATTCGCTCTTACGATATGGTAGTACGCACTGATAGCAGGGAGTGGAAGTTGAATGATCCTGTTGTAAATCCTTCTGCATTTGATGGATCCTACTGAGTATCCAGTTATCATCTTGAGGATAACATGTCGAGAGTCCCCAAAAACTAGCAAACTTGAGATGATTCTTTTGTATATCATTTCCAATCCTTGAAGAAGAGCAAGCCACTCAGCCTCATTGTTTGTCTTTTGTTCCAGTCCCCAAGCAAAGGTTTTTATCGTTTGTCCTCTAGGGTCAGGAATGACCACCCCCCGCACCTTGTATAAAGTTTGTTGTTGTATATATAGATGATATTTTAATCTTTAGACATAATTGGAAAGACCATCTAGCTCATCTCCAAAAAAAATTATGACCTTGTATATAATCATGGTCTTGTTCTCTCATCAAAGCTTGGAAAAATGGAAATAAGTGTACTTGAAATTAAATTTCTAGGCTTGTCTATCTCCTTTGGAAAGATTGTTTTGTAACCACATATATTGGAAAGTATCAGTATGTTTCCAGATGAATTGAAAGAAAAGGTGCAACTTCAAAGGTTTCTTGGGCTCATTATATAGCTCCTTTTTATTGACAACTTGCAGCAGATAGAAAGGTGCTAACTCAACTATTGAAGAATAATCCTCCTGCATGGCCAGATAAGATCTAAGAAGGATAAAAAGTAAATGCCAACATCTTCCTCCTTTAAAACTGCCTAGGGAAGGAAGAAAAAATATTTATACAAATTCAAGTGCTAATGATTGGGGTGCAGTATTAACATAATCAAACCACCAAGGATTTGAATGAATATGCAAGTTTGCATCAGGACAATTTTTTGGAGCACAACTGAATTACCATTTCACTCACAAAGAGATCCTAGCTGCTATTAAAGGTATCAAAAGTTTCTTAATCTTTGTCATCTCATAATAGTTTACTCTTCAAACTTATCTTAAAAATATGCAAGTATATTTGACATCTAAGGTCACTAGAGAGATTGGAAATGCTAGATTAATTCGGTGGAATATGTGGTTAGGCAATTTTGCAATAAAATTTGAATATGATCTAGGCAAAAAAAATGCTCTTGTTCATTTTCTAACCAGAGAGTTCCAGCCTCCAGTAAAGATTGTTCAAAAGATAAGGATGGTACAGGTAGCAAGCGATCCTGATTCAAGATAGCTTGATAATCAAAGAAGATATCATGAATTGGATTTGGACACAAGATTATTACTTAGCCCTGTTGAATCCTCGGATGTAGGTTGCTGGAATGGGTTCCAAGGCTCACAACAGAGGGGGAAAACCCAGACTGAAAGGCTTCAAAAGATCCTACGCAAGAACAGTTATATCCCCAGCCTATTTGAAATAGTAATCTCACATGGATATAAAGGCCTCCGCTGGCACTTATAGTTTTAATCCAGAAAGGATCTGTTTCCCAATGAAGGAAAACTGAATGTCTTAGAGATTGAATGTAAGTGAATCTACCTAAGAAGGAAATCTAATATAAGTCAGTCCTATTCTAAGAAGGTATCGTGTTTGTTTGCATGTTAACTTGAGGTGAAAATAGATTATCATTTTATCAACTTAACATAAATGTAAAAGAGATTAATTACTTATCGATTTAAATTACTTTCAACCAATTAAAATTGACTAACAGTAAATTAAATGTTTAATACATTCAAGATTAACCTGTAACTGATATGTCAATTGAAAAAATAACATTGATTATGATATTTCCTGTAAAAACCATTTGCAGAAATAGATAGAAGTTTTAATTGAATAAGTTCGTTAAAACAATACAAATATACATGATCATAAGCAAAGAGAAATCAAAACTATAGATCAATGTACTTATAATTTGCAAAAAGGTTAAACAGTGATGGTAAACAATATGAAGCGGAAAAAATCAATACTTATCAAATAAATTTGATCAAATAGACAGAAGAAGATTCAAGAGGACAACATAACTGTATTATAAAAATATGCAAAAAATTACAAACCCTGCATTAACCAGAGTGTCTGCAAATCTCTTGAGCTGATTTTTCCCTACAGAAATCCCCCCACCTGTTACACGAGAAATCTACCATTTAAATAATAATTACAAAAGAGTAAATCCCCAAGAATCCTGGATTGGAAAATCCACATGAAACTAATAGCCAGGAAATTCTCGCCACCTAATCCAAATCCTTAACAATTCATCTATGTTGGGATAATTTGTTGACTCAAACCCTAGTTGGGCATCACACTTAAAATTTTCCATATCAATCTTAGCCAGCCTGTGCCAAATGCGGACAAAAATGTGGATCTTGCCCTCAATAGCAAGAGGTTGTCTTATTAATCAATCCACATCTTCAATATTTATATGGTCAAGACATTGAATTTTCCCTTTGACCTCATCGCATCGGCGTTCATCCCATTCAATCATTAATTTTGGTTGACAAGCATTCTCAATAAGGTCCATGGTGGGGAAGTGCAATATTTCCATAATGTTGTCCACATCATACCATCTCCTTCCACAAATATCCTCTGCTTTCTAGATTGTATCTTCAATCATTTCATTTAAGTCAATCCAAGCACGCAATACAGTCCTAACTTTCTTCAACCGAAAACTGCTAATGATAATGATATCCTCTGGCCTATCCTTCATATACCTATGCCAGTCATAATATCATCTTAGGCCTTAAAATCGTGTTCTCTCTTGGTTGTCTGCTCCTCAAGGGTGACAGACAATTTTCCAAAAGCAACATGAGTCTCCATAATATCATCCAGAGTGTTAAACAATTCAGTTAATAATTCATGATGTTCTTGATTGATCTAGATGGCCAAGTCTTTAAACTCTTGCTGGGAAAACTTAGAAAATGCAGAGGAAGCTGCACTTGCAGTTGCATCTTCATATTGTTTTTCAAGCATAGCTATCCTTTGTGTAATGGTGGCATTTACAGCCTATTCATTATGCAACTCAGCCTGGAGAGAGGTATTCTTCAGCTGTAACTCTTTAAACTTGTCTTCATATGTCCTTTCGAGATCAGCAACATAAGTCTTATGCTCTCTTTTGGTTTTATCCAGTACTTCTTCTAGCTTGCTTATTTCTTCCTTTATCCTATCAAGCTCCATGTTCAGTGTGTTAACTGCATCAAGTTTTGCACCTGTAAATGCACCCAAAGTTGTAGTTGTATCAACTGCATCTACCTGGGGATCACCAAACTGCTGAGTCCAGATTATCTTATTAGTAACAGGTGATTCCAAACCACCTTGATCTTTGCTTCTCGTCCTTCCTTTTCTAACCACTACCTTGGATGATCTGCTATAGAAATAATACCCAAGAGGGACTACAATGTCTTCTTCAAACTCGACCACTAATTCAGTAAATGATGAAGTCCCATCCACTGTTGAAACCAATGAAGATGTTTAAGTAATGGTGGGAGTGGGTATGGGCATAGTAATATGGGAGGTAGGCAAGGGAGAAGAGATGGAAATTTCAAAGAATGGAATGCAAATGTTTGCAGCTGGAAGCAATGATGAGGGTACTAAAATTCACTCAGGAATAGCTGATGATGAAAGGGTGAATGAGGGTAATTGCAAAGGGACTTTCTAAGATTGGGTCTATGCAATAGTAGATGGAGGTATGGAATGTTGGATTGAACTGGCTTGGAGGGAAGTAGGTGTAGTGGTCAAAGTGTGATAGAGTTGAGATAATGGGATTTACCCAGCAGGAAAAGTTGAAAGAGTTTGGATAGATGAGAGGAGAAATGCTGAAGTTGAAGAATCATAAACAGAAGTGGATTTTAGGATCCTTGGATTAGGGATAGAATCTTTCATTTCATTATCATTGAACAAATATGTAACTGCTTGCAAATGCTCAGTTACTTCCTCCATCACAAGCACAGGGGAATGCACTTCCTCTTCAGTATCACAATCAATAAAGTCTATGGTAGGGGTCTGAGAAGCAGTAACTTGAATTTTCTATTTTTTAGCAGGCTTAGCCTCAGTTGTTGCTTGATCATCATACACCTCAGTAACTGCAGTAGTTACTTTAATGTTAATAGTAGACTTAACAGCTGCAGCTACTTGAGTGTCCAATACTGAAGTCATATGTGCTAACTTCTCCTTGGATTGCAGGAATGTCTCCATCAATGGTTTCAATTGTTGAGCAACCTTAACTTTTGGAGGATATTCCATAGGGATTTTACCCATGTTCCCATCTGGGTAAGTAATCACTGGTGGAACTTTTTCTTCTTGAGCTTCTTTCTCTTCTCTATCTTTCTTCACCTTTTGAAGGATCTCTAGCTCCATTGCTTTGTAGCTTAAAACCTTGGATTTAAACTCCAGTTGATGTTGTAAAATCTGGCTCTGTTGATCTTTTCTCTTAGCCCTGTCCAAGACTTCAGAAAAGGTATTCACTCCCTGGTAGATGGAGTCATCAGGAACTTCTTCATGAACATAACCATTCCTGACATTGTTTTCTTTGAAATGAGCATCAAGAAACCCCTTAGGGTCATGCTTTCTTTTAAAATCAAAACTTGGTTTCAAAGAAACTATGGGGTCACCTGAAACTGCAACCCAAGTTGAAGTTGGGATGAATAATGGCCCAAGATCCAAACTAAATTTAGGCCAGCCTTTCCTTTTAGGACCAATGAGTTTTTTGTACACACCATCAGTGACAGCTTGGAAAGAAACCTCTTCAATAACCAACCTATCGGGAACTATCCTGGGCAACATGTGGACAGTATTGATGCCCCAAATTCTAATGTAAGAAAATGATTCACCAACATACCAATCACCCATTGTGGTGATGAAGGTTTTGGCTTCACCTGAAAAAGCTAGAGCTTCCTCTTTGAATATTGTAAAATAGATACTACCCAAGAAGTGCTCACAAATGTCATAAAACATAGTTGTATAATTGGTATCCCACGGTGCTGAATAATAAATAGGCACAGGAGGGGCCGGTAAAGTCCAGTTCCATCCCAAATTGGGATATTGGAATTCGGCACAGAACACATCAACGATAAAAGCCAAAAATAAGAAATTCGGCTTCTTCCGGGCAGTAGCTTTCTGATAATATTGAATGGTTGTTTTAAGTTCCAACGATAGGATAGACACACAAGGGAAGGACTCACCAGTTGTTAGGACATGGTGGGATACTGGAGCCCACTCATCTTTAAACAAAAAACAGTTTGGAAGACCATAAAGCCTACAAAGCATGGTTTCCAATAAAGAATAAGGCTCTCTAAACCAAGCGACCGGGTATAGGTTGTCAGCCCTCTGTAAGAACTTAATGGGTTCATTCATCCAGGACTTCAGCATTTCGTTAAAGTTAAACCTAGTCTTAGAAGATTGGGTGAATTCAGTGTTAAGGGGTTGCACAATCAGTTTGAGAGCATAGGCTTTGGTAAAAACCTCAGGACAGAAGGTAGTTATCTGCGACCATGTGCTATCATTAAACGACGGGTATTTGGGGTTTGCATGGTTTACAATCCATTTAATTGCGTAAGTATAGGGAAGGATAGCGGGCCTGGCAGCAATGGTATGTAGACCGAAATCCCTAATTTCCTGGTATGCCAACTAGTCATTTTGAATATCTGACAGATCATTGTTGTCAAAAATCAAATAGACTTTGGGCTAGTCGATTTGATAGGTCTCGGTAATTCTACCACTGGTGTCTGAGAAGATGTCGAAGTTCAGGTCTTTGGTCAGGATGTCTTTGTGAGTGTTCTTGCAGCGGGTAATTCGTGCCATTTTGGGATGTTGAATAGCTATGCTTAAACGCATAAATACGAAATCAAGACCAATTGAGAAATAGAGCAACAATAAACAATAATATGTGGAAATGACAGAAAAACCAACATGAATTAACCACAATTTGTGAAAATGATCCCTAGTAATATTCGCAGTAAAACCCGACGTAGCAACGTAATTTTGATAATGAAAATGATAAAGAAAATACAAAGAACCCATATATTTATAGATTTTCGACGGTTCAGAATCATGGTCGTAGGATTAAAAAAAGCAATGGACGGTTAGGATCAAATCTTGCGGTTTACAGAATCAGGTCGCAAGATTTCAATTTTATTAGTTTTCTCGCAATCCGCAAATTGGGGGTTGTGGGATGCGGGTTCAAAAATTTAGCAAACTAACGGGTATGAGAGTTCCCGCAATCCGTAATCCACAAATGTGGGTTGCAGGATGCGGGAGTAAAAAGCCTTAAAATTTTAACTAACCTTTTCTGCAATCCGCATTTGCGAGTTGCGGAAAACACACCACACAAATCAAAATTCAAACTACCTCCCGCAATCCACAATCCACAATTGCGGGATGCGGGTTGCGGGTTGCGAAAACGACACACTTTTTTGGAAAAATTAGTTCTTCCCGCAACTCACAAAAATGCATAAATTCTTGAAAAGTTAACTAAATCAAATCATGACAAAGACATAGAAACCATGATAAATAGCATGGGGACCCCAAAAATGACTAAGGAATTTAAACATTACCTTTGCATATAAAAATTGAGGCTCCTGTGTTTTGGATAAAACATGGGATCTGTTGTAGCTACAACAAATGGCGACTGGCTGGGACGAACCAGTTATCTCTGTAAATAAGAACTTTGTTTCAAAGAAAAGCATGTCAATAAACAAATATTTCAGCCTGGAATTTTAGGAAATGTTCACATAAGAATGCAACCAACAAGCAGAGTCACCAAAATGATTGATGTATTCCCATCCATGATCGATTAAAAATGATGCAAATCTGATAAGGAGGTGTAAGAAATAATAAGGATCCCTTACCTTCAGGCAATCATAGGCATACCTTTTGAATTGAACCTGGGAGAAAACCTAGGACTACTCCGGACATCCAAAACATAGCTCACCTTGATTAATATTATTTTTTCATTTTTTTTCAAGAGAAAACCTGTAGGACTTCATTGACATAAGACCACTGCCCCGATTTGGTAATCAGTGCCATTCACAAGCCTGATCTGGAAATTGAACAAGCCAGCTCGATAAGGAGACCCCTTGTCTTCCAGCTATATTGTTGAAAGCAAATATCATGGCCTGGTAACCATCTAATGATAATTTCAGTCCAACATCAAACCTATGATCATGGCAGGGCTGGCTTGTGATAAGACCCCCCTGTCCTTATGTATAACAATTGCCTTAAAGGAGCAAAAAGAATTTATTTGAGTGTGAATTACAAGACACTACCATGCTTGGTATCCACATAATAGTAGTGTTACTCACTGATGCTTTGTAGATCATGAATGAATCAACCTGTGATAGGATCTTCCACCTTTCAGCGGAGACTGAAAGTCACCTCACTAGCTTTATGGTGAATATGTCATTTCACCAAGCAACTATGAACCTAATGGGCTGGCTTGTGATAAGCCCCCCCATCTTGCAATCCACAATCATTAACAAAAATCAATTTTCAATGTGATTGTGATAGGATCCAGAGCAGATAGGGCTGACCAGATTATAAGGATATGTTGTATTGCACTAATGAAACCTGAGATAAGAAGAACGAGTTACTCCCACAACCCCAATTGCACGAATAGAACTGTCATATGCCCCAAATCGCAAAAACATTTTATGTTTTAAGAGACATTGTGTTATAATTTTATTATAAAGTTTGTAATTAATGACCAAGTGGGGTCAAGGAAAACTGCATGTAATTGTTGAATGTTTTATTAATTAATAAATGAAAGATGAGACAACAGCTTAAGGAGGTTGTTAAATGAGTGTTTTACTGGTCACTTGGTGGAATAGGCTGGGTTGAGAGCAGATTGACACTTGGCAGCATCCTCAAACTACTTTGGTGGGACTGTAACAACCAAACTCCGTACAACCATTGCAGGAGAAACCTTGGGCAAAACTGAGGCTTACCAGGACCAACGTGGAGCCTTTTCGTGGTGTTTTGCAGTGTCTTCTAACTAGCCACAGCCATCTTTGGAAGTCTGCACAAAATAAAAACTGGGTACTAAACTTTCTTTAAAAAAAAAGAAGGCAAAAATAGTAAATCTTGAAAACAATGCAGAAGAATTTAAACTTAAATACATACATTATCTGGATAGTTTTGACCTGATCTGCATAGAAGGTGGCATAAACAAAACCCTAGCCACAAGCTGGGTATGCCCGAGCAAACAAGAGGAGCTACCGTCCAGAAAGCCTCGACGAGATTGAGCAAGTCAAAGCCAAGGCCACTCCACGATGAACCAAGATTTGAACCCACACATTAACTCCAATAGAGTTCACAACTGAACCAAAGCTCGAAGGAAATCCCACGTAGAAGCAAAGTAATGGCAATGAAGACCTCACACATAGAAGAAGTGTAATGGTCGGAAGGTATGTATAGGCAGAGAGAAGAAATGGCATCAAGGCTCATGCAGCCATGAGTCTGCTGCCCTCTCCATTTCAGTAGTAAAATATAGGTTAAATACAGAATTTTAGGGTTTAGGAGAGTTATATAGTGAACCTCCAAGTCAAAACCCTAACCTTTAAGCATTGACCACATGGAAGTTTAATACATTTTGGAGTTGTGGGCCTAACTTTATAGTTTCGAGAGAGTCTTGGAGCAGCCTACAAGTATTAAGAATTTACATAAAAACTTGGTTATAAACCCTTTTCAACGATAGAATACTACCTCTATATTATAAGATGCAAGTTATAATCTTAAAGGAAAATTATATTGGTCATAGTCTTCGCATAAACTAGGGTTTACAACTATGTATTATGCATCATGTAAATGGGTAATAACTTATGCAAAAGAATTCTTTAACCTTGTTAACATTATAAATAACACCTTGTGATATACTATAGGACTTGTAAAAAGACCTTATAGAAAACCTATGATAATATTTTGGTTAAAAACATTTATGTGTGTAAGCTTGCAAGTATAGAAAGATTCATAGCTTGATTCTTAGTATAAGTAATAAAACTTAGTTTTGTTATAGGGTAATAATGTTTTTCATATCTCCTTGTGAGATGAAGGTCATGCGAAGGCTAGGTTGGATAGATTTTGTAGGAAAGGATCTTTTCATTCTTTACACAAAGCAGTAATACTATTGTTTAACAATAAAATGTTCTTATTATTGAATTTCTACCTGGTAAGTACTTAAACAATTAGTAGACTGTCTTATGCACTAAATCTTTAGTTCCATGTATGAATGTCAATCATTATACCTTATGAATATACCTAGATTTAAGTTTTCCTAGTTTATTTATCATTTGAATATTGTTGAGACAAATACATATGAACTATCACTGGTAACAAGTAATAAGGTATCAAATGACCTGGTGTACAATTTTATCTTTTGCTAGAATTGTATATAGGACCTAAATTGATAATAAATAGATGAACAAGTTATAGTTGAAGCGAGGTAGATGAACAACTGGATTTATGTTTAGATTCTCCAAATACTTCTGCTTACAAGAAATTAAATAAAAATGTAAATATACAGTTCAACGATACCTCCTTTATTTGGATCAAAGCTGTAAATAAACAAATATACTAGCATTTTATTTTATGCTAGTTGAGATAATAATCTCGACCCTGAAACTGGTTACAAAACTTCTTACCTGTAAAAGACCTGTAAACGAAGCATCACTTCAATGCATTAGCTAAAAAGCTAATTAAGCCTCAGACTTAACTGAAGTTCCTTCATTTTCACAAGCATTAAAACAAACTTTAGCACTTAGTAATTAAACAGATGTTTCAGTTCATGTTGTTCCAAATCATAACCTGCTAAATCAAATCTTTAATAATTATTTATGAAAGCAAATATTTAAGTATGCAGATCTAGATTTTAATAAAGGATTTAGTTCTAGTTTGAACCTTATTATGTTAATTGTTAACAGTTAAATGCCCCTCATAAGTGACAATTGTAGACATTTAGTGTCATAGGAAAATTTTAAATTTTTATGAAATTTTGGAGTATTACATGTGGTATCAGAGCACACGTTCAGACACTAGGCCTGAATGCGGCTCAACCCGCATAGACAAACAGTAAATTAAATGCATGCATACTGATTATTATTCTTCTTTTGAAATGTTATTACCAGAGAATTTTTCTGAGTTAGAACTGCAGGTATGGAAAGACTCGAGGAATCTGCAGATGAAGAGTCCCCATTTAATGAACAAAGTAATTCTAGAAGAGAACCCATTCAGGAAGAAATAACTAACAATTCTTCGAAATTATTACAAACTGTTAAAGAATTAAGAACTGAGATGGAAACAGTTAAAAAAGAAAATAAAAGAATTCTAAGAGCTCAAGAAGAGTTGAACCAAATACTGATAGAAAATTTTCAGAATGAAGAAAAAGATAAACAGTTGGGATCTGAAGATATGTCCTACCGACACAAGAGTAAAAAGTCTAAACAGTCTAAAATTGAAAGTAGCTCGTCCTCTGAAATTGATGGCGACTCACATTGGAAGAATCGTCAGTACACTAGTGATAGCAGTGAAGATAATTGCCATTCAAGAAAAAGAAAATTTAAGCCTTATGAAGAAATTTCAGGAGAATTTAAGAAGATAAAACCACCCACTTTCAATGGTGAAACTGAGAAAGGAGAAGAAATGAATCATGGTTGTCTGGAATGAAGAAGTATTTCCAAATCTATAATTACTCTAACTAGCTAAAAGCAAGGATGGCCATTTACAACTTAACTGGGAAGGCGGATATTTGGTGGCAGGATTTAAAACAAGTAAAAGGTATTAGGGAAAATAACATTAACTAGAGTGCCTTTAAAAAATACTTTAAAAAGAAGTTTTTGTCAGAACAGTACTACGAAGAGCGAGCTAAGGAATTTTATGAACTAAAGCTCGGAACTATGTACATGAAAGAATTAAACAGAAAATTTTTAAGTTTGCTACGTTACGTGCCCTACATTGTGGATGAGAAGCCTAAGGTATAGCGGTTTCTAAGTTGTTTACCTTTTCACATTAAAGACAGAATTGAATACGATAATCCAAAAACCTTAGAGGAGGCTATGCGAAAGGCAAATTTTTGCTATGAGCAGAACCGCAAAAAGGAAAGCATGTCAAACTGGAAGGCTAAGAGGTTTAATAATTTTGAATAGAAGAAGAAGGGTTTCGTACCTAACCGCAATTTTAGGAATAATAACACACGTAATTTTCCTAATAAGAATTTCTAAGGAAATAAAGGTAATTCACAGTTAAACCCTAATGGCCCTAGAAATAAAGAACCTGCTAATAATCACAGTAATTACATTAAGAATAATGAACGTAAAGAACCAGTAAAGTGTTGGGAGTGTAATGGACCTCATTATGCATCAGTCTGCCCTAACAGAAAGAAGACTATCAGCAACGTACATATGGTGCGGGAGGAGATGATTGTTGGTGACTTAGCAAGGACAATGCCAGGATCAACGCGGCACTGGAAAACAGGTTGGCGGATTATCAAACTTCCATGGTGGAAGTAGAAGGTAAGTTGAATCAAACACCTATTTCTATCTTAATTGACCCAAGGGCTAGCCTAAGTTATATTTCTCCTAATTTAGTAGAAAAATTCAAGTTATCAGTAGAAAATTTTGCAAAGTCATGGTTAGTTCAACTAGCTAATGGAGCAAAAAGAAAAGTGATTAGTTTTGTAAAAGATTGTACTGTAAGAATGGATCAGTTTCAAACCTCTGTGAAGCTTAATGTACTTCCTTTAGGCTCTTATGACATGTTAATTGGTATGGACTAGTTAGAACAACATAGAGTAGTTCTGAACTGTTTCGATAAAACTTTTACTTGAGTAAATAATGAAGGAGAAACAGTAACCGTAACAGGAATCCCTAGGAAAACAACTATCAGATGAATCTCTGCTTTGCAATTAAAGAGAGTTGTTTGAAAAGGTTGTAAAGCCTTTGTTGTAACTGTAATTAATAAATAACATACCAAGAATCAAGATAAACTAAAACTGGAAGATATTCCAATCCTGAGGGGGTATTCGGATGTGTTTCCAGAAGAAATTCTGGGACTGCCTCCGAAAAGGGAGCTAGACTTCACTATTGAGTTGGTACCTAGTGCAGTGCCCAACTCAAAATCCCCTTATCGGATGAATATATTGGAGCTAAATGAATTAAAATCACAGTTAAAAGAACTTATTGATAGGAAGTATATCAGACCCAGCATGTCTCCTTGGGGAGCACTCGTTATTTTCGTTAAAAAGGAGGACGGTACTCTACGCATATGCATTGATTACCATCAACTTAATAAAATGACCATTAAGAATAGATATTTGTTGCCCTACAAAGATGATCTGTTTGATCAGCTGCGTGGAGCAACTGTATTTTCAAAGATTGATTTATGGTATGGTTATTACTATGTCTGAATCAAAGATGAAGACATTTCTAAAATAGCTTTTAGGATGAGATATGGTCACTATGAGTTTGTTGTTATGCCATTTGGGCTTACTAATGCCTCAGATGTCTTCATGTGCTTAATGAATAATGTATTGCATAAGTACCTTGATAAATGTGTGGTAGTATTCATTGACGACATTCTAATTTATTCTAAGTCTAAAGAAGAACACAAGGAGCACTTAAAAATTGTTTTACAAGAATTGTGAGAACATCAGCTTTATGTTGAATTTAGTAAGTGTGATTTCTTTAAGGATAAAATACAGTACTTGGGCCATGTAGTAACTAAATAAGGGATCTCAATTGATCCAGAAAAGATAAAAGCAATTGAAGAATGGCCAGTCTCAAAGGACGTGACTGACGTACTGTCATTCATGGGGATTAGTAGTTACTATCAAAGATTCATTGAAGGGTTCTCAAGAATTACAAATCTCATAACTTCTTTATAGAAGAAAGGGAAGAAATTCGAGTGGAATCAAAAGTGTGAAGAAAGTTTTTAAAAGTTAAAAACATTACTAACTATTGCACCAATCTTAAGAATTGTTGATCCGAATAAAGACTTTATAGTATGCACTGACGCATGCAACGATGGTCTAGGTGGAGTTTTAACTCAAGAAGGACACGTAATTGCATATGAGTCTAGGAAGCTTAAGATTCATGAGAAAAACTACGCAACCTATGATTTAGAGGTGGTTATCGTCATACATGCTTTGAAGATGTGGCGCCATCATTGAATTGGAAAAATATATATGTTAATGACAGATAATAAAGGATTAAAATATTTGTTGGATCAACCCAACTTAAACGCAAGGCAAGCTAGGTGGCTAGCTTTCCTTAGCGAGTACGATTTTGAAATCCAACATATTAAGGGAAAAGAAAATAAGGTTGTCGATGCTCTAAGTAGAAATGCAAAACTAAATTTTGTAGCACCAATCAACACTTATAAAACATATTTAGAAGAACAGTTAGAGAAAGGAGTAAAATTGGATGAAAATTATCATAAATTACAAGCAAAAGTAACAGAAAATTTAACTGAAAGTTTAAGTACAAGGTATAGTCTAAACGAAAAAGGATTATTACTATATAAATACAGGTTGTATATACCTAATGTACCTAAGATTAAGCTATTGGTTTTAAATGAAATTCATAAGACTCCTTACTCAGGACATCCTTGTTATCGAAAGACTATAACCATGTTACAGAAGGATTATTTTTCTCCAAACATGAAGAATGAACTAGAAGAATACATTGCCAAGTGTTGTGAATGTCAACAAATTAACACTGAACACCAACATCCAGCCAGTTTACTATAGCCATTACCTATCCCTAGATGGAAGTGGGAAATAATCAATCTTGACTTTATTACAGGTCTACCTAGAAATCAGAATTTGAATGACTCAATAATGGTAGTTGTTGATCAACTTAGTAAAGTAGCTCATTTTATGCCTATAAAGACCACTTACAAGGCTGCTAATATTCTTGATATATTCATGAAACAAATATTTCATTTACATGGGATACCGAAGGTTATAATTTCAGACAAAGACCCTAAGTTTACGGGCAATTTCTGGAAGTCCTTATTTAAAGGCCTGAATACTACTTTAAATTTCAGTACCTCTTTTCATCCCCAGATGGATGGACAGACTGAAAGGGTGAATCAAGTGTTGGAAGATATGATCAGAATGTATGTTAAGGAACAGCCAGGTAAATGGGAAGATTACTTACACCTGGTAGAGTTTGCTTACAATAATCGCTACCAAGATTCAACAAGATATAGTCCATTTGAAATTGTGTATGGCAGAAAGTGCAATACCCCCATCTCATGGAGTAACCCAGTTGACGGGTTAGTATTAGGACCTGAACTACTAAAGGATATGGAGTTAATTGTAAAACAAGTGCAAGGTAATTTAAAAGTTGCGCAAGACAAATAGAAAAGTCAAGTGGATCTTAAACAAACTCAGAAAGAGTTCTTGGCGGGTGAACATGTCTTTATAAAGGTAAGGCCTAAAAATATTTCTTTGAAATTAGGAAGTTATGCTGAGTTGGCACCTCGATATTGTGGACCTTTTGAGATACTGTCCAAAATGGGACAGGTGCCATATCAATTGGCTTTGCCGCCAAATTTGAAGGTTCATAATGTTTTTCATATCTATGTGTTAAAAATATATATACATGTTGTTACTCATGTTATAAATTGGAATGATATGCAGGTGGAACCCGAAGGAGATTTTCTGGTGGAACCAGATTGTATCCTCGAAAGGAGGGAGATCTTGCTTCGAAATCGCACCATTCGTCAGGTAAAGGTGCAATGGAAGCACCTTAGTCCAGAACAAGCCACCTAGGAATTGGAGAGTCATATGAGAGATGCATATCCAATTCTGTTCCAGGGCAATTCTGAGGATGAAGAATAAATAACATTGAGGATGATGTCATTTTTAAGGGGGTGTGTATGTCACATGCCCCAAATTGCAAAACCATTATATGTTATAAGAGACATTATGTTATAATTTTATTATAAAGTTTGTAATTGATGACCAAGTGGGGTCAAGGATAATTGCATGTAATTGCTAAATATTTTATTAATTAATAAATGAAAGATGAGACAACAACTTAAAGAGGCTGTTAAATGAGTGTTTTACTGGTCACTTGGTGCAATAGGCTGGGTTGAGAGAATATTGACACTTCGCATCATCCTCAAACTACTTCTAGCTGTTGTAGGAGGCAACTTCCCTATTTTTGTGGTCATGTTCCCCAGGAAAGTGGAACACGAGCAGGTGGCTCATTAAGTGAAAACTAACCCAAAAGACCTAGGCATGCTAATAAAACTTCCCATTGAATTCAACTAAGGCTGCTCATTCTTTACTTGTGAAAACTCTGAGTGAATTTAGTGCACAAGAAAATTCAATGGAGGGGACTAGTAGAAGTTTCTTTGAGTGAAAAGTGTTGAAGTTTTGAAATAGTGCAGCTAATTTAAGCTGAGTTCATAGGGCTACAACCATAACAGATTACTGCTGAATACTCAGTAGAGTTGCATAGGTTTACTAAACCAATTCTTTCACCCAGTGCTTCAACCAAGTGGACCAGTAAACAGGCTAAGGGGTACTGAGACTTGTTGTTCAGCTATCTCCAGGAGTTGGCTGGGAGGAACATACTCCTTAAGTTGTTGTCTCCTCTACTACATTACCAGGTTCTACATGTTCTTTCTAATTTCTCTATGCATACTTAGGATCAAGAAGGAATGACTTTAGGAAATAATATGTTATGTTTTCTGTTCCTATGTTATTGGAATTATTGAATGAAATCTTTTACTGTGAAAAGATAGACAAATTCTGGATTACATATGGATTAGGATAAATGATTAGAGTAACTTCAAATTTTATTGATGAATAAAATACCTAACTGTATTTTTCCACGCCTTCAAGAAGGTAGTACTCTAGTACATTAGGTTAGATTAGAATCTAATGGTTAAATAAAATGAAGAATGCAGGTTTAAGTTTATTACTTTTTACAGATTCTTTGTAAGAATGTTCAGGAGTGCCTTAGTTAGAATGCACCTGTTAAAGAAGCTAGACATTAACTATTTAAAAAAAAAGATACTTACACCGTCTGTGCTCTTATTTACACAGTAAATAAATTATTTGCAATAAGCCTAATTATTATAAATATACATAGTAATTAAAAACATTATAAGAACAGAAAAATAAATAAGCAGGAATAACTTAAAGAAAACAGTAAAATGAGGCTAGTAATCACTTGGATAATTTCAATTACTAATCTAACTAAGAATAAACTTTAAACACAGTTATCTATTTTTATAAATACATAGTTTTAAATAAACTCTTCACAGGAACATTATTAAAATTGTTTGACAAATAGAAACTAAGACAATTTAAGTAAATACCTTTTAAACATTCCAACCCAAGCACGCAGTAAAAAATCAGGTTATATTAATAATCCCTACTTTTAATTATTTTTCTGAATTAATTGTTTTTACTGATAGAGAAAAATTTAAACTTTGTTTGAAACCAATATTCTGAACTTTTCCCTCTGTTAAACAAAATAAAAAAATTACGAACTTAACTATAATAAAAACCTATTTTGAGTTCTTTAACCATTCTTTCGTAAACACAAGTATTGTAGCAGTAGAAATATACATAAAAATTTAAATTCTTAAACATTACAAGAAAACCCCACAGTCTGCCATCGACCTCATAAAAACCATAATTCATGGTCGAATACAGGAATATCTAACACAACAAGCCTTTAAAGATTAAACATAATATAAATATCTTAAAAAAACCCTAACTTAATTTATAATTAAAACCACTGCAGTTTCCATTCAAGTTACAGCCTAATGGCCTGTTTACAACAGAAGTCATGGCTTAAAAGCCTGTCCATAAATATATATATCCTGTAAATCAAGCGACGGCCACAAGGGCTTCATATTTTTCTCATCAAAACATTTCAGTCTCGGCCACCTGGCCTTTCTAAACAAACAAAAATTTAACAACCAAAACTGAAGTCGCGTCTCGGTGGGACTATAACAACCAAACTCCTTATAACCATTGTAGGAGAAACCTTAGGCAAAACCGAGGCTTACTAGGATGAACGCCAACGTGGAGCCCATTTGTGGTGTTTTGCAGTGTCTTCTAACTCGCCATATCCATCTTCGGAAGTCTGCACAAAATAAAAACTAGGTATTAAACTTTCTTTAAAAAAAAAGAAAGGCAAAAACAGTAAATCTTGAAAACAATGCAGAAGAATTTAAACTTAAATACATACATTACCTGGATATTTTTTACCTTAGCCACGTAGAAGGTGCCATAAACAAAACCCTAGCCACAAGTTGGGTATGCCCAAGCAAACAAGAGGAGCTACCGCATAGAAAGCCTCGACGAGATTGAGCAAGTCAAAGCCAAGGCCACGCCATGATGAACCAGGATTCAAACCCACACAGTAACTCCGACAGAGTTCACAACTGAACCAAAGCTCGAAGGAAATCCCACGTAGAAGCAAAGTAATGGCAATGAAGACCTCACACACAAAAGAAGTGTAATGGTCGGAAGGTCTGTACAAGAAGAGAGAAGGAATGGCATCAAGGCTCATGCGGCCATGAGTCTGCAGCGCTCTCCATTTTAGTAGTAAAATATAGGTTAAATGCGGAATTTTAGGGTTTAGGAGAGTTATATAGTGAACCTCCAAGTCAAAAACCCTAACCTTTAAGCATCAACCACGTGGAGGTTTAATACGTTTTGGAGTTGTGGGTCTAACTCTATAGTTTCGAGAGAGTCTTGGAGCAGCGTGCAAGTATTAAACATTTACATAAAAACTTGGTTATAAACCTTTTTCAACGATAGAATAATACCTCTATATTATAAGATGCAAGTTATAATCTTAAAGGAAAATGATATTGGTGGTAGTCTTCGCATAAACTAGGGTTTACAACTATGTATTATGCATCATGTAAATGGGCAATAACTTATGCAAAATAATTCTTTAACCTTGTTAACATTATAAATAACACCTTGTGATATACTATAGGACTTGTAAAAAGACCTTGTAGAAAACCTATGATAATATTTTGGTTAAAAACATTTATGTGTGTAAGCTTGCAAGTATAGAAAGATTCATAGCTTGATTCTTAGTATAAGTAATAAAACTTAGTTTTGTTATAGGGTAATAATTTTTTTCATATCTCCTTGTGAGATGAAGGTCATGTGAAGGTTGGGTTGGATAGATTTTGTAGGAAAGGATCTTTTCATTCTTTACACAAAGTAGTAATACTATTGTTTAACAATATAATGTTCTTATTATTGCATTTCTACCTGGTAAGTTCTTAAACAGTTAGTAGACTGTCTTATGCACTAAATCTTTAGTTCCATGTATGAATGTCAATCATTATACCTTATGAATATACCTAGATTTAAGTTTTCCTAGTTTATTTATCATTTGAATATTGTTGAGACAAATACATATGAACTATCACTGGTGACAAGTAATAAGGTATCAAATGACCTGGTGTACAATTTTATCTTTCGCTAGAATTGTATACAGGACCTAAATTGATAATAAATAGATGAACAAGTTATAGTTGAAGCGAGGTAGATGAACAACTAGATTTATGTTTAGATTCTCCAAATACTTATGCTTACAAGAAATTAAATAAAAACGTAAATATATAGTTCAACGATACCTCCTTTATTTGGATCAAAACTGTAAATAAACAAATATACTGGCATTTTATTTTATGCTAGATGAGATAATAATCTCGATCCAGAAACTGGTTACAAAACGTCTTACCTGTAAAAGACATGTAAACGAAGCATCACTTCACTACATTAGCTAAAAATCTAAGTAAGCCTTAGACTTAACTGAATTTCCTTCATTTTCACAAACAGTTTAGTAATTAAACAGATGTTTCAGTTCATGTTGTTCCAAATCATAACCTGCTAAATCAAATCTTTAATAATGATTTATGGAAGCAAATATTTAAGTATGCAGATCTAGATTTTAATAAAGGATATAGTTCTAGTTTAAACCTTATTATGTTAATTGATAATAGTTAAATGTCCCTCATAAGTGACGATTGTAGACATTTAATGTCATAGGAAAAATTTAAAATTTTTACTAATTTTTGGAGTATTACAACATATGTAAAGATATTGACGAGGATGAGAATGTATCAATTAAAATCTTGCAATTTATTAGTTGTCGATTCTATATGAAAGCAATCCTGACATAGGATGAATAGGTTGAAATTGACAATGTATTTAAAAATTGGAGTACTGCAATCTTGAGACAAACTGATCAACCTCCAGTACCAAATCTGCAGACATTATTAAAACACCTACTGATATCACGAAAATCAATCAAAACAAAGGAAATGGAAAAATGAACACACCAAACCTATATACATAACGTATCCATTCATTCAAACAAAATACTTTTTGAGCAAAGAAACATACATTGGGTAAGTATCAATGACTCCCTCCAGTGTCTGCACCCGAACAGTGCTAGGACCAATCTTTTCTATAACAATGAAAGGTCCTAGCCAAAGGCGATGAAACTTGGTATATTCATTATTGTCCTTATGTTGTTTATCCCACCTCAATACCATTTATCCCACCTCAATACCAAATCCCCTACTGAAAAATATTTGTCAGAAGAAGATTTATCATCGAACCATCTTTTAACTAACTGTTGATGTTGATATAGTTTGTTTTTGGAATTTTCTCTATCTTCTTCTAACTTAAGCAAAGTATCAATCCTCTGTTGAGGTGGGGATGAATCATCTTCTTGAATGGATTGGGCTAGTTGTAATGAGGGGATAGTAAGATTGGATGGTAGGATGGCTTCCTTGCCATAAACTAGACAGTAAGGAGAATTCCCAGTGGCTACCTTCGGGGTAATTCGGTCTACCCAAAGAACATTTGTAAAGTTGGGTGTGCCAATCTTTATGATGAGAGGCCACTATTTTATTCAAAATGTTTATCGAGTTCTTGTTAGAAGATTCAACAAGCCCATTTCCTTGTGGATAATAATTGGCAGAAAACTTGAGTGTGATCCCTTTTTCAAGGGTATAGTGTGTGAGATCAATGGACATGAAATAAAATGCATTGTCAAAAACTAGATCTTCAGGGGAACCAAACCTAGTGACTATTTCAATTTCCAGGAAGGATATCACTTGGTCCGTATTGCATTATCTGAGGGGAACTGCTTCAACCCATCCGTTAAAATAATACGTGGCTATCAGGATGTACTTGTGTTGCAGGGAAGAAACAGGGTTAATGGGCCCGACAAAATCCAATCCCTATTTCTCAAATGGGAACTAGACTGCTACTGGTTGCAAGGGGAAAGTAGGTTTTTTAACTTTGCCAACACACTTTTGACAAGGCTCACATTTCTTGACGCAACCATGGGCATCTCTGAACAAAGTAGGCCAGTAATATCCTGCCCTTATGATCTTGTGAGTTGTCGTCTCTCCTGATAAATGCCCTCCTGCAGGTCCTACATGGAATTGGAAAAGGATATCATCAGTTTGGTCCTTATCTAAACATCTGAGAAAAACCCCATCATAGTTCTTTCTAAACAAAATACCATCAATAAATTGATATGGAGTTGATTTTAACCTTAAATCTCTATGTTTTTTGGGGTCAAGAGTTTCAGGGGAAAACCCATGAATTAGAAAAAAACTTAATATAATCGCACCATTCAAACGTTGTATTTTCAATGGCGTTAACAGAACCTATGGGTATAGTTTCCTCCTGCTCCCACTTAATCTGCTGACTTTCCAGGTCGTTCGACTGAGTGGTAAGCAGACACAAACCTTGCCCTTTGAAAATCTTTGTTGGTCTAATTTCCAAGTCATATTCCTACAATGTTGTCATCTGGTGAGCCCTCTTCTCACCCAGCTCTTTCTGAACTAGAACATCTCAGATGGCTGCATAAGGAACAATCACCTTAGTCCGCGATTTCAATAGGTACGATCTATAATGTTTTACTGATTTGTAAACCGCATAAGCCTGTTTATCGATCTGAGAATAATTAAGTTTGGCTCCCTTGAATGTTGAGCTCATAAAAGAAATGGAGATTTCTGCATCATCATGATGTTTATGTGTCAGGGCAGCTGCATAGGAAAAGTCAGTAGCAAAGGCGTATAGGATAAAATCTTTGTTGAAATATGGAGACATCATAGTAGGTGCTTTTGCAATGGCTTTCCTAATTTCAGCAAAGGCATTTATTTGTTCCTCAGACCACCTAAACTATGCATCTTTCTTAACTAACTGTTGTAATGGCTTAACAACCTGAGCAAAATTTGGCACAAACCTGCGAACAAAATTGATCTTACCTAGGAATGATTGCATGGCTTTACGTGAACCAAGGAGACCGTTCTTTGAAATGGATTCGATGCACTCTGGATCGATAATCATTCCTTCCTTAGAAACAATGAAACCTAAGAGCTTACCTTATGTGATTGCAAAGATAGACTTCTTGGGGTTGGGCGAAATCTCGTACTTCCTGCAGTGTTCGAAAACATGTTTCAAAGCAGACAAATGTTCATGTCATTTTTTAGAATAGATTGCAATATCATCTAAGTATACCATGAAAGAATTATGGATCAAACCTCTGAAAGCTATATCCATAGCTCTCTGGAATGTGGCTCCTACATTTATCAGCCCAAAAGGCATTTGCCTGTAAGCGAAGTTTCCACAAGGGGTCCTGAAAGTTGTTTTTAACTGATCATCAGGGGCAACCAAGACTTGGTTATATACTGAGAAGTCGTCAAGGA
The DNA here is from genome assembly GCA_001517045.1 of Pseudotsuga menziesii. NCBI lineage: Eukaryota > Viridiplantae > Streptophyta > Pinopsida > Pinales > Pinaceae > Pseudotsuga > Pseudotsuga menziesii. Next base: position 182,455 of record LPNX010691766.1, on the reverse strand, counting down.
GTGAAAACATCTCAGACCCAGCTACCTTCTATAGATTCTGTTACATAGGATGAACAGGGTAGTTATCATTCTCGGAGGCTTTAATTAATTTTCCGAAATCCACACAAAGCCTGATTTCTCCATTCTTCTTTCGAATGGGTACCAAGTTAGCAATCCACTGCGTATGTCTGACAGGGAATATAATTCGCGATGTCAATAACTTATCAAGCTCTTTCTTCATAGAGGGTTCCAAGCTGGGATGCATCTTCCTCAACTTCTGCTGGTAAGGTCTTACTTCTGGTTTCGTTGGGATATTATGATGCATGATACTAGTGTCAAAGGTTTTGAGTTCATCGTATGTCCATGAAAAGACATCTTTGAACTCCTTGCACAACTTGATAAAAGCTCTCCTTTCTTGATCAGAGCAATCAACCCCAAGGTTAATGAAACGAGGATTGTGTTCAGTGCCCAAGTTGACAAGTTCATAGTTAAGGGATGAAATATGGGTTGTACACTTGGTCGTTTGTTTGAACTTGTCTTGCAGGTCATAAAATTTCTCTAGGTTGATGAATGATTTAGGGATAATTTTGGAAAGATCAGACAAAGATTTATCATGTTCAGCCTCATCGATTGCCATACCTTGAAAGGTGTCTTGGGCTAAGAGAAAGTCCAATGTTTGTTGATCATCATCAAAAACTTTCCAATTCGTCACATTATCCGAAATGGAATGCCTGTACATCAATTCAATTGAAAAAGTTTATGGGGACAAACCTTCTGGTGGAATCAACCTAGATGCAGTGTTAGCCACAAGATCAACATCAAAATTTTGTCATCTAGGGTCTAACTTGATGTTGAATGCTAAAAAATAATTAGTAAGATCCCTTATCAACATTTGATATTCAATTAAACGAGGAGACAGGCAATGTATCTGGTTTCTCGCCTGCCTAACGATGATCTCAAGAAAATCCAACACATTCAATTACATGTGCACCCATATCAATGACCTTCATGAGTCCTTGGACCAATGCTTCTTACTCAACTACATTATTGGTGCATTCGAACTCAAGTCTACATGCAATCATAGTTTTGGTCCCTTTTGGATCAACTAGGACACAACCTACACCAACCCCATCTTTAGACCTAGAGCCATAAAAAAAATAAAGTCCATGCAATAGGGTCAATCCTAAAATTAGTACTAACATTATATACATTGTGTACAATGGTGCCAGAGAATGGTACAAAAGTAACATGGGAAATTTATGACTGGTTCTGCACATTCTCAATCGGTGAAGAATCAGCAGGCAAATCTCCAAAGAATGTGTCAAACGTGAAGTGTTCAATGTGAGTGTTGAAGTAAGAGATAGATTCATTCGAGCAATCAAGGTCAGTAACTATTTGCTTCATAAATGGTTCCCTATTGATCTTTAGTTTATAGGGTTGTCCATTAAGGGGTATCCATAGGTGAGACCAATCAGTGGTGAAGTAACCTTTCAGCTTCTCAGACCAATCTCTACTTATCCACATTCCATAAGTTTCTGGGATGCCAGCAATCACGATGTCTATTGTCTGGTGGATCCTAGGATCAGTAGACAATCTCAATAAAACATTTCTCAGTCTTCCCACTACTTTCACTTTAGATCTGTCAAGCTGGACAATTTGAATAGGGCAAGGTTCCCAAGTTGCATTTAATTTCTTACAGACAGAGAGAGGCATCACATTTGATGAGGCACCTAAATCTATCATGCATTTGTGCACATTCCTGTTGAAAATCTCAAATGTAAGCAAGAAAGGAGGTATCCCTTTCCTTCCGGGTTTCTGATCATTTGATTTAGCATAAGAGTCAAGGTTGTTATTTTGATTTTCCCTTGGTTGTTTGATTATCATACTTTTAGGAAGGGAATCTCTTATAGAAGGGATTTTAAGAAGATCAAGCAACGAGATATTAGCTTTCACTCTTTTCAAATCTTCAGCCAAATTGTACTCCGGTTCAAGAATGACAGTATCCTTTTGCAGGACAGTTTTACCTTTATTGGGAAATGGTGTTGAAGGTGGTGGTTCCTGAGAGGGTTTCCCTTTGGACCTAGTGTTATGAGGATGTTGAAAATTGAAGACGGTTTCAGGTTCTTCTTCTTCTTCAAAAAAGAAACTTACAATGCTGACCTGCTGGTCTTCTTATTTTTGCTCGTGTGGTGGTTGTGAGTCTTGGTTCATTTGATCATCAGAGGATGCAGGGGCATCCTGTGTTCCTGTGGCCAGAGCTTTTAAAACAGAGAAAATTTCTTTCGAGGTGAATCCTTCACTGGGATTGGGAGGTGGTGTATTTTGGGGAGTTTGATTAGGTCTCTTGAAAGGTGGCCTTGCAAACCCCCTGTTATTGGTTTGATTTTCATTACTATTTTTCTTTAAATCAACCATCTCATTGGACATTTTTTGGAGAAGCTTCTTCATGTCAGTCATGTTGAAAGGATCTGGGTTTGTAGCAGTGGTTTTGGGAAATTTTTCAATTTTCTTGCAGGAGGTGGATGCCTGCTCAACTGATGTGTCGGGATTTTCTTTAAGGAAAAACATATCCTTCTCTACTTGGATGGATTCAGGGAAAGCATCATGTAGGATTTACTTGTGAGCCCTTTTAACCCACATAGCTATTTGAGTCGTAAGTCCCTTGATGTAATATGCCACCAACAATTCTTCAACAGGGAGAACGGTGATGGGAATTCTATTTTTTAGATATGAAAACCTCTGGTTGAAGTCTTTTACCCTTTCTTTTCCTCTGTTTTTCATAGAGGAAATCTCTATAACCAAATCTTCTGGGGTCTTGTCGTCCCTGACCTTTTGAGTAAAGAGTATTGTGAATTCATCACATGATGGGATAGATCCAACTTCCAAGGAAAAATACCATGTGGAAGCTCTACCTTCAAAAGTATAAGGAAATAACCTATAGACTACATCTTTGTATATCACATTTATGAGTCTAATTGGATGCATAAATGTTTTAATGTGATATTCTACTGGGATCTTATCATCAGGATTATACTTTGGAATCCATTTTTGGGGATTCTTAGGTAATCTATGTTGATCACCCAGGACGGATACGACATCTTGATCTAACCAAGGTCTATTGGGTCATTCGACAGCCATTGGGATGTCTTCTTCTGATGAACTGTAAGATTATAAATCTGATGATTCATCTGAGGAGGACAAATAAGAAGGGGGCGAAGGTGGAGGTCCACCTGTTACTATGTTGTGTTGAGGAGTACTTTGTTCTTGAAATAATGAGTCAAGATTTAATCCAGGGGTCGATGGAGGACTGCAAGGATTGTTACGTTCTTCAATGTTTCGGTCACCTAAGTTGTGATTATCTTGACTATTGGTCTGGGGAGTGTCGACCTGGAGACGTCAAGTTGTTATTAGTGCACGATCGTGCTCCTCAATGAAACCTCTATCGCAATCTGGCAATGCTATCGGAATTACCTTTTAGCAATTGTTCAACTATAATGGGACACCTAGTAGGTGATACAAAGACGTACCTACCCCCTGAATTTATTTGCTCGATGACACGAGTAACAGGGATGGTGTTTGAATCTTGTACTAGTTGTTCAACAAACGAAGATGCCTGTGTGTGCCTATGGGTGACAAATGGTTATCTTGCTGGAGGAGGCTTCTCAGTATTCTTTTTAGGCATGATTTACTTCTGGCCCTCCTTCTAGTGCCATTTGTTGAAGCCTCATATGGGCAGGTTGCTAGAATGGGTTCCAAGGCTCACAACAGAGGGGGGAAACCCAGACTGAAAGGCTTCAAAATATCCTACACAAGGACAATTCTATCCCCATCTTTTTTGGAATAGTAATCTCCCACGGATATAAAGGCCTCCACTGGCACTTATAGTTTTAATACAAAAAGGATCTATTTCCCAATGAAGGAAACTGAATGTGTTAGATATTGAATGTAAGTGAATCTACCTAAGAAGGAAATCTAATCTAAGTCAGTCCTATTCTAAGAATGTATCATGTTTCTTTGCAGGTTTACTTAAGGTGAAAATAGATAAGTGTTTTCTCAACTTAACATAAATGTAAAAGAGATTAATTACTTATCGATTTAAATTACTTTCAACCAATTAAAATTGACTAATAGTAAATTAAATGTTTAATACATTCCAAATTAACCTGTAACTGATACGTCAATTGAAAAATTAAAATTGATTATGATATTTCACGTAAAAACCATTTGCAAAAATAGATAAAATTTTTAATTGAATAAATTCGTTAAAACAATACAGATATACATGATCATAAGCAAAGAGAAATCAAAACTATAGATCAATGTACTTATAATTTTAAAAAGGTTAAACAGTGATGGTAAAAAATCTGAAGCGGAAAAAATCAATACTTATCAAAGAAATTTGATCAAATAGACAGAAGAAGATTCAAGAGGACAACATAACTGTATTATAAAAGTCTGCAAAAAATTACAAACCCTGCATTAACCAGAGTGTCTCCAAATCCCTTGAGTTGATTTTTCCCTACAGAAATCGCCCCACCTGTTACACGACAAATCTACCCTTTAAATAATAATTACAAAAGAGTAAATCCCCAAGAAGTTGGGATTGGAAAATCCACAAGAAACTAATAGCCAAGAAATTCTCACCACCTAATCCAAATCCTTAACAATTCATCTATGTTGGGATAATTTGCTGACTCAAACCCTAGTTGGGCATCACACTTAAAAAATTTCATCTCATTCTTAGCCATCTTGTGCCAAATGTGGACAAAAATGTGGATCTTGCCCTCAATAGCAAGAGGTTGTCTTATTAATCGATCCACGTCTTCAATACTCATATGGTCAAGACATTGAATTTTCCCTTTGGCCTCATCGCATCGGCGTTCAACCTGTTTAATCATTAATTTTCGTGGACAAGCATTCTCAATAAGGTCCATGGTAGGGAAGTGAAATATTTCCATATTGTTGTCCACGACATACCATCGCCTTCCACAAATAGCCTCTGCTTTCTAGATTATATCTTCAATCATTTTGTTTAAGTCAAGCCAAACATGCAATACAGTCCTGACTTTCTTCAACTGAAAACTGCTAAGGATAGTGATATCCTCTAGTCTACCCTTCATACACCTCTGCCGGTCCAGAATATCATCATAGGCCTTAGAAGCTTGTTCTCTCTTGGTTGTCTGCTCCTCAAGGGTGATAGACATTTTTCCAAAAGCAACATGAGTCTCCATAATGTCATCCAGAGTGTTAAACAATTCAGTTAATAATTCATGATGCTCTTGATTGATCTGGATGGCCAAGTCTTTAAACTCTTATTGAGAAAACTTAGAAAAGGTAGAGAAAGCTGCACTTGTAGTTGCATCTTCACATTGTTTTTCAAGCATAGCTATCCTTTGAGTAATGGTGGCATTTAAAGCTTGTTCGTTAGGAAACTTAACCTGGAGAGAATTATTCTTTAGCTGTAACTCTTTAAACTTGTCTTCAGATGCCCTTTCAATATCAACAACATAAGTCGTATGCTCTCTTTTGGTTTTATCCAGTTCTTCTTCTAGCTTGCTTATTTCTTCCTTTCTCATATCAAGCTCCCTGTTCAGTGTGTTAACTGCATCAAGGTTTGCACTTGTAAATGCACCCAAAGCTGTAGTTGTATCAACTGCATCTACCTGGGGATCACTAGACTGTTGAGTCCAGATTATCTGATTAGTAACAGGTGCTTCCAAACCACCTTGATCTATGCTTCTCTTCCTTCCTTTTCCAACCACTGCCTTGGATGATCTGCTATAGAAATAATCCCTAAGAGGGACTACAATGTCTTCTTCAAACTCGGCCACTGATTCAGTAAATGATGAAGTCCCATCCACTGTTGAAACGAATGAAGATGTCTGAGTAATGGTGGGAGTGGGTATGGGCATAGTAATATGGGAGGTAGGTAAGGGAGAAGAGATGGAAGCTTCAGAGAATGGAATGCAAATGTTTGCAGCTGGAAGCAATGATGAGTGTACAAAAATTCGCTCAAGAATAGTTGATAATGAAAGGGTGAATAAGGGTAATTGCAGAGGGACTTTCAAACACTGGGTCTCTACAACAGTAGATGGAGGTATGGGATGTTGGACTGAACTGGCTTGGAGGGAAGCAGGTGTAGTGGTCAAGCTATGATAGAGTTGAGATAATGAAGATGATGGGATTTCCCAAGTAGGAAAAGTTGAAAATGTTTGGATAGATGAGAGGAGAAATGTCGAAGTTGAAGAATCAGAAATAGAAGTGGATTCTAGGATCCTTGGATCAGGGATATAATCTTTCATTTAATTATCATTAAACAAATATGTAACTGCTTGCAAATGATCAGTTACTTCCTCCATCACAAGCACAAGGGAATGCACTTCCTCTTCAGTATCACAATCAATAAAGTCTACGGTAGGCGTCTGAGAAGCAGTAACCTGAATTTTCTGTTTTTTAGCAGGCTTAGCCTTAGTTGTTGCTTGATCATCATACACCTGGGTAACCACAGTAGTTACTTGAATGTCAGTAGTAGACTTAGCAGTTGCAGCTTCTTGAGTGTCCAATACTTAAGTCATCTGTGCTAACTTTTGCTTGGATTGTTGGGATGCCTGCAGCAATGCTTTCAATTGTTGAGAAACCTTAACTTGTGGAGGATCTTCCATAGGGATTTTACCCTTGTTCCCATCTGGGTAATTAATCTCTGATGGAACTTTTGCTTCTGGAGCTTCTTTCTCTTCTCTGTCTTTTCTCACCTTTTCAAGGATGTCTAGCTCCATTTCTCTGTAGCTTAAAACCTTGGATTTAAGGTCCTGTTGATGTTGTTAAATCTGGCTATGTTCATCTTTGCTCTTAGCCCTAGCCAAGACTTCAGAAAAAGTATTCACTACCTGGTTGATGGATTCATCAGGAACTTCTTCATGAATATAACCATTCTCAACATGGTTTTGTTTGAAATGAGCATCAAGAAACCCCGTAGCGTCATGTTTTCTTTTTAAAGCAAAATCCAGTTTCAAAGAAACTATGTGGTCACCTAGAACTGCATCCCGAGTTGAAGTTGGGATGACTAATGGCCCAATATCCAAAGGAAATTTAGGCCAACCTTTCCTTTTAGGACCAACAAGTTTTTTGTACACACCATCAGTGACAGTCTGGAAAATAACCTCTTCAATAAAAAAACCTATCAGGAACTATCCTGGGCAACATGTGGACAATATTGTTGCCCCAAATTTTGATGTAAGAAAATGATTCACCAAAATACCAATCACCCATTATGGCGATGAAGGTTCTGGCTTTAGCTGAAAAAGCAGGAGCTTCCTCTTTGAATATTGTAAAATAGATACTACCCATGAAGTGCTCACAAATGTCATAGAACATAGTTGCATAATTGGTATCCCATAGTGTTGAATAATAAATAGCCACAGGAGGGGCTGGTAAAGTCCAGTTCCATCCCAAATTGGGATATTGGAATTCGGTGCATAACACATCAATGATAAAAGCTGAAAAGAAGAAATTTGGCTTCTTTCGGGCAGTAGCTTTCTGATAATCTTGAATGGTTTTTTTAAGTTCCAACGACAAGATAAATGCCCAAGGGAAGGACTCACCAATTGTTAGGACACGGTGGGCTACTAGAGCCCACTTAGCTTTAAACACTGAAAACAGTTTGGAAGACCATAAAGCCTACAAAGAATGGTTGCCCATAAAGAACAAGGCTCTCTAAACTAGGCGACCGAGTATAGGTGCCAGCCCTCTGCAAGAAATTGTTGGGTTCATTCACCTAGGACTTCAACATTTCATTAAAGTTAAGCCTAGTCTTAGAAGATTGGGCGAATTCAGCGTTAAGGGGTTGCATAGCCGGTTTGAGAGCATAGGCTCTGGTAAAAACCTCAAGAAGGAAGGTAACTATCTGCGACTCTATGCTATCACTAAACGACCGGTCTTTGGGGTTTGCATGGTTTACAATCCATTTAAATGCATAAGTATAGGGAAGGATAGCGAGCCTGGAAGCAATGGCATGTAGACCGAAATCCCTAATTTTCTGGTATGCCAACTGGTCATTTTGAATATCTGACAGGTCATTGTTGTAAAAAATCAAATAGACTTTGGGCCAGTCGATTTGATAGGTCTCGGTAATTCTACCACTAGTGTTTAAGAAGATGTTGAAGTTCGGGTCTTTGGTCAGCATGTCTTTGTGAGTGTTCTTGCAGCGGGTAATTCGTGCCATTTTGGGAGGTTGAATAGCTCTACTTAAATGCATAAACATGAAATCAAGACCAATTGAGAAACAACGCAACAATAAACAATAATATATGGAAATGACAGAAAAACCAACCTGAATTAATTGTAATTTGTGAAAATGATCCTTGGTAATATTCGCAGTAAAAACCGACGCAACAAGGTAATTTTGATCATGAAAATGATAAAGAAAATACAAATAACCCATATATTGATAGATTTTCGGCGGGTTGGATTCATGGTCGTAGGATTAAAAAAGCAATGGACGGTCGGGATCAAATATTGTGGTATGCGGAATTAGGTCGCGAGATTTCAATTTTATTAGTTTTCCCGCAATCCCTAAATTGTGGGTTGTGGGATGCGGGTTCAAAACTTTAGCAAACTAACGGATATGAGAGTTCTCGCAATCCGTAATCCGCAAATATGGGTTGCAAGACGCGGGGGTAAAAAACCTTAAAATTTTAACTAACCTTTTCCACAATCCGCAATCCGCAATTGCGGGTTGCAGGTTGTGGAAAACACACCACACAAATCAAAATTCAAACTACCTCCCGCAATCTACAATCCGCAATTACGAGATGCGGGTTGCGGAAATGACACTCTTTTTTGGAAAAATTAGTTCTTCCCACAACTCACAAAAATGCATAAATTCTCGAAAAGTTAACTAAATCAAATCATGACAAAGACATAGAAACCATGATAAATAGCATGGGGACCCCAAAAATGACTAAGGAATTTAAACATTACCTTTGCATATAAAAATTGGGGCTCCCATGTTTTGGATAAAACATGGGATCTGTTGTAGATACAATAAGCCCCTTGTAAATACAGATCATAGTACTTGAGAAATGGGCTAACCAGACAGTTCTTCATACCAACAACTATGAAGAATGAAGAAATAAAGGCTACTGTAGCGCTTATGATCCCATTAATGACCCTTTTAGAACATATCTATAATTATATGATCCTTATGTTGATTGGAATGAGTGGAATGCCTTATTAAATTTCTTAAGGATTCAGCAGTAGAGAGTCATTGCATTTGATTGCTCCTTAGTAATGAATAATATATGGAATGCAACGTTTGAATTGTTTATTAGTAAATGTGTTCCATGCAAAGAATAAGGTTTAAAAGATGCATAATTAATCACAATGCTAAAACATGATCTGCAAATAGGAGCATCCATAAATCTATGTTTCAAATTCATGCTTGAGATAGAAACCACTCAAGTTATTCTTCTTAACAACCCAAATGATCAAGAAAGATTCATACTTCAGCGCATGTTCAAAAGTTCTCCCCTTGCTGAAGACAAATATTATGAAGCTCTTCATGACAGTCCTTTCAGAGGATGTTTTGTCAACACATCTCCTTAGACATGGTTAACATCATCCAGCGAAGACGACGATGATAATCCAGCAAATCCAGGTTGACAAGGAAGCGTGTTGGACCCAATTCTGTAAATATTTTGTACATAATGCATTATGCTAGATGAGTGGCATGTACTCATCACAAGTCATGTCATCATAGTATTTGGTATGAGTCATGGAAAAATATAACAACCACTTAAATAAACTGCTAGATGAGTGGTTGTTGGGGTGCGCACCTTAACGATCCTTAATTTTGGTAACTCCGCGGTTTTTGTGGAAGTTTGTAAGCAGAGTTGCGACTCAAAATAGTCTTAGGGGTATCGGGGTTAAGTCAAAGCCCTCTTTTTGTAATAAATCCATGGTTTAAGTCCAGGGTTTAGGGTTCGGGGTGCCCATGGTTTAAGCCCATGGTTTTGTAATAAGTGCACTTGTATAAATAAGTACTTTTGTAAAAGAGTCAGGTTAGGCTTTTGATGTAAGATGATTTGATGCGAAGCTAAGGCTAGTTTTGTAAGAAAGGTTAAGTCCCAGCTGTGTGCGTGGACGACCTCTGCAGCTGTGTGCACAGAGGTTTTTTGGGTGATTAAGAAGATCTGCAGCTGTGTGCACAGAGATCTGCAGCTTAGTGCGCAGCTTGAGGAATTGAATTGATCTGCAGCTGAGTGCGCAGATTAGAACTGTGGTTTTTGTAAAAAGTTGAATAAAACACAGTTATGTGGACGTAGCCCCTAAACTGGGGGTGAACCATGTTATATCTTGTGTTGTGGCTCTTTTGTGTTGTTTCTGTTATGTTCTTTTATGCATTGATAAGTAGATAACTGATAAGAAAGATCACTGCTAAATACTAACTTCGCCGTGAATTCCCAGTTAAGGGTTAAGCAAGACACTGTTTGTTTATCTAACTGCGAAGCTATATAAGTGACTGTCGAAGATCTGTATTGTATGATTATTATTTGTAAAGGCTAAAGGTACACTAATATCCCTCTTATGCTTGCAGAAACCTGATTCTGCGGCACCCCATAGCTGTTTTGGGTGAGACTGCAACCTGTTCGCAGGTTGTTGTCGAAAGGGCCAACACTGTGGGTCTTTTGTTGGTGTGAAGACAAAAGTATAGAACCCGGGTCTGCCCTGAGCCCAACAAATTGGTTTCATTGCCGATTGAACTCAGTATCTGCTCAGGAGGGGTTTACGTCGTACCTAGAGGGCTATGTTTTGGAGACCCTCAGTGAAAGAAATCGGTGATTGGATTGAAGAGACTTATCTAAAGTTTACTGAACAAGAGAACAAAGATCCGCGTCGCAGTTCAGACGACTTTTTACAAAGGTACGTTTTTTCTGATGTTTATGAAATTTTCTTTGGTAGTATCCACATAGAGTTGCACCAGTGGTTATCCAGGTTGACAGAGAGAAAGACGAACTTCCAAGAAGGCCAGTTTCCTGATTGGACCCCCGCAAGAATTAATATATTGAAAAGGGTGAACAACGAGATATCCCGAGCTGTTGATTTCTGGACAACGCGAACCCTTGAAGCATTTGTGACGGAGTTCGCCATCGACACAAGTACTTCCTTCAGCGAAGCTGAACGACATTTTTTCAAAGGACCAAGGGGTAAGTACTTGAATTCATTTAATTTGAAAATTAAAATGCCATTGGCTGAAAAAGGTATATTGCTCATTGAATCAGACTGTTAGATTTAGTAGTACTAACTTATGTTTGGAAGTGAAAGTGACTTCGACGAGCAAAGTAACCCTGTTATCCCTGAGATCCTGTCGCAGTCTGAAAGTAACCCTATCCCGAGTATTCCTGTCGCAGGTAAGTCTACCCCAGTAAGTTCCCCCCCGCCTACTACCAGTCCCCCTCCTTCCCCCCGTAGATCTGCGATGGCCCATATGAATGATGACATTAAGCTCCCAGTCTTTAAAGGAACTGGATCAGAGGATCCAGAACAGTTTTGGTTCTCATGTAAAGCCCTGTGGACTGCTAAGAACATTATGGATCAAGATACAAGAAGAACGCAGCTGGTTACTTCTTTTAGAGACCGCGCTTTGACCTGGTTCATGAAGTTTTCTAGTACTCAGAACCATGTCTTGGCTAATATAAAAGTAGCAATGATAAATGAATTTAAGAAGCCTAAATCAGAATCGCAGTGTAACACTGAACTAAAGGAAATTCAGCAGAGGCGAGGAGAATCAGTGTGGGACTTTGATCAGAGGTTCAAAATTCTGCCAGATCAAGTCAGTTTCACTATTGGACCAGTGCAGCATAAGGAATGGTTCATTGTAGATTTGTTACCGCATATCAAGACTCCACTCATGCAACAGAAGGTTGTTGATCAGCAAGAGGCTTTGGAAATTGCTATGAAGCTTGAAACAACTCATGTCGAAGATAATTCTGGTATAGCTCAAATACAAGAGCAGTTAGCAGATATGGCCTTGGAGCTGCGCGACATGAAGAAAGGCAAAGCTGTTCGAGAAGAGGTTTGGTGTACACGATGTCGGACAGAAGGACATGACAAGGAATAGTGTCATGCGGTAAGAAATTACCTGAATTCTGGTGCGCCAAACCCATTCAATCCTAGTGTTCTATATTGTGAGATCTGTAGGACAACTGGCCAGCATCGACCTGAAGACTGCTATTTGCTGCAGAGATATGTGCAAGTACCTAAGAACCCCTATTGCAAGTTTTGTAAGTCAGTTGGACACAACGAAGATGAATGTCATAGTTTTGACCTCATGAGAGAATGAACCTATGATGCTTATTGGGTACAAAACGATGGACAAGGCAATGATGGATATGGGTACCGTGGTAGTACCTCAAGTCAAGGTACTTTTGTAGGTCGTGGTCATGGTGGTATGCCTGGAAGAGGTCGAGGCTAGGTGGTGTGCTATTACTGTAATTAGGCAGGACATCTAGCTAGAGACTGTCGGAACCCAACTACGACATGTCGATATTGCAGAGCATTCGACCATGTGATTGAGCAATGCCCGCAATTGATAGCCAAGATACAAGAAAGAAATAGCACTCCTACTTAGAATATTCAGATGATTGCTGTAGAGCAAAGACCTGTTCCAGCCATTAATGTTGTTACAACGAGTGGAGCCACGACGCAAATACAAAATAAGGAGAAACAACCTGATGAGGCTTGGGTTCATAAGGCCCCAGAGAAAATTCCAACCTTCGATGTGGGAAGAGAAAAGAGAGACATTTCTGGAAGCCAAAAAAGACTTTGTTGATCCGAGCACACCAGTAGCACCTGCACAGCAGCCTCAGCAGCAGTCACAGTCTCAAGAAGCTTCGACGGATAAAGTAAGTACACTGTCTTCATTTTTACAGAGTTGCATGAAGCTCTTAAGAAATTAGAATGCTTTAAATGAGTTACAGAAAGTTATTGCTTCTTGCGAACCTCAGCGAAGCTCTGGTAAGGAAAAAACTGTTAATAGAGTCAGAAGAACTGGAAGAGAAATGAGATTGCATGCTCAGATAGGAGAATATGACATGACTAATGTTATTCTAGACCTAGGATCCGAAGTAAATATCTTAACTAAACAAACATGGGAACAAATGGGAAAACCTACCCTTGAATGGTCTCCTATACAGTTGAGATTAGCCAATCAGCAGAAGATTGTGCACCTAGGAAGATTTCCTAGTGTCCCAGTAGATATTGATGGGGTCGGTACTTTAGCAGACTTTGAAGTCATTGAGATAATTGATGATAGCAACCCCTACCCAGCTTTCTTAGGAATTGAGTGTGCAATAGACAATGCTGCAGTTATTAACCTTAAGAAGAGACAGATGAATTTCGAAGGGAAAGGTTTGAGAGTCATAGTACCACTGGACCCTTCTCAAGGAGAAAGGTATATAGAACCACTCAGAGATGAAGATCAGGATTTTTTGGACCATATTTACAACATCACAGCTAAGGAAGAAGATTATGTTGATCCTACTGCCGAAGGTATCATGGATTGGCAGTGTGACAGCTCCTGCATGACAGATTTAGATGACGATCTAGAGAATTGGTAAAATAGACTTTATGAACTACATGGACATCGATGTGCAAGAATTACCAAGTCTCTCAGATGGCTTGGTTCACATAAAAGAGACTTGCCTACCTTTGATGGCTTGACAGACCCAACATATTTTATTATACAATTCTCAGAGCAGGTACCAGATTCACAGAAAATGGAGATTCTAGATTCAGCATTCAGAGCCACAGCAGCTAGATGGTGGAATGGTCATAAAAAGTACATTCATAGTTGGGAAGCGTGCCAGAAGTCCCTTTGCCTAAGATTCAGGGATCAACCTCAGGAGGTGCGAAGCAGGTTTAATGGTAAGACTAGTCCTAAGGGACATTTGGAGCAATGCTACGAAGCATGGAAGCATGTACCTCGTGAAGAATGGGTACATCGGTTTGTGCACACCATGGAACCTATAACAAAGAACTGGTATGCGGAGGTCGAGCTTCGCCATGGTACTGTAAGTTGGGATAGTCTTGTTGATAGTTTTGTGCTGACATTTTCTATTAATGAGGTTTGTCCTGCTTTGGACGCAGTTGTTAGGTTGATCCATACTAAAGTGTTTGATGATCAAGAAATAGCAGAATACCAACCTGATTGGAAGGAACAAGAAGCTAATGCAGTAGAATGTTATAACCTCGCAATTGACGAGGATGATGTTCCATGCAACATTAACATTCCTGAGTCAGAAGGACACTGCAAAGTACATGGACCAGCAATTGAAGCACCTGAAGTGACTCGGCCCTTGAAGACGCGGACAGTAAACATTGGATCAGAAGAAAAGCCTAAGTATGTTATCATTGGAGATTATTGGGATGAAGAAATGGTGAGCAAAGTGACCCAACTTCTCCATGAGTATCAGGACCTATTTTTGACGAAGTTTTCAGAGATGAAAGGTATCCTTGGTGATATAGGAGTAATAAAGATCCCTTTGAAACCTGATGTGAAGCCTGTGAAACAGCGCCCTTATAGGATGAACCCTAAGTATAAAGAAAAAGTTAGAATGGAGCTCTATAAGATGCTTGCTGCAGGAATCATTGAGCCGGTTGAAGAATCCGAATGGGTCAGTCCTATGGTGGTGCAAGAAAATAAGACTAAGGGAGAAATCAGAATCTGTGTTGATCTGAGGAAGCTGAATGATGCATGTTTACATGATCCTTTCCCTACTCCCTTTACAGATGAAGTTTTAGACAATGTCGGAGATCAAGAAGTGTACTCTTTTACTGATGGATTTTCAGGTTACCATCAGATTAGAATTTCTCCATAAGATCGACATAAGACAACCTTCGCTACAAAAATGGGATCCTTTCAGTATACAATTATGCCCTTTGGATTGAAGAATGCACCTGCTATGTTTTCTAGAGTAGTCATCTCTGCATTTAAGGAATTTATACATAAATTCTTAGAAGTTTATTTTGATGATTGGACTATCTGTGGGTTACTAAAAGACCATATAGCTAGTTTAAGAATTATGCTGGACAAGTGTAGACAACATCAGATTTCGTTGAACTTGAAAAAGTGTATCTTTTGTGCACCTTTTGGAATTCTGCTAGGTCATATTGTATGTAAGCAAGGACTGATGATGGATCCTGCGAAGATAGCCATTATTGTGAACTTGCCACCTCCGAAGTCTGTTAAGTAACTTCACACTACACTTGGTCATACTGGATATTACAGGAAATTCATTAAAGGATATGCTCAGATCATAGCCCCTATGGAAAAGCAGTTGAAGAAAGATATTAAGATTGAATGGACACCTGAGTGTCAAGAAAGCTTGGATATTTTGAAGGAAAAGATGGTAACTGCCCCTATCTTAGTATTCCCTGACTGGAATAAGGAGTTTCATGTGCATGTCGATGCATCCTCCATTGCTCTGGGTATAGTATTGGCTCATTCAGGTGAAGGTAATATTGATCACCCTATTGCTTTTGCAAGTAGAAAATTGTCCAAAGCAGAAAAGAATTATACTACGACAGAACGAGAAGGTCTAGCTATGGTTTATGCATTGCAGAAGTTTCGACACTATCTGTTAAGATCTCATTTTAAGATGTTCACTGACCATTCTGCTTTGAAGTATTTGGTTAACAAGCCTGTGCTAGGTGGAAGGATATGCAGATGGTTGATTCTGTTTCAGGAATATGACTTTGAGATCATAGTCAAACCTGGAAGACTTAACCTAGGTCCTGACCACTTGTTAAGGCTCGAGTCAGGAGAAGAGCCCATTAGTTTGGACGAAGGTCTTCCTAATGCCCAATTGTTTGCCATCCAGATGGTTGATGACTATTTTCAGGATATTGTTCAGTACTTATCTACAGGTTTTGCACCCGCTGAAATGACAACACAGCAGAAGAAGTAGCTGGTGGTTAGAGCAGAACTTTAACTTAATAGCAGGACAGCTATATCAGATGGGACCAGATGAAATACTACGCAGATGTGTCCTGGAGCATGAAAAACCATTAATTTTGGCTGAGGCACATTCTGGAGCAGCAGGAGGTCATTACGCAGGAAAAGCTACAGCACAGAAGATTTTGACAGCCGAAGTACGAGGACAATTCGGCTGCGACATCTGTCAGAGGACAGGCAAACCATCCAGGAGGGATGAGATGCCTCTAGTTCCATAAGTAACTTTACAAGCCTTTGACAAGTGGGCTATTGATTTTGTTGGACCTATCAATCCCCCTGTGAAGAAATCCGGAGCAAGATACATTATTACAGCAACTGACTACCTTACTCATTGGATCGAAGCTCAACTGGTCAAGAACTGTAGCGCTGCTACAGCTGCGAATTTCATTTTCGATAACATCTTGTCAAGATTTGGGTGTCCTAGAATTCTTATGAGTGATCAAGGATCACATTTCCTAAATAAAACTATTGAAGTATTGATTGAAGAATTTCAAATATATCATCAAAAGAGTACTGCCTATCATCCTCAAGCAAATGGAATTGTCGAAGCCTTTAACAAGATCCTTGAACATGCTCTGACGAAGGTTTGCAATGTTAACAGAAATGATTGGGATCTTAGAATTCCAGCAGTACTATGGGCTTATAGAACCACCTACAAGAAATTGACAGGCCATACACCTTTTAGGTTGGTCTATGGACAAGAAGCAGTCATGCCCATGGAGTACATTGTTCCTAGCCTAAGAATATCTGCTTTCACAGAGATGGATGATCCAGCTATGATGAAAGAAAGGCTGGAAAATATACTAGAACTTGAAGAAGACAGATTCATTGCAGGGTTCTAGCGGCAAGTACAGAAAGCCAGAGAAAATGCAAGGCATGATAGACACATTAAGAAGAAGCAGTTCTAGAATGGTGATCTTGTCCTCTTATATGACAGTAAATTCATGAAATTCCTGGGTAAGTTCAAGACACATTGGAAAGGACCATACATAGTGCAGAGAGTTACTGATGGTGGCGCAGTCCAGCTAGCTAAATTGAATGGAGAAATTTTACCTTCCATGGTGAATGGAAGTAGGTTAAAGAAGTACAGGGACAAGTCGGGCCCCCCCTAATCAGAAGTAATAGCAAGAAGGACAGTCTAAGTACCAAGAACAGTTGGAATTGGGTACTAGACTATAATGAAGCTATTCTCAAAGCTACGAAGTGTTGAAGACTGTCAAAGTTCGAAGGTTGAAGTTTGGTTGCCACTTGGGTCAGGATGGGTCGAAGGCCAATATTGTGTCGAAGGTACTCATTGAGGCGAAGCTTAAGTTAGTGGTTATGTCGAAGATGAAAGGTGTTTCGCAGCCTAAAATGTGACTAATGGGACAAACTAGACTTGGCGGCACCGGCACGTGAACTGCCTTAACATCCTATAATGATGAGATCTTGGGAAAATCTAGCACCGTGCGGATAGGATTTACCGCCGCTCCAGCAGATTTGGTGTCATTCATGCACCATCATGACAGATTTTGTTGCAGGATTCTATAAGAAGCCACACAGGCCTGCGACTCCTGCATTGCGCATTTCTTTGTGTTTACAGTTAGCACTATGTCCAATGATCGCGAAGTCCAGGAATTGTTACGAGAGATCAGGGAGAGAGGTCTGCAGAACCTTATGAGCAGTCCACCCTGCGGGGAGATGTCTCCAGTGCCGAAGCATCCAATGCAGATACGATCAACCAGAAAGAAATTTAAGGCAGAAGTTCGCTCTAAGTGAAATGAAGAAAGGCACAAGCCCTCAGGAAAGACTCCGGAGGATCCCGAGATGTATCCTCCTAGCTCAGCGGAGTGGAGGCATGCTGTTTGTCTTATGCAAAAGTACATTGGCATGCAATCACAGGAGCCCCGTCTGCTAAGGACCCAAAGTTGTGGATGGTCAAATGTTCGATAGGACATGAACGGGAGGCAGTTCGAGGGATGGAGTCGCTGATAGATTTATAAGGCTCAACAATTCCCATGACCATCATAAATCTTGTGAAGGAAGACAGCAGTATAAGGAACATCGACAGTCTGCTAAGAATGAAAGGATGAAGGATTAAGCAAGCTGCGGCCGTGGTAGAAGTAGCAGAAAGGATGACGATGATGACAGGCAGATAAGGGAGCAGGAGGGCAGGAAAATTAAAACTGGTGGTCACAAAGATGCAGACGGATACAAATCCTGACAGAGTGCATAAGGAGATCATAAATAAGGAGCAAGTAGCTGAAGATATCATTCTACTACCAGACAAGCAGTTGAGTGTCCCGGGACGGGACACTGGTGAGTCTTAGGGGCTTGTTGGGGCGCGCACCTTAACGGTCCTTAATTTTGGTAACTCCGCGTTTTTTGTGGAAGTTTGTAAGCAAAGTTGCGACTAAAAATAGTCTTAGGGGTATCGGGGTTGAGTCAAAGCCCTCTTTTTGTAATAAACCCATGGTTTAAGTCCAAGGTTTAGGGTTCGGGGTGCCCATGGTTTAAGCCCATGGTTTTGTAATAAGTGCACTTGTATAAATAAGCACTTTTGTAAACGAGTCAGGTTAGGCTTTTGATGTAAGATGATTTGATGTGAAGCTAAGGCTAGTTTTGTAAGAAAGGTTAAGTCCCAGCTGTGTGCGTGGACGACCTCTGCAGCTGTGTGCGCAAAGGGTTTTTGGGTGATTAAGAAGATCTGCAGCTGTGTGCACAGAGATCTGCAGCTTAGTGCGCAACTTGATGAATTGAAGGGATATGCAGCTGAGTGCGCAGATCAGAACTGTGGTTTTTGTAAAGAGTTGAATAAAACACTGTTCTGTGGACGTAGCCCCTAAAATGGGGGTGAACCACGTTATATCTTGTGTTGTGGCTCTTTTGTGTTGTTTCTGTTATGTTCTTTTATGCATTGATAAGTAGATAACTGATAAGAAAGATCACTGCTAAATACTAACTTTGCCGTGAATTCCCAGTTAAGGGTTAAGCAAGACACTGTTTGTTTATCTAACTGCGAAGCTATATAAGTGACTGTCGAAGATCTGTATTGTATGATTGTTATTTGTAAAGGCTAAAGGTACAGTAATATCCCTCTTCTGCTTGCAGAAACCTGATTCTGCGCCACCCCATAGCTGTTTCGGGTGAGACTGCAACCTGTTCGCAGGTTGTTGCCGAAAGGGCCAACACTGTGGGTCTTTTGTTGGTGCGAAGACAAAAGTATAGAACCCGGGTCTGCCCTAAGCCCAACAGTGGCATGTACTCATCACGAGTTAAGTCATTTGTCAGTGTTTTAAGATTTGAGAATATATGGTATGGGTCGTGGTATAGTATAAGCCACATAAATAAACAACTATCTCGTGGGGCTTGTTCATGGATGTCAGAAAATATTCCCACTATATTTGGCTTTGCATGATGCACAACATGTGAAGTTTTAGACATGTGGATGAATAATAATGAATAGTTTCTCTACTATTTGCATGAATAGTTCTTTTACTATTCACATGAATAGTAAAAATCATAAATAATAAAATAATAAGTCAAGAGGAATCTATAAACATTTCCTCTAGAAGTTTCTATTAAAGTGATGAGTCATCAAGAGGAATATGTAAATAGTCCCTCTGTAAGCCTCTTTGAGTTTTATAAATAGAGAGCCCTCTCCTCATTTTGAGCATCTTGAATTCAGAGACTGAATTGGGAGCTTGAGGGAGAATTGGAGTCAAGTGTCTAGTGTTGAATAAGCTCTCATGCTTTAGAGTGTTGGTCGAGCATATGGTCTGTAAGCTTTGCAGGCATTCTGTTAATATAATCATTTCATTATGTTATATCATTCCTATTCTATTGTGTTTCCAAATCTATACTCTCTTGTTGTTCATTATGTTTCATTGTTGTATAAGTCTCTTCTATCATTTCTATTGTGTTGTTCTTATGTCTGTCGGATTCTGTTGTCGCTCCTCAAGGATCTGTAACACCCCTTGAGAGTTATGATCTTAGTTTCTGATCCCGATGTGTCTTTGAATCCATCTGCAGTGTTATAATTTAGTAAATTGTAGACCCCCTCATAGATTAAGTATTGGGTTATTCACTCATTATTGTTTCATCAACTGGACCAATATTGAGCAACATTATTCAAATAATATTATATGTCGATGTACAATGTATCATTTGTTACTTATATAATCAACAAACATGCATGGTTCTGGTGCCTCTCCAACGAGTACGTTAATATCCCCTCTACAGCGTCGTCATATCAATTAGACACCAAATATTAATTTGATCGTGATATTGTTTCGACTAGAGTCATTAATTATACCCATCATTGACATATAACAATATCCCCATAGAGAGCAGAGGGGCAGATGGTGATTGAACCGAGCGGCTGTGGCGTAGGGTTTGGAAGTGCTTGATGGCGATGGCAGGAGTTGGCAGGCAGTGGGCACGGACGCCAATGGCCTCTAGCACTGGTTAGAGGTCTGCCATGACTCCACGTTTCGTTTTGCTTGTAAGAATTCAGGGTGCCCTAGGTTTTGTGCTGTGAGCCCTCGTTGCTTCTGCTGGATTTGGTTGTCGATAGTCCGTGACGGTGGTTGGGGCCTTGGGGTTTTTTAGTTCTTTGAGGGTTTCATTGACTGCAAACGGTTTCATTCTTGGCATTAATGGAGGATTTGGAGGAGCTAGACTACTCTAGTGACAGGTTGGAGAGTTCTGACATTTGGGAGGTGCCAGGTGGAGGGATGATGGAGCAGCTGGTGGCTATCCCAAGACTGGGCCAGGAAGTGGTGGGCTCGGCAAGTTTGGTGACAGTAGGGTTGGAAACCGTTTCTTCACCGTCTGACTTTCTTGTTTTCTCGCCGGATCTCTTAACGGCTGTCTCCCAGGTGGAGTCTCTTTTTCAGCGGTCGGAAGATAGGTTGGGGTCATCGAACTGGAGGGAATCGGGCATTTTCCCTTCACAGTTTCCAGATTTTCAGACAGCAGTTTCTCAGGTAGGGTTCGGAGCTATAAAGGGGTGCGCAGCAGGGTCGGATGATGGGGAGGTCAGTCAGGTCTTGCAGGGAAAGGTCTCTAGCAAAGAGACTTCGGAGGATGAGTGGAGGTCTCCTTTGGATGTAGCTGAACAGAGAGGTTTTGGGTCTCCGTGAAGGGACCGATCTGGAGGAGGTTCAGGGGTTTCAGTCGACCTAAATGGGAGGCAAGCTGTGGGCAATGGAGCACCAAAGAAGAGAAGAAAGAACTGGATAAAAAAGAAGCAGCTTCGGAACTACGCAGTTGGTGAGGATATAGCCTGGGACAGCGTTCTGCGGATGGCAAAGTGTACTTTAGTGGGGCGGGTTTTGGGAAGGTACTTTGCGAAGAAAACCATTCTTGATTGGGCGGCGAAGTCCTGGGGAGCTCAGTGTGGCTACGTCCCGGAAGTAGAGATGTTAACTAAAGGATGGTTCGCGGTCACCTTGGAGAAGGAGGAGGATTTAAGGTGGATACAGAATAAGAGCTGGCATATTGACCATTCACCTGTTTTGCTGAAACCCTGGAACCCCATGTTTGATGCCAGCAAAGAAAGAGTGGATGTCTTACCCATCTGGGTGAGATTGCCTGCTCTCCCATTACATTTCTGGGATTTGTATCACTTCAGAAGGATAGGTGATATTATTGGGTATTTTCTGGAGGCGGATCTCTCATTCCGCGAAACTAAGGAGAAGAAGGTCGCGAGGATCTTGGTTAACATAAACCTCAGGGAGGGTCTGGCCGAGTCGATTAATTTGGAATGGGGTCTAGAGATCATTCCTCAGTTACTGGATTATGAAAATGTCCCCTTTCGCTGTAGAAGGTGCCATGTTTATGGGCATCCGGTTTCGAAATGTCCTTTGCCGGGGAGGTCTTGGAACGGAAGAAGGCGGAAAGATCCTGTGGATGCGTGAAAGGGACCTAGGGAGAAGGTCGATGGTTCCTCTGGTTCAGCCCAGACTTCTGCGGATGATTTGGGCAGTGATCCATCTCCAGAAGAGCTGCATTTCCCTGAAGAATTGCTAGACGATGGGGTTAAAGATGCGATGGTACAGGATACTATCTCAGGGTCGGCTCCTGGGGAGCCCACAGGTCCTGGTACTTCCTCTATTCCCATTTTGTCTAATGTTAACTTGTTTTTGATTAATGTTTCTTTCCTGGGTTTCGACTGGATAGAAGGCTTGAGAAAGCTCTCCCTTTCGGGTCACTCTGGTTCCCCTTTGTCTATGCCTGCTCATCATGTTTTTGCTGATACCTTCCCGGGGTTGGCCACACAGCCCTCTATTGCTTCTGTTGCTGCTGAGCCTGTTTTTTTGCCTGCTATGGTCGAACCCTCCTCTGCTGTTGTGGAACCAGACCCTGTTCCTATCCCTGAAGATTCCCGTCCCTCTCCACCTGACTCTACGGATTCGGGATACTTTTTAAGATCTTGTCAAAAGCCTTCGGTTGGGCTGGGAAAAAATCCTTCGCCGATGAAACGAGGCCGGGGCAGAAAAACAAATCTCTTCAAGGCTCAGTCCAGAGCAAGGGAAGATCTTTTGGGAGGCAAACAAATTTCGATTGAAAAGGCCCTTAGAGCGGAGGCGGCCAAGAAGAAAGGGCGCAAATGAAGATTTTGTCTTTTAATTGTCGGGGGTTGGCTGGTCCTGGAAAGAAATCAGCCTTCATCAGGGTGCTTACTCTTGAACGCCCGGATGTGATCTTGCTACAAGAGACTTTAGGAGTAGGAGAGGTGATTCGGGAACGCTTGGAAAGTTGGATTCCAGGTTGGTCCTTCTTGACTTTGGATGCTAGAGGGCGTTACGGTGGTTTGGCGGTGGGTTGGAAAAGTAGTAGTGTTCAGTTGATTAATGCCTGGAGTTCGGAGGCTGTGCTGGGTATTGAGGTGTTTGTAGCAGATTTGGGGATTTCTCTCAATGTGGTAAATGTTTAAGGGCCTTACCTTAATAGAGTTCCCTTCTGGGACTCCCTCCTGCAAAACCCACTGGTGAGTGGAGACAGTCTGGTATTGGGTGGAGATTTAAACTTCTCGTTGGGGCACAATGAGGTTTGGGGGCCACATGCCCAGGTGGACTCTCTGGCGGGTTATTTTGTTCAGAAACTGATGGAGAAGGGCTTGTTGGACATTGAGCCTGTCAAATTAAAATCGACCTGGAGGAACAACCAATGTGGGGAGGCGAGGGTGGCTAAACGAATTGATCGTTTTTTGGCAGCTGAGCAGCTGGTGGATAGATTCTTTATGGTTAGACAATGGGTGGGCAGCGGGGGCTCATCAGACCATTTTCCTATTTTCTTTGAAATCAAGAAGGGGCCTATCAATCCTCCGAGCCCCTTAAAATTCAACAAGTCTTGGCTTCAGGACGAGACCTTCAAATCCCTTTTCCTTGATCACTGGATCCCTTTTGAAGGGGATAATGATAGATCGGCTACTATCCAGTTTGCAGACAATATCAAAATACTTAAAGTGCATATCAAAGAGTGGTCAATCGCAAAGAGGAACAGAGATGAAGATGAGCTGAAGTCTATAGAAGCAGAATTGATGCTGATATACGAAGGAGAAGGAGGTGGTTTCACTTCTTTAGATTCAAAGGAGGCATTGACAAGGCTGGAGGGTAGACGTACCTCCCCCCTGTTAGAAAAGGAGGAAGCTTGGAGGCTAAAAAGTAGGGCTATCTGGCTGGAATGCGGGGATGATAATACAAAATTCTTCCATGCCTATGCCCGGGGAAGGAAGGCAGCTAATACTATTTGAAGTTTACAGGATGAGGAGGGTATTCATGTAGATTTTGAAGCTAAGGCCAGGTGTGGGGTTAATCATTTTCAGAAGTTATTCAAAGCTCCTCCTCAGGCCTCAATCGAAGAGGTTATTAGATTATCTCAAATGTTCCCCCGTTTTGTGGAGGAGGAGGAAAATGGGGATCTTATGAAGGAATTAACGGAAGAGGAACTCAAGGAGGTAATGGGAAGCTTTCAGAAAGATAAAATTCCAGGGCCAGATGGGTGGACTATAGATTTTTTCCTGGGCCTCTTTGATCTTCTGGGAAGGGACCTTTTGAAGGTGGTAGAGGATTCTAGGTTGGCTGGTTGGATTCCGGCAAGCTTCAACTCCAATTTTATTGCCCTCATCCCAAAGTCTGATAATGCAACCTCTCTCAATGACTTCAGGCCGATCTCCCTGTGTAATTGTGTGTATAAGATCATCTCAAAAGTGATTGCTCTAAGATTGAAATCAATCCTTTCAGCACATGTCTCGGCTGAACAATTTGGTTTCCTGGAAGGGCACCAGATCCATGAGGCTATAGGGGTAGCCCAGGAAGGTCTTCATAGTTTAAAAACCAGAAGGCTGAAGGGGGCTATCTTAAAAATTGACCTTTCCAAAGCATATGATAGAGTAAGTTGGCTTTATTTGAGGTTGCTTCTAACCCATCTTGGTTTTGGCATCTCTTTTATTCGTTGGGTAATGTCTTGTATAACTACTGTTTCTTTTTCGGTGCTGATTAATGGGGCGGCCTTGCCTTTTTTTCATGAGGAGAGGGGGTTAAGACAAGGGTGCCCCTTGTCCCCACTTCTTTTTCTTCTTGTTGCTGAAGGTCTTAGCAGGGCAATCAGAGCAGCTAAAGCAGAGGGCAGTTTTTCTGGGATACAATTAGATCCAAATTTAAATATTACACATCTGCTCTTTGTGGATGATGTGCTGGTTTTTTGCTCTGGTGTCAGAAGAGAGACCCGAGTATTGCAGGAGATTTTAGAACTCTTCTCAAAGGCTACAGGAATGGAGATCAATTATGCGAAATCCTCTTTGACTACCCACTTGTTAAGACCGGAAGAGGAGGCTGAACTTTCGAGGATTTTTCCTTTCCCCGTAGCTGGATTGGATGAAGGGCTCAAATATCTTGGTTTCTATCTGAAAGCAAACCTTTATCGGAAACAGGATTGGCTCTGGTTGGTTGGGAAGGTTGAAAAACAGTTAAAGGTCTAGAGTCACAAGTGGCTGTCTCATGCAGGGAGGTTAGTTTTAGTTAAAGCTGTGCTGGAGGCCATTCTGGTTTATTGGATAGCCCTCTCTTGGATTCCGAAATGGATTCTTGAAAGGATTAGGAGGATCTGCTTCAGGTTTTTATGGAGTGGAAAGAAGGAAGATCGGACTACTCCTTGGGTTAATTGGAGAAGGATCGCTGTCCCAAAAGGTTTAGGAGGCTGGGGGCTAAAGGACATATTCCTTTTCTCAAAAGCCTTGGCTGCTAAGGGTGGTTGGAGACTGGTGAAGTCTAGCAGTTTGTGGACGCGGGTGATTGTTCAGAAATACCTCCCAGGGGAGACGCTGCTAGATTGGATCAGAAGCCCCAGGAAATCCCATTTGGGGGGTTCGGTGATTTGGAAAGCGATTGTAAAATCTTTTAATCTGATCGAAAACAACCTAGCTTGGGATGTTGGAAACGGGGAAAGTGTTTTGGTTGGTAGGGATCCCTGGTTGGGGTGTACACAGCAACATCTTCTGCCACCTGATGTTATTGAGGCTCTCGGCTAGGTAGGGATCACAACTTTAAATCATCTTGTTGTTCCATGGCCTGACGAACCGTGGCTTCAATTCTGGAGAAGGGCTAATTCCTTAGGGTTGGGGGAGCGGGAGGCTGGTTTTGTGGAGAATTACATCAAAGAACTGGACAGGGCTCATATTATTCTGTCAGAACAGGAGGACTCTTTGGTGTGGGATGCTGACACGGGAGGTGCTTATACTCCTAAGGCAGGGTATTTATTCTTAAGTGCTGGGGTGGTTTTAAGGGAAGAAGTCTGGTGGTGGAGGCCATTGTGGAAGCTTAAGTGCCCAGCTAAAACAAAGTTGTTCATGTGGTGTGTATTAAATAATAAGGTACCTACCTGGGATGTGCTACAGAAGAGAACATTTCAAGGGCCGGGTTGGTGTGTGATGTGTAAATGGGAGTTGGAAACCACTTATCATCTGTTCTACTCTTGCAGTTTTTCTTCTGCGGTCTGGAGGGAAGTATCCACTTTGGTTGGTTTCAATTGCCTTTGGGAAGGGGACTCTATTGGGTTAGCTTGGGACTCCTGGTGGAGGAGGACACCTCAAAAACATCTAAAATGTTTACCTTTGCTGGTCATATGGGGGATATGGCTTGCTCGTAATAAGGCAATTTTTAAAGATATTCCAAGCTTACCGGCTATCGTAGGGTCTTTGGCTGTGGGTTTCTATAAATCTCTACCTGTCCACTTAAGGGATGCTCGGGAACATAGGCATTTAGAGGTGGCTTTAGATCGATCCAAGCCGTGGGCTTTTTTCGATGGGGCAGCACAAAACAATCAGTGTGGAGGAGGAGCAGTTCTTTACCTTGCTGAGTCTCATGTCTTTGTTTTGTCTATGGGACTTGGGGGGGGAACAAATAATTTTGCAGAGTTAATGAGCCTCAAATTTCTTCTGATGTTTGCAATAGAAAAAAGATGCACTGATTTAAATTTTATGGGAGATGCATTGAATGTTATAAACTGGATAAATCAGACTCAAGAATGCAGGCATTTGAGACTTTCTCATATTATTTCCTCCATCCGGCAGCTCCTTCAGCGACTTGACTCTTTTACTTGCAGGCATGTGTATAGGGAAAACAACACGGAAGCGGACAAAGCTTCTAAGGCTGGGCTCAGGTTGGCAGAAGGTTATTGGACAGTGAAAGAAATACATGATGGCAGACAGCAGGCTTTTTATCACAGGCCGTATATGGATCTCTTTTGACTCTCGGCAGGCTATCTTTGGTCTATATTATGGCTGTATGCAGGCTTTTAATTTATGTATTAAGAATTGTTAAAAATATCTTTTTCAATGGCAAGGAGTTTTTGGCTCCGATCTTAATCTTGCTGGATAGTATTTTTGTTTATACTTATGTCATCAAAGAAAGCAACGTCTTTTGATTGAACAGTAACTGTTAAAAGTTATGAAACGATCTGTCTCATTGGATCGCATTTATGTATGCACATCGGCATTAATGATAGAAGGAAGTGTTGTAGCATGAACAACGAAAGATAGATATCTTTTGTTTTGT
>LPNX010691766.1:106165-155254 GCA_001517045.1 Pseudotsuga menziesii | reverse complement strand
TGTGTATTATTATTATTATTATTATATAATGTTATTATTATTATTATTATTATTAGCATATATTATATTACATATGTTTTATTTGGTTAATTGTCACACGTTACATTGACCTACCTCCCATGACAAAACATTATTTTCCATTCGGTCATCGTCCGACGCCCCAATTGCAACCACTTGGAGGAATAATGACCGATCTTAATGCGGTATCATGGTTTGACGTGGAAGTTGGGTTCCGTTCCTCCCTCTCCGGCACTACACAAAGCTCTATGCAGTCACCACCGACTATATTGAAGGGAGTTTCTATGGAGTGGCCATCAATGGATTCTTTTTACCAGTGTGTCGGTCATAAAATCCCCATTGGTTGGCTCAAAATTTTGGCTTGGCAGGAGGGGAGGGTTTTTGTTTGGGTTGGAAGGGCATTACACTGGTTTATTATGGTGTGAAATCGGTTGAATGGAGCGTGAAATCGGTTGTATGGAGCATGAAATCAACATTTAGGGCATTAAATAGCTCGCGTCGTTGAAAAATTGTAGTTGGGGTTTCTCCAATTCACATCTATATATTTGGACTCATAAAGAAAATAGAAGCACTGGAGAGAATGTGGAGGCTCCTGAAGAGGCGTGCAAAGGATTCTGTAGCATCAAAGGCTTCTATAAAAGCAGAGTTGAAAACTACATCTCCTTCTGTTGAGGTAATAAAATGCCCTATTTCCTCTTCCCTTTCTCATGCACCTTCTAGCTGTATTCTGTATGTGCCTTAGGAGCTCTATGGATGTGGATCATGTGTAGAGGCTCATAACCCTATTTCTTATTTTATTTTTGGAAATTCTATATGTTCCTTGGGAGCTTTATGGATGTGGATCCTATGCAGATCCTCATAACCCCGTGTCTTATTTTATTTTTGGAAATTATGTATGTGTCTTGGGAGCTCTATGGATGTGGATCTTGTGTAGAGGTTCATAACCATGTGTCTTATATTATTTTTGGAAATTTGTGATAGGCATTTGCACAGAGAAAAAACCTATGTTCATCCATGGGGGGATGACATAGCGGCATATGTTCATCCTTTCTTGCTACAAAGCAATCCTGACATAGTAGCATATAGATTTCTCTATGATGGGTATAATTAAGGCTAAAGAGCTTACACTCTTCTCTATCTATGAAACTATGAAAATCTTCACCTTCAACAAATAGGTATACTTGTGGAGTTGAACTACGATTGCTATAAGTGAGGTTGTAGGTAACATCCATCAACATTCCCCTAACTCCTTATACAATGCGCACCCATTCAAAGTTTATGAGAGAATCCCCCTATTCCCAAAGTAGGATTGGTAATCCGAAATATGCAGATGATGGGATCCTATGCAGATCCTCATAACCCCGTGTCTTATTTTATTTTTGGAAATTATGTATGTGTCTTGGGAGCTCTATGGATGTGGATCTTGTGTAGAGGTTCATAACCATGTGCCTTATTTTATTTTTGGAAATTTGTGATTGGCATTTGCACAGAGAGAAAACCTATGTTCATCCATGGGGGGATGACATAGCGGCATATGTTCATCCTTTCTTGCTACAAAGCAATCCTGACATAGTAGCATATAGAATTCTCTATGATGGGTATAATTAAGGCTAAAGAGCTTACACTCTTCTCTATACATGAAACTATGAAAATATTCACCTTCAACAAATAGGTATACCTGTGGAGTTGAACTACGATTGCTATAAGTGAGGTTGTAGGTAACATCCATCAACATTCCCCTAACTCCTTATGCAATGCGCACCCATTCAAAGTTTATGAGAGAATCCCCCTTTTCCCAAAGTAGGATTGGTAATCCGAAATATGCAGATGATGTAGTCTCTAATGCGAGGATGTAGGTATCACCCCTCATTTCCTACCGGTTAATGCCATCCAAGAGTTAGTTGATCCCCAGGAAGGAAAGAGGTATTTATTACCTCATTGCAAATACACAAGAGCCTTCGATAAACACCCATTTACATATCCCCCCTAGAACCTCTAAAGTTGATGCTATCGATCCATTCAAGCCAGGTTCCAATGCCATAGGTAGGCTCTTATACTCCCTTGGTTACTCTACTTGGGTGGTCCCTACATGTTTATAAATAGATGATATAGCATTGAGACATTTACTTTGTCCATTGCAACAAGTTTGATTTAAGAGGTTATCCCCTTATTAACACCGACCCATTATAGCTTGATCTTCAATTGCTCCCATATTCTCTTCTCTTGTTATGAGTTGAGCTTCTTCTTGTGTGCATTCTTCCCATAGTCTGTTGAAGCTTATCAACCTTCTTCTGGCATATATTCCTTGAATGAATGAATCTCATAATCTAGGGATACCATTCAAGGCGATCATAACAATCTCTCCTTCTTCTACATTCTCTTCTACTGCTTCAAGTTGTTCCTTGATTTTAGCAACACTTGTGAAGTAGGATTGCATGGTCTCTTAGAGTTTTGTATCTTCACATTCTTCAATTGGTTCCTCAATGTCATCTTCCGGTTGATTTTCTTTCCTTCAAATAGCTTTCTCAAAGCATCAAACACTTCCTTCGATGTCTTCAAGGATGACACATGGGGGATGAGATGATCCTTAATGGAATCTGTAATGATTCTCTTAGCCCTAATCATGTACTTATTATGGATAGCCTTAGCCTCATCTCCCTCTGGTTTTGGAACCTCCTTACTGATATACTGATCCAAATCATTTTCTTCAAGGATCAAGGAGATATTGTACTTCCATTGTCACAAGTCGTAAGCTCCCCCAGTCTTGTCCTCAAACTGAGTATGATGAGTCCTTTTGAAATAAGAACCTCAAATGGAAATAACAGAGATATATATCTTACCGATTTGAGGTGTTTGACCTAGTTCTGGAGCTGTCTGGCCTAAGGTTTTGTTAAAGAAACCCTAATTTTCCAAACTTGGAGTTTTGGAATTCTCTCTGGATAGAAATATGTGCCTCCTTGAGGTGAGTTGCTCAGTAAGGTCCTTTTATGAAATCTGAGGTGGGAGTCCTTTGAAACTTAATGCCATAGTTCCTCTCGGCACTAGTGTCTAGGTAAAAAATGAAACTTATTCAAATATGATTTTGCTTCCACCAAAATATGTGCCCTTTTAGGGCGAGTTAGTCTCCCCCTCTTTTCTTGATGATCTGTGGAGAGAAGACCTTGAACTCGGAAGCCCTAGTTTTCGTCGTTGCATAGTGCCTTCTTTCAAAGAGGCTCTAATATCATGTTAGTTTTTCCAATCTAATTCAAATTGATTACGTTATTTATGTGAAAGAATAACAAGCACAACAAGATGCATAAGATATAGCAGATACACAAGACACAAATATTTTCCTAAGGGAAACCATACAGGAGAAAACCCTGCAAACTTCCTCATAATAGTTCTGTCACTAAGACAATATCACAAGATCGAAAAACCCAACTATAAGAAGTATTATGTAGCTATCTCTCTCTCCTCCTTGATCTTCTCTCTCTCCTCATGCGAACTTGAGTGAGTGAGTTTGTGTATAAATGAGGGAGGGCCCCTCCCTAGTTATACCCTTCAAGTGACCGACCTTACAAATTGATTGGGTTGACTAGTTAACCTAACTGGGACAACTTCTCCTAAAGGGACCTAAAAATACATTTTATTATATTTGACTTGGGGAATACTGGCCCGGCTTACAACAGAGGATTTACCTCAACGACCATAGACATTAATGACATCCTGAAAGGAGGGAAACACATATCGTATGGGGTACAACAATATACAATAATAATATACATCATAATATCTTTTGAAGTTACAATTACAACAACATGACCCAAGGAGTTTCCATCATGTCACATGTTCTCATAAAGTCTGTTCATGCGGTACCATGCCCAGATATTTCTGAACATTCTTGACTCCACCCAAAATAAGTGTGTTCCAAAGAGGATTAAATTTATTTCTCTTGTTGTACATCAACTAATTGAGATAGTTGTTTACTTCTTTAGGACCCAGAGAGTTTCCATCATGCCACATGTTATCATAAAGTCTGTGCATGTAGTACCATGTCCAGATATTTATGACCATTCTTAACTCCACCCAAAATAAGTGTATTCCAAAGAGGATTAAATTTATTTCGCCTATTTACATCAACTGATTGAGATAGTTGCTTACTTATTTAGGACCCCGAGATTTTCCATTGTGCCACATGTTATCATAAAGTTTGTGCATGCAGTACCATGCCCATATATTTCTGACCATTCTTGACTCCACCCAAAATAAGTGTGTTCCAAAGTGGATTAAATTTATTTTGCATGTTGTACATCAACTGATTGAGATAGTTTTTTACTTCTTTAGGACCTAGGGAGTTTCCATCATGCCACATGTTATCATAAAGTATGTGCATGCAATACCATGCCCAGATATTTCTAACCATTCTTGACTCCACCCAAATAAATGTGTTCCAAAGAGGATTAAATTTATTTCGTCGGTTGTACATCAACTGATTAAGATAGTTGTTTACATATTTAGGACCCATATATTTTCCATCATGCTACATGTTATCATAAAGTCTGTGCATGCAGTACCATGCCCAGATATTTCTGACCATTCTTGACTCCACCCAAAATAAGTGTGGTCCAAAGAGGATTAAATTTATTTCACCTGTTGTTCATCAACTGATTGAGATAGTTGTTTACTTCTTTAGGACCTAGGGAGTTTCCATCATGCCACATGTTATCATAAATTATGTGCATTCAGTACCATGCCCAAATATTTATGACCATTCTTGACTCCACCCAAATAAGTGTGTTCCAAAGAGGATTAAATTTATTTCGCCTATTGTACATCAACTGATTGAGATAGTTGTTTACTTCTTTAGGACCTAGGGAGTTTTCATCATGCCACATGTTATCATAAATTCTATGCATGATGCCAGGAAAACTTAAGAGTAAAAACAAAGAAATGAAAATTCAATATAAATAGTACATACTAGGGGTCTAGTAGTTTTAAACTACCTTTCAAAATAGTAGGAGATAATATTGAACAAAGTATTTCTTATTAGTTTTAATCGTCTTACAATAACTTAAAAACAATTCAAATTAGTTCATTTTACATGAATGCTGAACTTTTCCTTATACAAGCATGTGAGTGTTACAAATACCAAATAAACAATATATTTAGTAATAGTAATTAATTAAATTAAGACAATGGAATAAAAGGGAAGAGTACTTTGTTCTAAACATGTATCTTAGAATCATTATGCATCTTCTACTGCACAACATGTTTCTTTAAGGTTTAAAGTATAGTGATGGCTCTAGAAATACATACACGAATTCATCAAATTAACGTATGATCTCTTGGAAAAACTAATTTCTCTACCAGTGCCCAAGAGAGTATGTTTACCAATAGGCTTCAATCTTTGAACACTCTTGTAACGTAAGGTAGGTCCATATGACCCTGCCAACAAAGAAAAAATGTAAGCTTACAATAGACCACAAGGTTGATCCTTTACAATAGTGAAACTTAATGCATGAAAGATTTCAAGTTATAATGATAACCATATCGCTTCCCCCCTCTCTTTCTTCCAATGAAGATTCTGATTTAGAAAACCAAATGTACCTTGTAAATAAGAATGCATACTTCAATCTTTGTGATACTACCTCTAGTTAGTAATTCATACACATGAATGTTTTCACCGGTACTCCATGATCATGCTGGGAATTCTAAAAGCTGGCAAAACCAAGCTGTCAATAAAACCTCGACTGCAATTTATGGAGGGCAGATAATAGCAACTCTCATACACACAAAGAATTATATCTTATGCATGGATTAACTGAAAGTAGTTGGCAGCTTATTGGGCACTAATAACAAACCCTAGGTAGCCCATGCCACGAAGAAATAGTCATTTAAGGGCATCTTAAATGCTATATAAATGGAATTGAAAAGTGTTGAAGGTGGGTGTTGATTGAATGCCTTTATGAAGGTGCGCAAATGTAGGGGCCAGTAGTAAAAGAAAGAAGGGCTTCAAAATAACTGCTTACCTACGATATCTCTTATGATCCTGCCACGTTCATTCCTCTTACATACTCTCAATGCTTTCAATTAGACCCTAACCAATGTAAATACCATACGTTTGTACTACAACGACTTCTCGTTTTGTTTCCACCACTTGGGAGCTATGGAAGATTATGAAGTAATTGTATAAGCAATTTAATATGCATAGAAACTTCCAAGGCTTTTAATATTGGCTTCCAACTTTAAGCGAGATTGTGCAGTATTCAATGACATTTAGTACAAATTTATCTCCCATAGTTAATATATACCTCAAACTTTCACCAGTGTTTCTCTATATAATATGAGTCTTTTAGAATTATCACATGAATTTGTAGCTTATATTGATTTAGATTTGTTCTCCCCATCTTGTAGTCATTTTCCTTTAAACCCTAGTTGACCTCTTGAAACCCTAGATTTTTTCAAGGCTCAATACTAGAGACTTGTAGGATCTAAGAAGATGTTTGGAGATGTATCTAAGAAGAGAAAATGGAGTTGGAATTCAAGCAATTCTAAACATGGTGATGAGATTGGTCTTTGCTTTCATGTTTGTTTAGCGCTTAAAATAAACATTTTTTTCCCAAAAAAAACATTTAGTTTGTTGGGATGGGAAATGATATATTTATCTTTTGTTCAAACCTTTTGATTTGTGGTCTAACGATTTCAGTATTATTTTTTGTAGCATGTTAAGTTTTGGTATCGCTCGGTAGATTTTTTCAATTGTTTCTATTGATGAAGATCAAATTGTTTCTATTGATGAAGATCAAATTGTTTCAAATCTTGTGAAGAATGGACCCCTTTTAGGTACTTCATAATACGCGCCTATTTCATTGTTATTTTCTTATAGCATTACCACACTTCTATTGCAGAAAAACTATGCAATTTAGCAAGCACTGATTTCTATCTGCCGATGACATTGAAAAATAGTTCATTGACATCAAGGGAAATTTGTAGATTTTTTATCTGAGTCTAAGAGATTAAATTTTGGTTTCGTTATAAGTTTCAGCTTGGCATGGTGATCTGTAAGTCACAATTAGAAGTTTTTGTGTAATGTTTTGTTCTTTATTGGCTTGTGGTTGTTATTACTGCCATGTTAGAGGCTGTCTTTAGTGACATTTCATTGTGTTGATATTGCATCTCTCATTTGTGTCTTTTAACATCACCATTGTGCATGTTGTGAGTAATCTCACACAAAATAATCGTACAATAGATGGTTTATAAGGCTTAACCCACTCAAAAGCTTTGCTAATATGGTTGACAATATAATGCTTTTTCCTCCACGGTTCATATGCTCGAGCATCACGAAGGAACTACTTATGGTTCTACACAGATTGTATAAGTTATTGTAAGAGAACTATCATATCCTCTTTAGACACTATGGAAATGCTTGAAAAACACCCGTTGATTATAATTTGTTATACATTAACAAAATTATGAATTAAAAAAAATGTAAAGATAAGATGACTTAACGCTAAATTATCTCTACATTGAAAGCCAATTGCAATTGGATTGAAGATTTGTTGCAACAATACTCTGAGTATTGAGTGATTAATCAAATAAAGTTAGGATCAATTCTTTAATTCATCATAATTTTCCAAGGATATAAAAGTCATAACAATCATTTTTGCCAAAATGAACAGCTAATACCCGTGTGGATAATTAAGATGGACCTTAGTGAATATAATGAAGACGATGATGTCTTGGGTGGTATTCATACGAAGAGGTTGTAAATCCTTGATACTGAAGGTTCACTCCTACAACGCATTTTGAATAAGTAGGATTTCTGAATAAGTAGCTAACACTTGGCAAATTAAATTTAATATGTGAACTCTAAGGAATATCTGTCATTTAGTTCATGGTACTTTTTTGTAGATGCATACATTTATTCCAGTTTAGTTGTAGCAGTTTGTTTTTTATTCAGTTTGTGGGAGCATGTTTCAGAATTTGCATTCAGTAACATGCCTATATTGAGCTTGTATATGCATGGGTCTGTCTCTGTTATTCGTTTTATGTTAACTCATTTTTTCATTATGAGAGTAATTACTCTTTTTTTGTGAAATCAAATTATTTAATTCCAAAAATGGACTATGTTAAAGTATTTCGTATTGCATTTCCTCTTTTGATGTTTGATTGCAATTCTAATAAGATTTCTTTCTCTGCATGTGTCAAAGAAGTACAACAACAATTTCTTCAGGTTAAGATGTTAATCTTATTAAAGACCATGATTCTTATATTCACATTTGAAACGTCTTTTGTCAGATGTGTTTGATATGATCATTATGTGTTTCTTGTGTAGTTGCTCCAATCAACTATGCACATCTATCTGCAAGTCAAATGCAACAATTCCTTAAAGCAAAGGATTCATAAACAACTTTACGATCTGGAAAAGGGAAAGGATCAGTGCCATTTCGGAGGAGGAGGATATAATGTTCATGTACCTGAACTCCCTGTGCTGGCCCAAAATGTATGCAACACCATTTTTTTTTTTTTTTTTTTTCTGTTGAATCCTACACATGATTATTATTGTTCATTTTGTAGTTTCATTGATACCAAACATGCTTTTCCTTTTTATAGTCGTTACGACATCAATTATACCAACACATTGGAGTCTTATTTTTTATGAGATTAGTTTTTTCCATGCCATGCCAAACTGTGATGTGATGTTCATTGTAAAGCCCAGTTGGCATTGTTATCTTTTTGAAAAGCAAAGAGATATGTCTAAAATATGCTATGACATGCCATCCCAAATTGTGATGTAATGTTAATTGTAAATCCTAGTTACCATTGCTCTCTCTTTGAGAAGCAAAGAGACATGTCTTGTATATGCTATGATATCTCATACTTGCTATTTTGTAAAAGTGTTAAGTTCAACAAACTTGTTATATATTGTGATTTAGACTTATCTCTATCTTTTGAGAAATTGCAGTGCTCCATTTTGTTTTTTTTAACAGAAATGGTTGAGTATTTTTGTATTAATAAGGACCAAAAAATAAAGTTTACATCATGCCGAGGAGGGATTGTTCCCAAAGGAGGACATCATCCAAAACTCCTTGTTCATCTTCAACATATTTACAGCTATCTCAAAATATCCCTAATCTATGGAGACTATACCTCCTTACAAATTGTCCAAGAAGTAGTAAGCAAAAACAATTCATTGCAAAGGCTGAAATCTTACACTATTTCTGAGCAAATGAGAGACTAAATTCATACACTAGGTCTGTGCAACCAATTTCATTGAAGTTCACCATGGTGCTTCCAATTTCAGAAAGACTCCTAATAGCACTTATGGATATCAAATCATGCATATAATTTTTTCTTGCGTTCTTATTGAAACCGAGAGCTAGCATTGTTGAATGCATTCTTGTTGAGACCGGCTCACACGTCTCATCCTTCTCATCCCAATTCCAAAAATATCACTGGCTACCTACCCTTTGTCTTATCCCAATGCCAAGTCGCATCACGTTGGTAATATTTTATTATAACTTGTATGAGTGCTCACCATGCTCAGAGGATCGTTGTTGTTGAAATTTGCTAGAACTAGAGAGAGGGTACTAATTTGATTGTTTTTTATTGTGCTATGAGCGCGCAGACAATAGTTTTTCTTCCCTTTGATGTTTCCCTCTATGCAGGATTCCTTCCAGATTGCATTATGTTGCCCTCTAGATCGCATGCTGCTTGCCCTCTACGCAGGTTTCTTTTCCTAAGACTGTTGCCTGCCAGATGCTGAGGTGTAATCTGGCCGGATAACCCATCTCGCGATCCAGCCCAATGAGAGAGCAATTAGAATGCTCCGCGATTGATCTAAGCATCCCAATTGTAGCATTCTTGCTATCCATCATCCTAATACTCATGTTTTGACTTTGTTTCTCCATACATCAGAATGCAATTGAAATTCAATGCGATGTCCAAGTCACTGTTTAAGATACAGTGCATACCTGCCAATTGAGGGCTTACCTGCCAGTTACTCCGAGGTCCATGAGGAGACTCACCCTTTATGGGGATAAAGAAGAGTTCATGGGATCCATTTTCTTCCGTGCCTTTCTTCATTGCAGACTAGCACTCCACAATCTAAGAGAACTCCTTTGTTAGCCATTAAGTCTGCCTGCTTGTTATTTTCTCTCAGAATATGAAAGAACTTAAGAGATTTAAACTCTCTTCCTAGGCATTTAAGGATGCAATGCAGTTTGATTATTGGACTCTCGTAGCTCTTATTTAGCTTTCTTGCTTCCCTTGTAACCATGAGAGAGTCTCCAAAAACTGCTAACTCCTCAATTCCATAGTTGCTTGTTATCTCCAGTCCCTTGATTAAGGCAAGCCACTCAATGCCATTGTTGGATTTCTTGCCCAGGCCCCAAGTATAATCCTTCTGCTTATTCCCTTCAGAGTCAAAGATGACTCCTCCCGCCCCTGCCAGCCCCGGATTGCCTTTGGAGGCCCCGTCAAAGAAAAGGGAGTTACAACCAAGATTCAACCACCATCTAGCAAAATCTTTAGAGCTCATCCTTAGCTGGCATTTTAAACAATTAGGTCTTTGAGCAGCCATATGCCAATTATTGGTAAAAGGTGACAAAAAATCAATTTCCCACGCTCTTTCTTCAACATTCAAAGGTTCCTTATGGATATGGGTCATCCACCTCGTCAATAAAGCTTCCACCCAAAATGATTTTGCAGAAGACATTACTTTTCCTAGACTGGAGACTTAACCTTCAAAAATCTCTTTATTTCTTGTTGCCCATATCTTCTAGCATATGTATTTTGGGAGGGAGACCCAAGGCCTTGTGAGATCTGGTTTTTGGAAAAGGGAACCATGATAATAATCTTTCCAGCAGGCAAAGAAATCATTCCAATTTGTTGGAAGGATCAGATTTATATGTAGCTCTTGTAGGGCCCGAGACCAAACTTCTTGAGAAAAATGACAATCCAGAAAGAGATGGTCTAGAGTTTCTTTTGATTCTTTGCAGAGGACGCAATGTGAAGGCCCTTCAATCCCCCTTTTTTTCAAATTCTCCGCTGTTAGTGTTTTACGATGTGCTAAAATCCATAAGAAGGCATTTATTTTTGGAACGCCATGATCTTTGCACCAGATTTTATTCCACTTAATATTAGTTTTGTTATTTTCTTTGTTGCTGGAGGTGATTTAGTATTCTTTTTTTACAGTATAGATCCCTGATTTTCCCCAACCTCTTCCATCAGAAAGATGATAGTGGATAGGCGCTGACCCTTGAAGAAGAGAGATTAGTGCAGTAAATTCAAACAATAGATGCTCTGGAATCTCCAAATCTTTCCATCCATCCCATCTTCCGCTATTAATCCAAGAGGATAGATAAAAAATGGTGGAGATGTTTAAATGGTCTAGCCATTGCTTAAGATCCACAAAGGCAACCAATTGATTTGCTGGAGAGACATGCCCCAAATTGTCATACCAAATCTTGATCCGTTTACCATTTATGGGGATCCAGTGCAAGTTAGTTTTGATGATATGGTTCGCCTTCTTACAAAGATTCCAAATTGGAGATCCATTCCTTGACAATGGGCACTCATCAACACATCTTTTCCTTGCTCCCTTCATATATTTTTTCCTAAGAATCTCCTTCCACCATGCCTTCTATCTAGAGACAATTCTCCAAAGGATTTTCGCTCATAGAGCGAGGTTCATCATTGTTGGGTCTCTTATTCCAGCCCCTCCACAATTTTTCGGACTGCAAACAGTATCCCAATTAACAAGGTGGATTTTTTTTGAGCCATTTGATGCACCACCTTACCAAAGGAATTTTCTAATCTCCTTTGTGATTTCATGCGTTACTTTTTCTGGAGCTAAAGAGATCGAGAAGGTATAAATTGGATAAGCAAAGAGGATAGAGTTAATGAGGACGAGCTTTCCTACTGGGTTGAGCCACCTTACTCCCCACAAAGAGACTTTTTATTTTGATCTTGTCGACAATGCCCTGCCAATCTGCTGAAGCTTTTTTTCCCTTTAAAGATAGGGGTCCCAAAATAGTTGAAAGAGTTCCAATTTAGCTTACCTTCGAAGCCTAGAACCCTTGTTATCCTTTCCAATGTTTTGCGTGGGCAATTCCTGCCATAAACCTTAGATCTTATAAGATTTACCTTTCCATTTGAAGATTTGAGGAAAGAGGACAACACTTCATTAAATCTCTCTGCAATCACCGTGGAAGCACCCCCAAACAGAATTGTATCATTTGCAAACTGGGCATGAGTTGCAGCTTTGGTTTCCCTGGCGATCTTTAGGCCTTTTAGTTTTTAATTTTCTTGTAAAGCTTGAAGTTTATTACTCAATGACTCAACTACTAACATAGAGAGGAGTGGGGACAAAGGGCGACCTTGCTTGAGACCCCGAGAGGCTTGGAAGAATTCATATGGTCTACAATTAATTAATGGAGCAATCCACAGTCTGTTAATGCAAGCTTTGGTTCATCTAATGAACCTTTTTGAAAAACTGAACCTAGACATAATTTCAAAAAGAAAAAAATGGTTAACCCTGTCAAAGGCATTAGCCATGTCTAGCTTTATTGCCATACATTGTTGCTTTCTTTCCAGGCTTGAATGAATGGCTTCTTGAACAATAATGATATTGTCTAGAATATGCCACCCAACTACAAATCCTTCTTGAGAGTTCAAAATTATATGCTTCATGAGATTTTTCATTCTAGTAGCTAGAATGTTTGTGAGAATCTTGTAAGAAGTGTTGCATAGTGAGATTGGCCTGAATCTGTCCACAGAGTTAGGATTTATTTCCTTCAGAATCTTTGCTAGGAAAGAAGAGTTGGTGGCCCCATCAATTTTGTCTTTTTTCATTGTTTAGTTGAGCATCCTTCTCATATCTTCCTTGATGATGTCCCACACATCCTGATAGAAGTTGATTGTGAACCCATCAGGTCTCGGAGCCTTGTCTAGATGTAGGGTCTAGATCGTTTCACTGATCTCATGTTTTGATATTGGCTTCACTAGTTCCTCGTTCTCAAAATCATAAATTATAGAAGGAATAACCGAGAGAAGATCAGCCTGAGAGATGGGATCCGTCTCTTCACTATCGGTATAGAGATTTCTGAAGTGATGAACAATGTGCCTCATGCCCCTTAATTTTTTGTCCATTGCTATCGTTAAGCTGCTTGATAATATTAAAGCTTAGTCTGGCTTTAGTTTGCTTGTGGAAATAACCAGTATTATTATCTCCCCCTTTCAGCCAATTTGCCTGGACTTCAGCCTCCATTCTTCCTCCTCCCGCCTTGCAGCCTTTACCATCATTATATTCATCTCTTTTCCCTGATTTAGAGACAACAAAGTCACTTCTTCATCTTCCATTCTTTTATGGAGAGTTGCGAGATCATATTGAGTTTGTTTCTTGTGGAATAAAGGCCCTTTAAAAGATAGTTTAGCCCAGTTCTTGAGAGCAAGACATGCTTCTCATAGCTTTGACTCCCATATATAGCTAGGAGAGCCAAATATGTTAGAATTCAAGCCTCTTGAATGATTTCCATAACTTTTGAATCCTGCAACCAAAGAGGATTAACATGGAAAGGGATAGGATCCAAATTTTCAGAAGGAGATAAGGATAAGTATATTGGTTTGTGATCTGAAGTTGATGAAGGAAGGGCTAGGGAGATCGAGAGAAAATCCCTTTGCAGGAGGGAGGAGCTTAACAAAATCCTATCAATTATTGTAGCAATATGTCCAGGGCCCGTCCTTTTGTTACTCCAAGTATATTTCCCGTTCTTAAGGGGAGGATCCAGTAGATCCAGATTTGCCATCAGGTCTTCCATTTTCTCTCCAAAGGGGTCCCTAACGATCAAGCCTCCCCTCTTATCCACTTGTGATTTGGTGGCATTGAAGTCCCCAACAAAAATAACGTCTTTTCCCTTCAAGTTCTCATTCAACAAGTTGAGAGTTTCCCAAAAGACCATCTTATCCCTGTAATGTGTTGGACCGTATTCATTACAAACAAAGATTGACTCTTGCTTGTCTCTGCATTGCAGCTCTGTCATAAGCCAATGATTGGTTTCCTTTGATGATTTCTTTGTATATTTTTATGAATTATAAAAGGTTGCAATTCCTCTAGAAGCGCCTCTGGAGATGATAGCTTTCCCATGATATTTTTTCCAGTGAAGACGAGATAGGGCCATTACCTCCTCTTCAACCATTTTTGTCTCTTGAATTATCAGAATGTTTGGTCTTTTTGATTTGATAATATTTTTGATAGCTTCCACTTTGACTGAGCTCCTTAGGCCTCTGCAATTCCAAGAGACGACTATCATTATTTATTTGTTGTTTGAGTTCCTGCTCGAGACCTGATGTTCGCTCTTGATCCTCTGTCACTTCTGGTGTTTTGTAGAAGCTTAGTTTCCTCAATGCTCATCTGCTTCCCAAGTTCAAGTTCTCTTTCTACTTCCTATTCCCTGTGGTGCCTGTGAGTTTTTCTTCCCCTAGTGGATGGTGGTGGAGCTTGATCAGGTATTTCTTGAGATCCTTGTGAAGAGGAATGGCCTGGGGAGTCTACCATCGGATTGGTTCTTCTTTTATTTACCATCGCTGCTGAAGATCCACATGGGGAGGAAGATCCCACGAGTGTTTTCTTTGTCCCATCTTCACTTGCATTTGGAAGTGTGCTTGGTGTCGGATCCCCACATTCTTCTATTTCATTGCCCTCAGTAGTGATATCTGTTGGAGGGATTTCTCCTTCTTTTATATGAAGAGTCAGGTATTGATTGCTGGTGGTCGTTCCCTTGGCGATTGGGGCATGCTCCTTAGTTTTTTCTGGTTGTGAACCGTTGTTAGCGTTAGGAGGAATGTAGGGCACATTTTTCCCTCTTTTAACCTGCTGCCATCCTTCTTCTTGTTTTTTTTCCAGGATCCTTTGGTGCTTCTTTAGGATAGCTTTTGACAAAGTGACCGTATCCATGGCACTTTTTGCACTTGAAAGGAGGCTGCTCATAATCGACCTTTGCAAATGTTCCCATCCATCCATGAACAAATTCACTGCTTTAGGTAAACCTTTCTCTAAATCGACTTCCACACATATCCTTGTCCATGAGAATAATGACCCCTTTGGCTTTGCCTTGTCGATATATTTCCCAAGGGCATTTCCAATAGCTTTAAGGGCCTCATTGTTCTAGCAATGCAGATGGATATGAGGAAGACAAACCCATACCGACACTGCTGAGGGAACGTCCTTTTCTAGATCAAAAGATAAACTCCAGCGGTTTAGATACAAGCCTCTCGCCCCCATGAAGTAAGGCCCGCTTCTAAAGATGAGATCCCTGTCATCTTTGTTCTCAAACAAAAACACAAAACCATTTTCCATAGAAACAGTGCTGTAGGCCTTCGGAAATCAAAGGCATCCAGTTCTTAGAGATCCAAAACTCCATGGTTTCCGGCGAGGGACAAATCCCTGTGAATTGGCTATTAGTCCCTTCTCACTCAAGGCAAGGGCCTTCATTCTTGAAGCAGGCAACATGATCTAAATGCGAGGAGCTGCTGCTCGCCTCACTAAGTTGGACGCTTGGATCTCGAATGTTGAAGGAGGAGGTGAGGATTCAACCAATGCTGTGAAGGCGCCATCTAAGAGGCATCTTCTCTCCTTCAGGGGAGGATCTGGAGGAGGATCCATGCATGCAAGTAACCAATCGGGCTTCCTAACCCTAGGTCACTGTTGCTCGTAGGCACCTAGGCTTGATCTAGATTGGTCGTGATTTTTTTTTTTGTTCAGAGCTTGGAGCACTCTCGGGGCGTGGTTTGAACTGGGTACTCGCCAACACAAAACTAGCCCACAGTGTTCCATTTTGTTATGGTATTATAACATTGACATTTTATTTTTATCACTAGTTGTTTATCAATATACTGTTGTTTGAATGAAATAATTATAAAGGTCTTTTTGTTTTGTATTAATTATATAAAAATGTGATTATTATCTATGAGCTTGGGGGTTATGTTTGCTCTTTTGTTTTGAAATAATATGGTGTAGGTTTTAGATGTAACTTGATTACGAAATGCCATAAGGCCCCTCCCTTCCCATTTCAAGTTGATTGCTTATGTTTCTGCAAGTGGCTATCTGCTTTTACAACCAATCCTTCCTATAATAAGTGTAGCTTAATACTTGTTCCCTCCATACAAATTATAAATAAATCTTCTATCTAGAATTTTAATGTTACGAGTGTTACCCACCTAATTTTGTTTTATTCCTATGAATCTTCTTTTCATGTCATACTTATTTCTCACTTTCCATATGTTGGTCCTCTCAAGGGCTGTTTGTAAATAAATATTAAATTCTTTGCACTTATTAGAGTTAGTAAATAAATATTAAATTAAAAGTTTGGAAAAATTCTCCAATTTCCTCACTTTGATTTCTCATATTTTATTGTGATCTTTATTTTTACAGCTTATAAAATTCCAGCTGGATTTTGACATAAAAGTAAGAACCAGACAGACTTTCACATGTAAAAAAAATAAAAATAAAATTGTTAAACTATAAGGCAACCGATCGAGGTTCGATTCCCACTCATTACATTACAGCTGCAAAAGGTTTAGACCCTGCCAAAATGAAAAACTAGATAATCTTCTATGGTGGGACAGGGTTGTGCCCTTACACCAAAAACAAAATATAAATTACAGGTGTTGTTCGGTGTCCAGTTCAGTCATATTACATTCATTTGCTATGTGAATCGCAATCTGACATTCCATGGCGTCCATCCGCTAAAGAGATCGCAGGTTCGTCAAATGTAAACATATTTTTAGTTATTTTTAACTTCCGAATTCTAATCCTCGCTCAAAATCACATCTGGCTCGTTTTTCCGCAGCTATTGACGTTCTGGGAGCTCAATCTGAGCACTTCTAGCCCCGGAACGAGCCATATACGAAAATCTCAATCTGGGTACACTTCAGTGCTGGTTGGAACAGTCGAAACCCTGAAAAGTTCCACGAAATCGATAATATTACAAGGAAATAAACTCTCTAACCCTTCTTATCGGTTATTATTCAGTGCGTGGGAGAGAGAGAGGGACGGAATATTTAGGACCCTAAGTGCTATGGAGGGGGTTACAGGCGATGGCGGATCTCCTGTTGCCCTGGCCAGATGGAGAAACGAATTTTCTCGAAGATTTCAACATTACCTGGACAAATCAACGCCGCACCCTGTTGGGAGATGGCTCGGATCCCTTGCTGCGGCGACTATATATATGTTGCGGGTTTATTATGTGCAGGGATTTTACATCGTCTCTTATGGATTGGGGATTTATGTTTTGAATCTGCTGATAGGGTTTCTGTCTCCTCAAGTGGATCCTGAAATGGAAGGGATGGGCGGGGCTTCTTTGCCAACTAAGGGTTCAGATGAGTTCAAGCCCTTCATTCGCAGGCTTCCTGAATTTAAATTCTGGTTTCTTCTTAATCCCAGGCTATTTTATTTTGTGTGTTATGCTTTTAGTTTTTTAGTTTTATTGTTATTAATATTTTTTAAGGTATTATAAATATCCAAGAGACTAAATTCGTCTGTAGGAGAGAATTCGCCCGACCAATTTATTTTTGAAGATTATGGCACCGTTTTAGGATTTTGTTATAATTGACTTTATCTGCCGCCATATATTATCAGAGTATACAGTAACGGTTTACAGTAACGTATTGTTTATATTTGGCCAGGGTGTTACTAAACTGTATTGGTTGCTGCTTAAGGAGCCCATTTTGATTTCTAAACGCTTAAATCACCTTTTATATTTTTGCA
Organism: Pseudotsuga menziesii; assembly: GCA_001517045.1. Classification (NCBI taxonomy): domain Eukaryota; kingdom Viridiplantae; phylum Streptophyta; class Pinopsida; order Pinales; family Pinaceae; genus Pseudotsuga; species Pseudotsuga menziesii. The sequence continues at coordinate 137,487 of LPNX010691766.1, read as the reverse complement.
TTCGACACTCTTTTAAACATTTAAAAAGTAGTCGCTCATTAAAAAACAGCGAACAACAGAACCGAAATGGGGATAGACATGGTCTCGTGCAGAAATAGTTATAAGAAAGCTATAAAAGTGTGTTGAGAAACCATTGGGTCTGGGGTCAACCTAAAACTAAAACCATGAAGCTAAAAAGATTGGATTACCTTATCCCCCTTGAGGCTTTAAAGAAATGAGTTGGCCTACCATTAATTATAGGGACGCAAACATGAAGATATAAGGATCGGATTACCTTATCCCCCTCGAGGCTTTAAAGAAATTAGTTGGCCTACCATTAATTATAGGGATGATCCATGCCCTATAAATACAAGCTTTAATCCACTGTATCCAGTACTTTGAGAAGCCAAACTTGCTGAGCATCTTGCAAAGTAAATCATGGCTAACCTTGTATATAGTGTTAGCCATGTTTACTTTGAGAGCCGTTTCGCTGAGTTTAATATATTTATTGCTGTGCACTGCCTATTGCGCCATTATTATATTTTCCCCATTTAATATATATAAAATAAATCCAACATGTTCGCTTGTGATTAACCTCCTTATCATGTTCTTGATGTCGCTGGTGATTTCCTTTACTGATAAATTGTATGAAATGTTGCCCAGTGAAATGGTATGGAAATTTTTCTAACATTGGCTTGACAAGGAAAAACATTTAATGTTTTTGTCCCTTTTTCTAAGCCAAAGGCTCCCAAATTTGCACGTTGACTATTCCTTTTTTGTTACCTTTTCTTTTATCATAGTGGCATTGTTGTCCTATTTTGCAGCTTGGGATATCTTAGTTGAAGCTGGATTTCTTTTTAGATGTTCCTATGGCATGACATCCAATCCTGTCTTTGATATCAGATTTCATTTATTTGATTTTTTGCTCCCAGATGTAAAATGCAGAGCCCTGCACAGGGATGGACCATGATTTCCTTACGAGTACTTGAAGTTGTCTTGGGTGAACCAAGCTGAGTTGCAACGGAAGGGGATTGGGCCTATATCACTTGCCCTAGTCATAAAAAGAGAAGCCAGTTTGTGGTCAGAGATAGAGCTTGAAGTTATTTCAGAAACCAGAGCAATTTGTTCTTGTTCAATACATTTATTTGTCTGTTTTTTCTTCATTAATTGTGATAATCACACTTATGTAATTTACACTCTTTCTAAATGACCAAGTTTATTACATTAAAAACATTTACTTTTACCACTGGTACTGCCTTCCTTTGAGTCTTCTTGCCTTCTGTGGCCTTGCCTCCACCTCTTGCTCCCGTCTCCTTATTGGCCAAGGCTTTGCTTTGTTAAAATTCTGCAACACATGGTAACGGTCCAGTCTTATTTCTAATCTTCCTACTTAGGAAAACAAAAAACTGAAATCTCCAACAAAACTGGAAAGCTGATTTTTACTAGGAACTGAAACACATTAAACTGAAGAAAGTAGTAGAATATACACATATATGAAACTCAATGCGCATCACTGTTTATTACTGTTGAAAACAGGAAATACATGGAAAGGTTCAAATTCTACCCTTCACACATTGCTTTCTACTTTGAAAATCTGAATGCACAATACCTATGCCCTTGCCTTCTTCTTTATAGACTAGGAGGTACAATGGATGTGGACACATTTATTAAAACACCTTTTAGAACTTTTTTGACCTGTTTGCCTTCTTCTAAGGTTTCTTGTAGGAAAAGAATGTTTGGAGAGCTGGTAGAGACCAACCTCTGTAGTGACAATTTTTTGGATGGGTTCGCCAAACCCTTGCAATTGAAGGAGAGAATTTTCATTCTTGAACTCCTTCCCTAGGGTTCTCGCTGCTTTAAGCGCCCTAATGATGGAGGATTGTTTGCTAGTTGCTAATTCAAGTATTGATTTTTCTTGAGCCTTGTGAATGTTTGGTTTTCATGCTTATCCTCTTCCAGATCCTACAGGATTTGGAACAATACCCAAACCACCTTCCCCTTTGCAAAGCCTAGCAGATATGGGCCTGAAATTATATCTGGGGGAGAGTTCCTTCGAGTCCTTGGAAGACTCATGAACTATAGAGACTGTTGGAGAGGCCCCCTTCCCTAGTTGGACATCCCCTTCACTAGCTTCCTTTGTAAGTGGTTTGATCCCACAATCCTTCATTATGATCTCCTCGAGGGGGCCCCGAAGCATCAATTCTCTCGTATTTTGTAGCAATGGTTTTGACCTTGAAACCCTCTTTGAAGAATCATTGGGGATTGCAAGAGTCGACCAAGTGCCCATACAGATGGTACCTCCTACATCTGAAAGGCACTCCTTCGTAGTCTAGGTTTTGAATTAGGGTAAAGTGACGTAAACTGCCCCCATGCAATTTTAATGCCCCCCTTTAATACCTTCCCGCATGTCCATCCTTACTAGAATTTTGGCCATGCTCATCTTGCCAGATTCTTCAAAGGACATGTCCACCTCTAAGAATTACCTATGCCTCTAAAAATCTCCAAAGAGTAGAAGTCTAGAGGTAAACTCTGTAATCTCACTCAGATAGGAGCAATGTCCAACTGATATTGCCCACCGTAAAAAAGGGGCATCCATGGTTTGAGAGTAGAGCAGATCCTATGCACCAATTTCTTCCAAGAATCCATTGTGTATCCTCTGGATTTTGCAAAAAAAAGACGACCCAACCCTTAGCGAGGGTTATAATTTTTGGAATGTATCCCAACTTTTCTCCCTAGTGATCCTTTGCCCAGTGAGAGAGGGTTTTTTATGTTAATTTTTTTTCCATGCACTCGCTCAGTAACTGCTAGTTCAGCCATGCAAGCCACCCTAAAAAGCGGAATACCGTTCCCTACCACAAATTTGTTTGCTTTGCCATCAATTTTCAAGATTTCTTTTTTTTTGCTTCTCCCTTCCTTGCCCTTTGACCCACTATTGGATTTTTGGTCCTTGTCCTTGTTCTCCTCTTCAATCATTGCTCCTTCCTCCCCTTGATCTCCCCTAAATTCAGAAGGGCCGCCTTCGCCCAGAAAGCCTTAAGGAGTTTTCTCATTTTGTGCTAGAAATTCTAGCAAGGAAATTGCAAGGATCAAAAGGTTCTCCTTCCAGAGAAAATTCCAACAAAGATGAGTATGTTACATTCTTCAGCTCATGAAATGCAGGAAATAAACCCTTGTTTTCTAGAAAGTTTGATCCCAATACCTCAATTTGATCAATATTTTGAAAACCCCCAACAATACCCAAAGCATGGCCCCGAACCATCGAGGAATATATGACATCCGAGCCATGAGCTGTCACCATCTAGAACTGTGGGTCTTCAAAAATTCCTTCCAATATAGGTGTCAAGAAAACCCCAACATTATGGTTGGGATCTGTTTTGTCGACCAAAGAGTTTTTCGTGAGCATCATGGAAAAATTGCCAAGATCGGTCTTTTCCTCGCTTTGTTTACTCGCTCTAACTAACGACACAACCCATATAATCTAAGAGTTCATCCTCTTCATAGTCCATGTCAGAAACCCATATTAAAAATTGTTAAGACAAGACTGCAACATCATGTAGAAACCCTCCTTTCAAAGAACCCCAGAGCCCCAATAATTCAACTATTCATATAAACGAAGTTACATATTTAACATTATGTTATTAATCATAATATAGTATTAAACGTTAGTTATCTTTGATATATGTAAAAACTATTAAATATGATATATTTTTATATATAATATATAATTATACATGATATGTTAATATGTAATACAATATAATTTAGATTTTGAAAATATCATTACTAACGAATCTAATGCCGAACTTTATTCAAATCTCAGTTGGAAATTCAAATTCAAAACGAGTTTCATTTTTGTCGGTCGAGTTGATTGTTAAAAAATTATGCTTTTTTTAGTTACTCAGTAGTATTTGGTAATACTAAAATCTTAAAGTAAAAGGATAGAAAATGAAAAATGAGGATACTATCAAAATTAAAGATAAGGAGAATGTCACTTTTATTTAAATTTTTAACATTACAATTAATTGTTTGAAGATTATTGAGAGTGGTTCCATCCTAATCGGGCTTCATATGCAAAATGTAAAAGTTTAGATCCTATTCAGAATTCAACAGACTTAATAGTCTTCAGGGTTTCATGATTTCAAAGTTTCCACTAAAATCTATCATGTACGAGGGTATGGGATTGGCATTTAATCAAGCAAATCAACCCCTTTATATACCTTGTTGTTGGTGGTGTTGATTGTTGAACTCCCTTGTCATTACCTTAATAAAAATGTACTCTTTACTTAAGCAAAATCACTTTTTAAGCATTGGATGCTTTTTCTACCTTATTTTAACGATTGGATTAGGAAGTTTCATCAAAATTGTAGGTGTTGACTCGTTGACTAATGTCCTTGGAGGATCAACTTTGAGATTCAAGGTAGAGGCAAGGGCTAGAGCCTAGAGGAGGGAGGCATAGGGTGCTATAGGCAATGATTCGCTGACATGTATGATTTATGCTTTATGTTTCACATTCATTTTTTTAAATGTCCTTGCTCATCTAAAACTTGTCGTCGTTTCCTTGTTTTGTGCAACTTAGAATTTAACCCTAACCCTAAAGCTATAAGATGAACCCTAACCTCGTGCTTTTAGGCATTGAACTAGTACTACTATTGCTGCAGTTGTAGATGACCTTGAGGAGTTTGAGCTTGAGCCTAATGATGATGCCATTGCATATGCCATTGCTAGTCTTGATTCTAGTTCTACTTCTAGTTCTAGCAATGGTGATGAGTTTGATGATTGATCATGTTGATCAATGACATGTATGCTATATGATGTAGTGGCATTGCATCATGTTGTTTTTTGGACTCTACAGGCCCTTAAGGCCTCATTTATTATGTATTTTGTTCTAGATATGTATTGGATTGTTGTATAGTAAACTTTGTGCCATTTTGATATATTCACCCTTATATGGTATCTACATGAGTAGACTTTGGATATTTTGTCTCTAATGCTTTTGAATCATGGATTAGAATCTTTAAAATATTGTTTTTTTTTAAAATTTAATTATTTTATGTTTTTTGAGTAAATTGAATCGTTAAATTCAAATTGGTCAAGTCATTAGCGATTCATTACCAATTTCGAGTTCGAGTCCAAGTTGGCCCTTCGATATCGAGTCCTAGTTAGCTTTTTAAAACATTGCTTGGATGATACAAAATCACATCACATCAAAACAAAAATTGCTTGGATGATGGCAATGAAAATCACTGATTTTTCCTTATTTGCTTGATGGAACATGGTTTTAGTGTCCTTAGAGCTCAATCTCTAAACTCATTTTGCAAAATGAGGGTTAAAAGACCAAGAATCTGGCTATAAGGTGAAATTGATGTAGACATGGCAATATTTTCCATTAACTCTTGATGTTTACTGAAATTATCACGATAATTTTCTAAAGGTGAAATTATTGTGACAAATTGTAGTGATTATATTAGCGTGGGGTTTAGCTCGTGATATATCAACTTATCAGTGATATGGCCATAGATATCTGATAAGTGTAAAATTGATTATATCGAAAGCATGAAAGTTGAAAGGGTGCTTTTTTTAAAGTCATTGGTTACCCAAGGGAAGTGGTGCATTCTATCATGTGCAAACTTGGGTGTTACACCAAAATGCTTTAGGTACCCATGTAGTTTTCTTCTTGGGGGACCCCAAGAAGAATGCCCTTCACCTCAAGAATGCCTTTGGGCTCTAAGATGAGCTTACCTTCCCTCTTAAGTGACAAGTATCTTTGTTTGGGTGATCACCTCATTGCCCAACTTCTTTATTAAATAAGAGACAAAGAATACATTGTGAAGTCTTCACACAAGTATATGCTCATTTCAAATTCACCCTTGGATTTTATGGCATAAAGCTTTTTCTATCCTATAGTATGTAGTACGAGATCCAAATGTTCTATATGCTTTGTGGATGTTCTACTACATACGAGTATAGCACATTTAGGACAAACATGTGGAGATACTTACCAAACAACTTGTTTATGAAAGCTTGAAATGTAACAGGGACATTGTAGAGGCTAAATGGCATCACTTGAAATTGGAAGTAGCCTTGACGAGTCTTGAATGTAGGTATTTTCTTGGTCCCAGACTTGTATAAGTAGCTGGTAACAACTTGGTTGAAGGTGAGTCGTAGAATTTTTTTTGGCTCTAAATATTTCTTTTGGTGCCAATATTTCTTTTGGCCCATCAAATCATCTATGTGAAGAATGGGAAACTTATTCTTGATAATCATCTTTGATTAAGTGCTTTATAATCAGTACAAAGGCAATAAGATCTGCCTTTTATCATCACCAATACAATCGGGGCAACATAAGGGCACTTAAAAGGATTTATAATCCTATGGTCCAAAAGTTCTTCCACAAGTCTTTCAATCTCAAACTACCAAAAATGGGAATTTTGATAGGGATGAACCATCGTGGGACCTTTAGTATGGTCCAACTCATTAACATGTTGCACGTCTATGTCTGCTGGATGTTTTGTAGGCATCCTTGGAAGATCACTTTATATTTTTGGAGTGATGTGGAGAGGCATGGAGCATAAGTTTGTTGGTAGGACTAGGAAGTTGTATCCACACAATACAAATGAGCCTTGAAGCCAAATTGACCCTTATTCAAAAGTTCATGTGTTTTGGGTTGGCAGTATTCCACAGTGAGTTCCACCTTGCACACCACACCTTCGCACTGGATATGCTTATGTCTGGAATGCTGATGGGAAAATGTCTGGAAGGATTTAGTTGGAGGTACAAATGCTTAACTTGTTTCTTATCAAGAATGTTTAGTGTACTAGTAGGATCAACCATAACAAGGATCCTTTGTGTTTTAATATGAGCATAAAGGTTGAAGGTATCGAGTCTACCAAACTCAATGATAACAACAAGGGAGATGGAGGATTCGTTTTGTTTATAATGGTGGAGTGGATTGGTCTTGTGGAATGGAGTCATTATATGGTGTTTCAGGAAGAGTATTTTCTTCATGTTCATATTCAGAGTTGGATTCGTGTAGTTCTTTGGCTATAAAAAGTTTTGAGTGTTACACGACCTTTAAACTATGGTTGAGAGTATTTGTGATAGAGTGTTACTAGAGCCAAGTGTTTTCCTCTAATTAAATTCAACATGATTCTCAACTTTTCAGGCTACAGTAATGACTTTTAGAAGAGTCAAGGTCAAACATATTTATGTCAATCTGGATTTCTGTCTGCAGATTTGAAACATAGATTTCTTGCATTAGATCCGTAGAGAGTTTGGCCTTGGACTTGAGGACTTGGAACTTCTCAATGTATTCTTCAATGATCAAGTCCTTTTGGAAAAAGTGTATGCAGTGAACATGGTAAGGCTTATGATTTATCCCATTGACAGTCTATGCTTTAGCCTTTTAACTAATGCATTTGCAAAATTGTGAAAATCCTTTATGGGGTTTTTGGCAATCAATCTCTTTTCCCAAGTATAGGCTGCCCCATCCAAATGTTGTAGTGCTACATTCAACTTATCCTCTTGGTCATATAGGTTGCACCTGGAATGCTAACTTGACCTTGCTTAGACATGTATGCAATTTCACTCATTTGCCATAGTCATATAATGGGATCTTCATTCGAAAGTTCAACTGGGTTTGTGATGGTTTTGTATCACTGGGGATCTTGGAGGGGTGTTACCTTTCATTACAAAGGGGTTTAGCTCCTCTTCCTCTTCAGAGTCCTTGTGAACTGTGATTATTGAATGAAGACTTTGGATCATGTTTCATGGACCTTTTGCCTAGGGTTTGTAGCAATGTTCCCCCATGTTTCCGGGATGCGGGAGCGCACAAACGCACATTGGGGACGTGTGGAGACCACCCCCAAATTTTAGCGAAATTAATATTATAAATTATTAAATCCCAACAATAACAATTCAATGATTCATCCCATGTAAATTACTAAAAGTAAATAATAAATAGTAAATACTAAGTTTATCATTGTGCAATGTAAATCAAAATATAACAAATTAATAATACAAACACGTTATACAATTCATCATGATAATTTTCAAATTTGTCATTTGAATCTTGATATTCATAATTCTAATTTTAGTCATTGTAAATTGAAAAATTGAATCAATGATATTGCTTACTAAAATAGTGAAATAGTAAATTACTAAAGACTAAGCCTAAAATAGAGACTAAACAACAAAACAAATTCAAATTTTGTTTTTTTAAATTGAAATTGGGAAAATTGTGGGGGGCGTCTAGGAGCCCCCTAGTTTCAGGAGGGGGCATGTGGGAGCCCCCCTTCACTAGAGCGTGCTGTAGAACAGGGGGACGTGCCCCCTTATGCGTTTCCAAGAGTTTCCTAATTTTGGGGACGCTGGGAAACGTTTCGCTTGGAGCCCCCGAGTCCCTTGGGTGCAGGGAGCGAGGGGGATGCGCCCCCGACACTGGGGGGCGAGTCCTCGTGTAACACTGGGTTGTAGCAACATTAGCTCCTGCATTTATTTAGCAAGATGCCTGAAGCTTTATTGCAAGTCACATGATAAGATTTCTCATTTGGTAGTTTTTTTTTTATTCAATATTTTCATTGTCATTTTAATAAAAATGACACAGCAAGAGTGAATGAAGATCAGCTGAAGCTCTTACACCATCCTGTAGGGTCACTGTACCCGAAACGAAATTACAACTACAACTATTGATGAAACCCAATACACATGAACTTAATAAAAATAAGAACCAAAAACTAGGCAAGTGATTGTGAGCACCTGCACGGCCAAGAGTGAATTGCACGTGGAAATCCAAGTAATGGAAGAAGACACCTCCAGTAAGCACAAGTGATTGGTTGATTGTATTGATAGAATCATAAGATATACATATGAGAGGGAGGAAACTCCTACTTATAACTAGAAGGATGTAAAATTTGTGACAATTCCTTAATTTAAGACGTAAACTACTACTAAGCTCTTTAAGCCCTTGTTATATAAAATTGACCTTTCTACAACTATAGCATGATGAAAAAAATTATTAGCTTACACAAAATCAGTGTTACACAGGGACGTGTTCCCTAGGGTCTGGGGTTGTCTCCCCATGCCTCGGGGACTTGGGGGCTCCTAGCGAAACGTTTCTCCTCGTCACCAATTTGGTGAAACTTGAGGAAACGCAGAGGGGAGCTCGTACCCCTGTTTTGAAGCACGCACTTGTGAAGGGGGGGGGGGTTGCCTATGTGCTCCTCGAAAGTGGGGGGCACTTGGACGCTAGATAGAGCTCAAAAGAAGCACAAATCACGGAATATGCTGTCCTAGAGCACTTCTACTCCTTTGATCGGTATTGAGTGGGCCAACAATTTTTGTAAGGTTAAATATTGGTTCATTTAACATAAGTGATTAAAGTTCTAGAGTACTAGGAGAGGGTTTTTTACAAGCTTTAGTTGTGAAGGACGCAATTGGTTTAATAAAGGAGAACCCTCAAATATATTTACATATTGATTTTGAGCATGTTGAAAAGGGTGCTCGCCCCTTTTATATTTCCGAGGATTAATAGTTCACTCTTGCATAATTGTATGTTGGACTTCAAAGCCTCAAATAATGTGATGCCGTCTGGATTCATGAAGAAATAAGGGTCCTCTGGTCACATTTCTCCATTAGAACATCTATGCCATGGATTCACACAATGTTGAAGTGTGTGGAATCATTGAAGAATTAGAATTAAGTTTTGCTACTTTTCCAAAAACATCCATGGTTATGGATGTTATGGTTGCTAATGTACCAAAGGCTTGGGGCATATTGTTGTCACATGAATGGCCTGCTATGGTGGGTGGATCCATAGAGATGGACATATTTTATGTTGTGATCACTTTGCCTAATCCGCAGCAAGTGAGGCTTTACAGGGAGCATTTTAAACTGTATTTACACGAGATGAATTGTTATTGCTGGGATTTATAATTTTATTATTTTTATAATTTTTATGACCCCGATGTCCCCCTGTACCCCCCAATTTACCCTATAATTTGGGGGTGGTCTCCACACGTCCCTAATGTGCATTTCCTTGCTCTCGCATCCTGGATGAAAACGGGTCTCAAATTGCGTTTTATAGGGATATGAGGTTAACTCACGAGCACGAGTCAAACTCAACGATTCTTTCTGGTTCAAAAGCTTTAAATTGGCAGGGGCGGTTTCAACGTGGGACGAGCCGAAACCGCTCTTTTAGCTGGTGATCCGATTAGAACTCAGAGACTCATGAGTCCTGTTACAGAGGTAGCAAGTTTCCCCTTCCTCAATCTGGGAGAGTTTAGATTAGAGTATCCAGCTTACAACATTCAAATCAGAATCCTTCAGCTAAGGAGCCATGAGTGGGGGGTATCATGAGCTTACATAAAATGGCTCATGTGCATAGAGTTTAATAACTATTAAGGATGTTGTGGTTAGGTACAAAAATGCACAATGCCATAATCCCTGTTTTGGCCATGTTTTACTTTCCTTTTATTTTCTGCTTCACTGCACACTCATTCTCAGAACTCCCATTACTATTGGAGCTTTTTCCTCTTCTCATGTTGCAATGTTGTGACTGATTGATCTTCACCCATCCTCAAGTGCCACAGATGATCCATCAAATACTGGACCCTTGTTCATTTGAACTTTGAAGTATTGTACAAGAACTTGATTGTGTTCCATGTAATTCTCAATATTTCAGTTTTGTGGAATGACTTTGTCTGACATTGACGTCCAATTTGTTAATACTTGTCCTTCCAATCAAATGCCTCTCATTACTATGAGCCTTCTCTGGGTCTTGGTGCTTTTCCACAAACGTGCCTTCCCCAGGTCTCCTTGCTTTTCCACATACAATATCCTATATTACTACGTGCTGTCTCTGGGTCTTGGTGTTTTTCCACAAATGTGTCTTCTCTAGCTCTCCTTGGTTTTCCACAAACAATATCCTATATTTCCTTGACTATTACTATTTTTTTATTTTAAATTTGCATACACAATTTTTTTGACATTTTCCAATTAACCTGATGTGGCAAGTTTGCCCTTCCCCAATCTTGGAGAGTTTAGATTAGAGTAGCCGGCTTACAACACTCAAATCAGAATCCTTTTGCCAAGGAGCCATGAGTGGGGGGTATCTAATATGCTGATGTTGCCCAGGACTTGCACCTGGCCCCAACTGCTATTACAAATACAGATGCACAATGGCATGAGCACAAGCATGAATTTTTCATTGGAGAGACTTGAATCCTGTTGGGGGAAGTAGCAGGTCCTTGCTATGACAAACTTGTCAAGTCATCATTGATGATACAGTAGAATTTTTCTTTTATGTCTGGAAAAATAATGCTCTGACCATTTCTGCCATTAAAAACTATATATTTCCAATAAAACCCAGGAAGTTCTTCTTAGAAAAAGATTGCCACATATCCTTATTTAAAGAAACACCCTTTTATTAAGACGACTCTGCTTAAAAACTTTTCATCCATAAAGAGGGACCCAATTAAAAATATGTCTTAAATATTTCTTAATCAATACACAATTTCAGGATTTTTTTTTTCCATTTCAGGTTGACTGTTTTTCTGTTTCATGCCTCCTTTTGTTTTCATTCATGGCAGTGCTTCAAATAGGATCAGCAGTTTTAAATTACCTGGAAAGTAATCCTTCAAAACTCTTGGTGGCAGCTGTCTATGAAGCTCTCAGAATCAGCAATCTGCTGGCCAACATATTTGAGGGTAGAACTGCAATTGCTCTCTCTTGGTGTTTCCGTTGACCAGTGGTGACCTCTCTGCAACAGCTCACCGCTCCCAGTTGAACTGTCTCCTTAGGGAGGGGAACTTTGCAATCTGCTGAGTGTTTCTTCTCTTTCCTGATTGTCTTCTGTGAATGCTAGCAGACCTCTAAAAACCAACAGCTTTTCACTCAGTTGTAATCTTTGTTAAGGTTGGGTGCTCTTCACTTGGGTTGCAAACCCTGCTCAAACTCAGGTCCTCAGAAACTTTTGTGGCTCTGATAGCTTGGATTTTTTAAAGCACACATCCACAAGAAAACAGGATAATCTATACACTAAATTTTCTAACTCGTTTGTATGGCATAGGAACAGAGACTAATAGCACAAAATTTGTTATGAAACTGGACAGCCGAGGTTAAACATTATCTGACTAAACAGAGGCCCAACCCAAATTTGGTTTTCCCCTCTAAAATAATCTCAAACTGTTAAATTTAACCCTACAATTTTAACAGAGTAGGGTGCCCAACTAAAAATGGAACTAGCATCTTTAATAACAGCAGCATTAGGCAACTATAGTACACATTACAATCCACTGGAATACAAACACTTCTGAAGGCTTTTTAATGGCAGTTATAGGTTGTTACAGGTGATTGGAAATAGCAGTAACATTAAATACTATGCAACTACATTAGAATTAAGATTCTATTGAAGTATAAAGAGGGATTTGAGTGGTTTGAAATTTGAATAATAGTTAGCAGAATACAAACAATGAATTACAAGAGTACAAACTACAATCTACTGGACTAGGAAGACTAGTCAACTTGGGTAGAATTTCTGAACCATAGGAGATAAGATAAGATGAGATAATTTTATTTATTTTCAACTAATGACCACAAAGTAGGTCAACGGGACTGTCGGTTACAATGATGTTTGTGCTATGCGGGAGGACCAAACGATATCCCCTTTTTAAAGAAATACAATGCAAGAAGTAAAAATAGAAGTAAAAGTGTACAATGTGAGCTTGGCTGAAGTATGGGAGAGTTCCCGCCCCAGTCTCAACAACATAACCCTACACTGGGACGGAGGAGCTCAAGTGGACAAGATCCTAGAGCCAAATCGATCGAAGAGGGTATAGTACTCCTAACATCCGAGGCTGAAAGAGGAAAATCGAGGGAAATGCAATAGCGTCTGTTGGCCCAAATAGGAGCTGGTGGGTGCAAGGCGTCCTCTGAAGTGCTGTCGGTGAGGTTTGGAGGACCTTGTACGCCTCTTGGAGGGAGGTCTGGTACGAAGCTGCTGCTGAGATCTCGTGGGTTGATATCCGCAAATCTTTACTGATCTGGAAACTGAATCGGTAGGTCTCTTGGTGCCCCTGGAAGGTGGTAGCACGCCGAAGAATGTTGTGATCCTCTGTGTGGTATCAGGTCTGGTGGGGGGTTGAAGAACTTGCGCTTGAAGCCTAAGAGCCCCCTGAATATAAAGTGTTAAACATCTTTGATCAGTGTATCTGAAAAAGGCGGCCAGAGTTTGAGGGCCCCTAAACAAGCAGTGGAAACGTCCTCTGATCTCGTAGTATATAGGACATCTGAAGATAAAGTGCGACTCGGTTTCCGCTTCCTGTAAATGACATAGCTGGTAGATCCTTTCCGGTCTATCAATCTGGTGGTTTGTCTCTACTTGAAGTTTATGGGATCCTACTCTGAGCTGTTCGAGAGGGATCCGAAGAGCATGCATCCAATAGCGGAATGTGTACTGGGGTCAGACAATGAGCCCGTCTCTGATCTCTAGGAAGTGCTCAGCATAAAAGGTCATCTTTGGGCATAACCCTCTTGGGGGATTGACCCATGTAGTCTGAACGAACTGCCTGTAAATGTCCTCCTTGATGATCTTATTTAACTCCTGTCGGATAGGTAGAAGGTGGCCGAGAGCATCTAGAGAGTATTGGAACGGGGGGAGACAATCTAACTGGATCCTTGCTGATTTAAGAAGGTCCAAAACCCTTGTGAACCAACATTTGGCTCTGCCTGGATGAGTAGTATGGGAAATGGTCTCAGAAGAGCAATAGGCTAAATAGGGATACCTGTCTCGACAAACCCCCGGATCCGGTGCAGGAAGGAAACCAGTCTAAAGATCGTCTCAAGGCGGAAGGGTTGGGCCCCAAACTCAGCTATGATGATGTGCTGTGGCACTGTCTGCTTACATTTGATGATGCGTCGAAGAAGAAGGATTTGAACTCTCTCAGTTGAGGCCCAATCCGACTCGAGTAAAGAGGGTCCCCAAATTTATGATCTGTATAGAACAGTGGGACATATCAAGGTGTGAAACAGGTTCATCTTGGATGAGGTGTCCTAGAAGTGATGGCGAAAACAGTGTCACTCGAGAAGGGCTAAGGACCTGTACCTCTTGTTGATTCAAGGCTGGAGGGTTGGTCTTAGATTGAAGCGGAGACCTGAGAACTGCACTCCCAAGTAAGTATAGGTATCGGTGATCTCGATTTCCTACCCCTTGAATAGGAAATAGAAGTCGGTGGCTTTCTTCACTCCATTGAAGATCATAACCTTTGTTTTGCTCAAATTCATCGTCAACTTTCGAAGATCACAGAACAGGGCTGAGGCATCTAGCTGTCTTTGCAAACCTTTCGGGGAGGAAGATAAGAGTACTACATAGTGAGCGAAGAGTAGAATAGAGATCAGGACTTGGTGGAGAAAGCACCCATCTGTGTCCTAGATATGCTTGTGGAGGAAAGCTTCCAACTCATTAATGTAGATCCCAAACAGGGTGGGTGACAGTGGGCAACCCTGTTTAACCCCAATAGTGCTTCGGATGAACTAAGACCAATCTTGAGTTGTGCGAAGGCTGCCACGGACGGAGTCATAAAGGCGCATAATAGCTGTCAGTAGGGTCATCGAGATGTCGATGTCTTTGAGCCGCTTTAGTAGATATTCTCTCGGAACCGAGTCAAAGGCTTTCCGGAAGTCCACAAAGCAGCAGTAGACTTTCGAGGAATGGTGGCGTGCCTCCTCAATCATAGCCTCGAGGGTAAAAATATGGTCAACAGTCTGATGTGCTGGCTTGAACCCTGCATGGCCTTGGACTCTAAGGTTTCTCTGCTCGAGATCGCTGGAAAGCTTCCTATGAAGGATAGTGGCATATAATTTGAAGAATGTGTGGCCTACCATGATTGTTCTGTAGTTGTTGGGATCAGAAGTGGAACTTGACTTGTGAATTGGATAAATAATATGATGTGACCAAACCAGAGGAAAACCTTCACGCACCACATGGTTGCAGAGATCAATCAAATAACTAACCAGAGTGTGGAGACCATGTTTGAAAAACTCTGCTTAGTAGCCTTCCTCATCCGTTGCTTTGTTGTTGCTCATCGCTCGAATGGCCTCCTTGACATCACTGTCAGAGAAGAGGTGGCAGGAGGAAGGAGGGGAAGTAACCTATATTTTGCTCTGGCCGATGATGTCATAGAGATTGGAGGTGTGGGAGAACATGGAAGCAGGTTCAAGGTCGGATGGGAGAGGAGAGCGCTGAGGGAGGACGGTACGCCAAAAAAGCCTAGGGGAATGGGTGAGGAGAGCCGAGAGTTCCCGTATTCTCTGAGAGACAAGTTGCCTTTTTTTTGCGACGGAGGAGATGACGGTAAGAGATTTGAATGTCGGGGTAAGTAGAATGGGAGTGGAGGAAGGCATAACGAAGTGCTCGGTGGAGGTTTATGCATTCTTCATCGTACCACTTGTTCATGGGACAAGATAGAGGTTTAGGGGTGGTAGAGGTGGAACGAGTGGAGTGAGGGAAGGAGTTAACTGCAGCCTCCCAAATTGCAGATGTGAGACATTGGTACTTAGTAGAGGTAGAGTCAAGTGAGGAGAAATGGGCCTCGGAGGGAAGAATCTGGTGAAGAGCATATAAGAAGATGTCGGGGTCGCCTTTGTCGAAGCGAAAGATGGTCTGAGGTGGGGAGGGGGGGCTCTGTAGGGAGGGATGGGTTGGTAGAGGAGGGTCAAACTAGGGAGAAATCAAAAGAAGTGTGTGGTCAGCTAGAGGGATGGGGGATATTGAGAGGTTTCGAATAAAAGGGAGCAAGTTTTGACTGGCTAGAGCATAATCCACCGCATTAGACCCACCTCCATGCGACTGGTAGGTGAAAAAGTGAGAGTCCAGAAAGCATGGAATGCCGTTCAGGATTAACAACTCCTGAGACTCCCCTAACTGCAGTATGTTTACCATAAGCTCTAGTGGGCCGCAAGGCATCCTCTGATATCCGTTGAAGACCTATCGATACCGGGTCGATCCCCTCGGTACAGAAGACGTCCTCGAAACGGTCGTGGAGAGGGATTTGAAGATCTCTGGTGCGAGCATTGAAGTCCCCTATAAGTATGACTTCCCTGTCAGCAAAATACTGGGTGATGCCAGTGTACAAGTCCATAAAGGGGTCTCCATTCGCTCCATTGTGGATGGCAAAGGACGAGGACGCCGGGGGAAAGTAGCAAACTACGATGTAGATGTCTCTCAAGGGGGAGATCCTGGTTTTGGCTTGAATCCACATGAACCTGGCGTAATCGTTGGTGGCTACCAGTGTGACCCTGTTCCGGAGAGAGTCTCTAACCAAGCAAGCAACACCTCCTGACCCCCTGGCTCTGCCTGGACTCCTTGTTTCCTCTCTGCAATTTGAAAACCAGTGGTACCTTGTAATATGTGGAAGAGGTTGCACAGGGCTCGCATGAGTCTCGGTCACGAGGAGGATATCTGCCAACGCGAGTGCATCATACAGAAGATCTGGTGATGACCAAAAGGACCCATTGCCTTTCCAGCAGCGGACAGTGATACCTGTGCCTTGACGTCTCTCCAGTCGGGCCTGTCATTTGGAGCTACCTATTCGAGGCGTCCAACCTGGGGGGAAAGAGTCTCTAATGATCGCCTGAAGATTCCTAATAACCGCCCATTTCCCTACCTGCCTTGCTGCCCCGACCTGTTCTCTAGATTGTTTAAGCTCTGCAACCTGTGCTTTGGTGAGGTCCTCGTCAAGGAATATCTTGTTGGGAAGTGAGAACAATTTTTTGTTCAGCTCTGAGGGCATAGAGCCTATCTGTGGCATTTCGGAATTGAAGAAAGAGGGTGGAGTCGTGACCCAACCAAGCTCTGTCCAAGTTTATATCTGGTATGCCAAGGGTATCCCGCAGGAACTCGACTCCTATCTCCATAGGATCCGAAGAAGAAGAAGGGTGAGGTAGAGGAAGACCTCTTACTTTTAGATTCAGTTCCCTTGCTCGTCTGGTCCGTTCTTCCACTAATTTGGCTGGCACTACCTCTTCAATTGCTATGAGAGGTGGAGTGCTTTTTTCGTTCCCTCGAACTACTTGTGCCCATGAGTAATAGAATGACTTAGGCAACAGGATGGTTAACCCCGATCTTGAGGATTGTGTAAACTTTTCATCTGAACTTGTCAAGTAGACTTCATGAGGATTTTATTGAACAACACAGACATACTCCAAATTGGTTAATATTTGTATCTGCAACACTCAAACAATACTGGAGGGTGCGAATTTCAAATGTTGTTCTACTATACATGACTTGCGGTTGTACCATACTAAACAGGGGAATTTTAATATCCCATTTTCTACATTTGAGGTTAAATACTCTATTTACATTAATGTTTATCAGACTGGGTGTTTGATATTAATACAACATTGTCTATGAAGGCATTATGGGTATATGTACACAAAATGAGGTTTCATATACTAACGTTTTGTATTATATACAATATTGACTTTATCCTTGGGTGTGTTGTCTTTTTGGGAAAGATGGTGGAAGTTTAATCATTAAGGATCTTTGGTTGTATTATCGTTTAAAGCTGCATTGGTCTATTAATACTCACCTAGTCTCTCTATATTTTAAAAATTTGTGTTTGAATAAATGTTGTAGGAAATTCCCCCCCACTTCCCCTCCCTTGTCCCCACGACGTTTTGTGCCAGAAACATGGAAACATGTTTCTATATGGAGGGGCGTGTTTCTTGAGATGGAAACATGATGTTTTGTCCACACGGAAACACATTTCCAGTTTGGACTGCGTCTATACGACCACATTCCCCCCTAAAAAACACTCCAGTATGCTTTGATTTTTTAAACTCTATTTTTAATTAAAACGGGATGTCTAGAAGAGTAAAAAACAACCAAAAAACAAAGCAAAAACATCCCACCCCCTTGAACCCCGTCAAAAGGGGGCTATCATGCTAGTCATAACACATACCCAACACTATTTTTGTTCTATTTTTGATGAGCATGATGAAGATGAGCCTGATGAGTATTAGTCTTTAGTATTTACTATTTACTAGCTTGAGCTCATGTTTTATCAGTGTTACACGAGGACGCATTCCTCAGGGTCAGGGGCACGCCCCCCTCGCTCCCCATGCCCCAAGGACTTAGGGGCTCCTGGAGAAATGTGTCTCCAAGTCCCCAATTTGGAGAAACTTGAGGAAACACAAGGGGGAGATCATCCCCTTGTTTTGAATCATGCACCGATGAAGTGGGGGGCTCCTAGGTGCTCCAATTGTAATAAAAGTGGTATTTTCTTTATCTTTCATTTTCTATCATTTTACCTAAATTTTTAACATTACCATTAATTGTTTCAGGATGTTTGAGAGTGGTTCCAACCTCATTGGGGTTCATATTCAAAAAGTAGAATTTTAGATCTCATTCAAAATTCAACAGACTTCACAGTTTTCAGGATTTCAGGATTTTGCTACATTTCCACTCGATTCTATCATGTATGAGTTTAAGGGATTGGCATTTAATCAAGCACATCAACCTCTCTATGTATCTTGGTGTTGGTGGTCCTGATTGTTGAACTCCTCTATCATGACCTTAATCAAAATGTACCCTTTAGTCAAGCAAAATCACTTATTAAGCATGGGAAACTTTTTGTAATTCTACCTTATTTTAGCGCTTGGGTTAGGAAGTTTCATCAAAATTGTATGGTGTTGAGTAATGTCCTTCGAGCATCAACTTTGAGATTGAAGGTAGAGGCAAGGGCTAAGAACCTAGAGGAGGGGGGCACAAGTTGCTATTGATGAACAATATCCCAATATAAGATTAATAGTTCACTCTTGCATAATTGAATATTGGACTTGAAAGCATCAAGTAATGTGATGCCCTGTGGAATCACGAAGAAATAGGGTCTCAAGGTCACATTTCCCCATTACAACATCTACGCCATGGGTTCACACAATGTTGAAGTGTGTTGAATGATTGACTGTATTTATAGGGAGCAACTTAAAATGTATTTACATGGGATGAATTGTTATTGCTGGGATTTATAATTTTTATGACCTCGACGTCCTCTTGCCCCCCCCCCGAATTTCCTTAAAATTTGGGGGTGGTCTCCACACATCCCCATTGTGCGTTTCCCTGCTCCCACGGTTTTGCGTCTCGGAAACTTGGGGGAACATTGTGTTTTATTTCTATGTTGAGAGTGTAGCATCATACATAAAGGCTGATTTTGGATATACATGTATTAACTTGATTTATAGAGGCTGATTTTGAATATATATGTGTTAACTGTTGATTTTCGTACCTAGGAAAGTGTTCCCCTAGGTGACTTTAGCCTTAGTCACTTAAAAGGGGAAATAAAGTGACCCTTGCATTAAATGACTTAAGTGGAGCATTTAATGTGACTTTAGAGATTAAAGTCAAGTTTGATAAATTTAAGTGGGTGAGGGAAATTAATTTTTATGAGAAATTAAATGGAGCATTTATTCTCATTCCTAGATCTAATCTAATCTTAGCCATTGGATTAGACGCTCTCTCACCTACCTAGGGTTTAGACACAAGCAAGGGAAAAGGCAAAAATACATTCATTCTTGAAATGAGAGTGAGCTGAAGAGAAAAGAGGCACGAATATCGAGAGAGCCAAGTTCAGGCTGCATGATTTTCGAGGAGTTTTTGTTTGGCATGCATCTTGAGGCAGCTGTACAGTATGGATTTGTGGGCACATAAAACGAGGAAGAGCAGGGCACATTTACCGAGGAGGTTGGCACAATTATTGTCGCCGTACTCTGCACAGTTTTTGAGGCCGTACATAGGCAGTATGGCACATTTTTCGAGGTCCATACAGTCTATACGTACTGTACTTTTCTGCACAGAAAACGAGACAGTTTGTTGCACGGATTTCGAGGTTGCTGGGAACAGAAAACGAGGACCGTTTTGCATGGTTTTTGAGGTTTTGTTTGGCACGAATTTTGTGAAGGCAAATTGGCACAAAAATCGAGAAAATGTCTGTGTGGATTTAATGTAGCAGAGATAAGTTGTACTTTTGTTGTACTTGCTGTTCATTTTACTGAAATATTAAAAACTCTCTCTCTGACTGGTTTTCCCCTTGTGGGTTTTTCCAGGGCCATTGGCCAAAAATTTATGAGTATTGTGTGTTGAATGGTGTTTATTTATTTTCTGTCATTGAAAAGATTGAAGTTACAACATTGTTTTTAAGTCAGAAATTTATGATTATTTCCGGCCTTTTATTTTTCTGGGTTAGGCAATAAACTGAGACATTTTTAATTTATAAACCGGAGGCTGAAAACTTGTGAAAAATCTACATGGTATCAGAGCTGAGTTGGGCAGAAAAGTGATTTTTGCAGACAGAAAAGTCATTTCCAGAATTCAGAAAAACTCTTGTGACATTAGCACCATTTTTTTAAAACTTGTTCTTTGAAAAATATGACTTCTAATGGACTGAGAATGGAGGATAGGCTTGATGGGGCAAGGAACTTTGTCCCATCGAAGGCCCGGATTTTGCTGATATTGGAGGAGAATGAGCTATGGGATGAGGTAGTCAATAATACTACTGCTCACCCCATTGTCATTCCAGATGCTACCGCAGATCTAGTTGGATTGGCAGCCTTCAATAAGAAGGACATTAAGGCCAGAAGGATAATTCTTGATGCAGTTAAAGACCATGTCATTCTTCATATCTTTAGTAAAGATAGAGCACATAAAATGTGGACTGCTTTGACCAGATTGTTTCAGAGTTCTAATGAGAACCAGAAGATGGTTATGAGGGAGAAGCTGAAGAGTATCAGGATGGTTAAGGGTGAGATTTTGTTGACTTACCTTACTAGGATCTCTCAGGTGAGAGATGAGCTTGCAACTGTTGGGGAGGTGATTCCTAGTGCTGAGTTAGTACGAACAAGGCTGGACGGGCCTTCAAAGTCCTTGTCAGTGTTTGTGCAGGGTATAGTGGCTAGGGAGAACATTCCCACATGGGAAAGATTGTGCGATGATTTTGTCCAGGAGGAGATCCGGAGGGGTCTTGTGGATGGCACAGCTTCTACTAGTAGGGGGGTGAGGAGGAGGATGTGGCTTTGACAACAAAGGGCAAGAAAAAGAAGAACAAGAAGGGTGGGGCCAAGCAGCAGGATGGGCAGAAGAAACATCTGAGCATTGTTAAGTGCTTTGCATGTCATAAGATGGGACACTATGTTGGGCAGTGTTTGAACAAGAAGAAGAAGCACCAGTAGACATCAGCTTCAGCGGAGGTCGATGACTTTGCAGCGAGATTTAAGAGAGAGTTTTCTTTGTTTACTGGGCATGTTGAGATAGAGAGAGCATCTATTATCACTAATGTAGATGTTGATAGATAGAGGGAATTTTCCCTGTTGACAGACCATTCGTACAGTGCATCTACTTCCAGCACTTGGTATATTGATAACGGAGCCTTGAGCCACATGACAGGTGCTCGTGAGATGTTCTCCGAGCTTTCATAGACAGAGACTGATGTGGAGGTGGTGTTGGGAGATGACTCAACAGTCAGAGTAGTTGGGCGTGGGACCATTACCTTTCAGAGGGAGTCCATGAGTCCCATGGTGTTAAGAGATGTGTTGTATGTACCTGGGCCGAAGAAGAATCTGGTTTCAGTTTCCATGATTGAGGATCGGGGTCTTGGGGTGTCCTTCCTAGATGGACATGTATGAGTGTTTCCTAAGACTGCAAAACCATCTGCTTCATTTGCCATGGGAGTTAGATGCAAGAAATTGCACATGCTCTTGTCTTAGCCTCAGTGTGCCTTGGCACACAGCAACAACAGTGAGCTGTGTGAGCTTTGGCATAGGAGGCTGGCTCACTTGCATCATCCAACTTTGGGATTGTTGCGACATATGGTTACAAGTTTACCAGAGTTCAACATAGAGCAGAGTGATGTGTGCAGGAGGTGTGCTTTGGGAAAGTACACCAAGACTGCTTTTCCTAGCAGTGATAGCAGGTCAACAGGGACACTTGACTTGATACATTCAGATTTGTGCCAATCGATGTCTCCTGTTTCATTGAGAGGATACAAGTACTATGTGACATTCATTGATGATCATTCTAGGAAGACCTGGATCTACTTTCTGAAGAGCAAGAACGTTGAGGAGGTCTTGCAGCGGTTCCAAGAGTTCAAAGCTCTTGTGGAGAACCAAACAGGGAGGAAGATCTGAGTTCTTAGATCGAAAAACGGGGGTGAGTATACCTCCAAGGAGTTTGATGGATATTGCAGATATGAGGGTATCGGGAGACAGTTGACGGTTCCATATACTCCAGAGCAGAATGGAGTAGCGGAAAGGAAGAATAGGTATATTATTGGAGCAGCTAGAGCTATGTTACATGACCAGTTGACCAGTCACTTCCTTTCTTCCTTTGGGTTGAGGCATGCAACACAGCTGTATACCTTCAGAACAAGCGTCCCCATCGTGTCGTGGGGAACATGACACCTGAGGAGTGTTTCACAGGCAAGAAGCCTGAGGTTAGCCATTTCTGTATATTTGGTAGTTTGACTTACTCTCATGTCCCTTCAGAGAAGAGGACAAAGTTGGAGCCCACCGTAGAGAAGGGCATCTTTGTGGGCTATGATGAGACTTTGAAGGCCTTTCGTATTTACCTTCCTTCTCAAAGGAACGTTGTTGTGAGAAGGGAAGTGAAGTTTGAGGAGGAGCGGGCCTTTAGGAAGTCTAGAGAGTTGGAGTAGGGGGGCAGCAGGTTTCGGCACCTCAGGTAGTTTCACAGGTACCATTAGTGTAGCAGACATGATCATAGATTTCCGGAGTTACTGGACCACACAGTGTAGGCACAGGTTCACCATTTTCAGTGGTTCAGCCAGCAGGGTCTTCGGGGATAGGTTTTGGGTCTCAGATTACAGGTTCATCGTATAGAGATCAGGATCACAGGGTACACTAGCTTCTGGTTCACAGGTTACTGGAGTCTCCACCTCTGGTAGTTCTTCAGATGATGACCGACTAGTGTGGGAGCAACCTACAAGGAAGAAGACACCTTGAAGGAAGCTCAAGAGTTTGGGACACCTAGAGAGCTAGTAAGGGCTATCCAGATGCTAGACAGGTTGGGCATGGCATTAATGGCTAGCTTACGTGATTCAAAGCCTTCTACTTTTGAGGAGGCCTCCCAACATCATGTTTGGCGAGATGCCATGATGGATGAGTACCATTCCATCATGAAGAACGATGTATGGGAGATAGTTTCGAGACTTGAGGGGAAGTCAGTGGTGACTTCTCGGTGGCTTTACAAGCTAAAGCATGCTGCGGATGGGAGTGTGGAGAAGTACAAGGACAGTTTTGTAGTGTGGGGGTTTTCACAGATTGAGGGAGTTGACTATGATGAGACCTTTGCGCCTGTTGCTCGATATGCTTCTATTGAGGCTTTGATTTCCATTGCTGTGGAAATGGGTTGGAAGATCCATCAGATGGATGTGAAGACCGCATATCTCAATGGAATCATTCAGGAGGAGATTTATGTTGAGCAGCCTCAGGGCTTTGGGATTCATGAGAGAGAGTCTCATGTGTGCAGGCTTAAGAAAGCCTTGTATGGGTTGAAGCACGCTCCTAGAGCTTGGTACTCCAGGATAGATTCTTACTTGCAGAGGATGGGGTTTCAGAAGAGTGAAGTAGATCCGAATCTCTACTTCATCATGGTTGGAGATGATGCGCTTATTCTTCTGTTATATGTTGATGACTTGTTTATCACAGGGGGAGAGAAACCCATTGCAGCTTGCAAGAAGGATCTTGCTTGAGAGTATGAGATGACAGATATTGGGTTGATGAACTATTTTCTGGGAGTGGAGGTTTGGCAGGAGCCTAGACATATTTTCAAAGGACAGGGAAAGTATGCGGTTGATATTCTGAGGCGATTTAAGATAGAGGATTGCAGGCCGATGTCGACACTGATGATCACCGACTGGAAGAAGCTTCATGCATATGAGGGAGAGTTGGTGGATCCTACATTATACCGCCAGCTCATTGGTTCATTGATGTATGTGGTCAACTCTTGGCTAGATTTGTGTTTTGCAGTGAACACTCTTAGTCAGTTCATGGTTAAGCCTAGGAGTGTGCACTAGGTAGTTGCAAAACATGTTTTGCGATACCTAGCAAGGACAGTGGACTATGGTCTAGACTACAGGAGGTCGGATGGGATCAGATTGGGCAGGAAGTGTGGCAGACCGGAAGAGCACTTTCGAATGTTGTTTCAGTTTGGGCTCAGCAGCAGTGTCGTGGTTTAGTCGGAAGCAAAAGTTTGTTGCTTTGAGTTCTGTGGAGGCTGAGTATATGTCAGCCAGTTAGGCCAGTTGTGAGGTGCTGTGGCTTTGCAAGTTGCTGGTGAATTTATTTGGTCAGGAGGTGAGGCCTACAGTGATCTACCGTGACAATCAGAGTTGCATTTAGCTTTTTGAGAATCCAGTATTTCATGACCGGTCAAAGCATTTTGAGATCATGTATCTTTTCATCTGAGATTATGTTCAGAGAGGAGCAGTGACTTTATAGTACATTTCTACTGATGAGCAGGTTGCAGACATTTTGACGAAATCTTTGGGGAGGGGCAGGTTTGTCTTCTTCAGAGACAAGTTGGGAGTGGTGCAGAGCACCTTCCTTGGTAAGAGGGAGTGTTGATTTTTGTACCTAGGAAAGTGTTCCTCTAGGTGACTTTAGCCTTAGTCACTTAAAAGGGGAAATAAAGCGACCCTTGCATTAAATGACTTAAGTGGAGCATTTAAAGTGACTTTATAGATTAAAGTCAAGTTTGATAAATTTAAGTGGGTGAGGGAAATAATTTTTATGAGAAATTAAATGGAGCATTTAGTCTCATCCCTAGATCTAATCTAATCTCTGCCATTGGATTAGATGCTCTCTCAGCTACCTAGGGTTTAGACAAAAGCAAGGGAAAAGGCAAAAATACATTCATTCTTGAGATGAGAGTGAGCTGAAGAGAGAAGAGGCATGGATATCGAGAGAGTTGAGTTCATGTTGCACGATTTTCAAGGAGTTTTTGTTTGGCACACATCTCGAGGCAGCCGTACAGTATGGATTTGTGGGAACAGAAAATGAGGAAGAGCAGGGCACATTTACCGAGGAGGTTGGCACAGTTATTGCAGCCGTACTCTGCACAGTTTTCAAGGCTGTACATAGGCCGTATGGCACATTTTCCGAGCTCCATATGGTCTGTACGGACTGTACTTTTCTGCACAGAAAACGAGACGGTTTGCCGCATGGATTTCGAGGTTGCTGGGCACAGAAAACGAGGACTGTTTTGCACAGTTTTCGAGGTTCTGTTTGGCATGAATTTCGAGAAGGCAGATTGGCACAGAAATCAAGAAAATGTCTGGGTGCATTTAATGCAGCAGAGATAAGTTGTACTTCTGCTGTACTTGCTGTTCATTTTACTGAAATAATAAAAACTCTCTCTCTCTCTCTCTGACTGGTTTTCCCCTTGTGGGTTTTTCCAGGGCCATTGGCCAAAAATTTCTGAGTACTGTGTGTTGAATTGTGTGCATTTATTTATTTTCTGTCATTGAAAATAGTGAAGTCATTGAAAATAGTGAAGTTACAGCAGTGTTTTTAAGTCTGAAATTTATGATTATTTCCAGCCTTTTATTTTTCTGGGTTCGGCAATAAACTGAGACATTTTTAACTTATAAACCGCAGGCTGGAAACTTGTGAAAAACCTGCATTAACTTGATTTATAAAGGCTGTTTTTGTCATTTTGTAACCATTTATGAGTAAAATGTAATGTTACATGTATGATTTTGGATCTATGATTGAGATTTATGTTTCACATTAATTTTTTAAATGTCCTTGTTCAATTATTAATTGAGTGTATAACTATAACTATAACTATATATATATATACCGTTTTACCGTTTCCAAAATTTTGGGGGGTCACGTCTCCAACGTGCCCCCGTTTTGGAAACTCGTCCCTGTTTCCCCGTTTTGTGCAACTTAGGTTTTGAATGGCTATTTAAGGTAAAGACCATCTTTGAGAATCTCTAGTTGATATTTATAATTGGTCTCTTTTTCCTAGAATCTGTCTAAGACTTTGGGTTGTTTCTGCAATTACTCCCTCATCGTATTTTATGTTGTTTGTATGCTTAATTAGGCGAGTATCAGTTTAATTGTTGTATGCTGAACTTGGTGGCATAAGACAAATTGGAGAGTTGTGCGTGGTTGTTTTAAGACAGTGCTGGTGATGGATGAGTGATCAAGGAAATGGAAATTTGTTTTTCAGTAGCAAGTGCAAAGCTAAAACATTGCACTGTTTTAACAATTAGTGTGGAGCAAGAAACATTAAATTTTTCACGTGTTGGAAACACCAAGGCCATGTTGTCCATATGAGAGCATTTTCCCTAATGCTGTAGGTAGGATCAGTTCTCTTTGGGGTTATATTGCTGTAATCACACATGAGGATTCAGTGATATCACCAACGTCTAGAGAGACCCCCCAAATCTCATGGGACACCTCAAAAAATAAAATAAAATACTAACATTTGATATCCAATTTAATGTGATAGATGGTTATTCAATATCCTCGTATAACATTTTACATTCAATTTAAGAGCGTCTCAAAGGAAGTGGTGGAACCACATATGAAACTCAATACACATTAAATGATGGTTTAGGGTTTCAGAACCCCTATTATAAGATTGTCCAAGTGGTGGGACCCAGCTTAGAGAGGAAATATAAACAAATTGCAAAAATATAATTTTTTTGGTGAACTTGGCACACGAAGAAATGTGGATGTCTTTCAATGGCTGAAGGACGTCTGCATGACCTCAGGATGTTCACCGTCACTGGGCACATCCCAGGGAGATGAAACAACTGCCCCTGGCATCCCATTGATGCTGGGGACATGGGAAATGCATGCCCCTGCTCCAATGACAGGCTGTTTTTGACTGTATTTGTTCTGTGTGTTCACTTGCTAAAGATAATTTATGTCCTTGTTACTTCTAACATCACAGTGGAAAGCTTTTAAGAAAGATATTTTATGTTTCAATCTGGCAGGTATTCTATAACAAAGGCATTCTGTATTGCTTTTGTGATGACATTTTTTTCAGTATTTGATGTCCCTGTATTTTGGCCAATATTATTATGTTACTGGGTGGTGCTCTTTGTGCTTACAATGAAGCGCCAAATACTGCACATGATCAAGTACAAATAT
The DNA here is from genome assembly GCA_001517045.1 of Pseudotsuga menziesii. Taxonomy (NCBI): domain Eukaryota; kingdom Viridiplantae; phylum Streptophyta; class Pinopsida; order Pinales; family Pinaceae; genus Pseudotsuga; species Pseudotsuga menziesii. The sequence continues at coordinate 110,340 of LPNX010691766.1, read as the reverse complement.
GTCCCGTTTTCTATAGGAAAGCAGGTACACTCTTTTTTTATTTGATTATATTAAATCATTTATTTATATCTTTCAAGTTGCCAATTTTTTTTGTTTGCAGTTTGGTAGTCTTTCTAATGGTACAAGCTGAATGTGATTCCCCTCTCTTGTTTTTGGATTTCAGAGATATTCAGGGAAAAGGTCAACTGACAAGGCAGGCACTTCTAGGGACTGATTGTCAGAAGAAAAACTGGGGACATTCTATATTTTCAACGTATACTTGCATTGTACTTCTGTATAAATGCCTGTGTCTGATGACAGGAAGTAAATTCGGCATTGCCATCAGGCATGTAGTTTTTGGTTAGGAAGCATGACAAAGGAATTTGGATCATATAATTGTAATGCAATTTCCATTTTTCAATCATTTATGTGTAGACTTGCCCCTTTTTTCGGCTCAAAATATGTCTCAAAGGCATTGTGATATTTGGGTAGGTTTGATTTATGCTAATCATTGTCCATTGGTTGGACCTCGTCCATGTAATGTATCTTTTGAATTTTACCCATTATTGTTGAGATTGGCATTACATTGTCTCTGGTATGCAGGCTTACGATTGAAGCAATTGAAAGAAGATATGTCTCTATCGGATAAGTCTGATATGGAATCTCTAACAAAAATTACCTTCATTGCAAGGCAAATTTTGTATTCATTCATCTTGCATATGATTTATCTTGCAGTTCTGTCAGATAACTAGGGATTGATCATTGGACACTAATGGAATACAGATTGAGCTTCAGCTACAGGGGTTTGGTTTTCAAACTAGCTTTGTTCCATGCAAGTGTTACCAATAGGGCGATGTCTTTGTCAAAACATTTAAGTTGCCAATACATTTGACAAGCTTCCATGGGGTTTAGTCAATTTTCTGATATGCTTTGAAAGTGAAGGATAGTAAAGCCACAGACTGCAGTATCCAATCTGATGATCATGTTTAATAGTCAGGTACTTGACTTCTTTGTCAAGTGTCTGGCTTTTGTTTTGATTTCAATCTTCATATTAAATGTGGGGTTTCTGCACTACCCCAAAATGTCCTTAGTTAACCTTATTTGAATCCTATTTCACTTGTGTGGATCCTTCATACAACAGCACCATTTGTACAAAAAATCCCTCTGGTAGTATGTCTTCTTATAATATAAGATTTCAACACTGCAAAAAATTGTAGTGTTGAAAGTATACTACATTTGATGTCATCAAATCAATTCTCCGGAGAAGTAAACCTATTGTACAACATGCATCCTGTTTATCCATCAAGTCGTTATTTGACTCAGTTGTATATTGGGAAGATGTTTCACAAGCTTAAACAACTTTGCATCTCCTGATCTTTAAACTTCCTAGGGATTTGAATGATACTGAATTTTCCATTTTTCTTCTTTGCTTTCGAAGTCTGAGCTCCAGCTCGGTAAACAGAAGTAACCAGCTAAGGTTTTCAAAGAGTTTGACTCACTTTTTCGAAGTCGTTTAAGTTCTCTTGGGATAAAATTTTCCTGTCTTCTAGGATTAAGATTTGAAGGACTATCACAATTATTCACATGCATTTCTACTGCTCTAGCATATGGGATATATATGATCACATATTTGTGGTTAGGCTTGTCCACCGATTATAGATAATAGATGCTATTTCTTTGTTTTTTTATCTGCACACAGAAGTGAGATTTTTCAAATTGGTATTCTCTTCAGGTGCTTTCCAAGGTGCTTCAATGCCTTGAATAAAATCTTGATTACGAGCATCCGTGCCCTCAACACTGAGAATGTTCTTTTATATGTTCAATTCTCGGTTTATTTATTCCACCAACAACCCTGTGTGCACATTGATTTTGTATAAATAGCATCAAGCAGCTTGTAGTTTAACCAATGCTTCATCAAATAATAACAATATAACAGAAAAGCCTCTGGAACACCTATTTCTCAAACAAGGCTTTATTTTCCACGATTAATGTTGAATTTACAGCATTAGAATAAACTTCAAAAATTTGCAGTTTAACATAAATAGATCAGCAGTGCAGTAAAAACACATTCATCACATCAGCACACATGGACACAATATTTTTCACTGGGGAAACCTTCAAAGGACAAAAACCTCAAAAGCATTAATAGCTCATCTCGAAATGAGATGGCTTAAGAAATTCTTCATAAAGTTCCTCAAATCCAGATCTGGATTTTGACCACAACAAATGTAAAATTCATCCGTGAAAATCAGACCGATAATTTTACCCACAATTTCTAGAATTACAGAAAATTACCAATTTAGGGCTTTCTTAGAAAAATTGAAATTTTCTATCCTGCCTGAAAATATCAGACTGCTGAAAACTGCTTGAAAATATCTGAAGAAATTCTGCGTTTTACTGTTTGCTAGTTTATGTCAACATTTCGTGGTTTTCACATACAGCCGGTTTTGCATTGGCTGTAGGTTACTTATGAAATTTTACTGAACAATTAAACACACAGTAAAATACACTAACAGGCTGAAAAACACATTTAACAATCACACCATAAAATGATAGACTCAGAGATTTTTGGCCAAAATCAAGCCCTGGTAAAACCCCCACGGGGAAAACCAGTTAGAGAGAGCGATTTTATTATCTTCAGCAAAAAATTAGAACAGAAATACAGTGAAAATTTAACTTTTCTTCACCCAAGATTTCATCTCAAAATCTTGAAAAAACGTGCCAGCATTAAATGATGTCCGTACACACTCGATTTCAGTGCAGCATTAAATGCTGTCCGTACAATCCGTACACCCTCGATTTTTGTGCAGCATTAAATGCTATCAGTACAGTCTGTACACCCTCGAAAACCGTGCAGCATTAAATGCAGTCTGTACCCTCTATTTCTGTGTAGTCCGTATGCCTCAAAAACTGTGCAGCATTAAATGTAGTCAGCACCCTCTATTTCTGTGTTGTCCGTACACCTCGAAAATCATGCAGCATTAAATGTAGTATGTACCCTCGATTTTTGTACAGTCTCTCTTCTTGGGAATCGTGCTAATGCCCTAGCTCGACCTCCTTCTCTCTCAGCTCAGTCTCTCCTTCTCCAAAAATGAAAAAGTGAAGTGTTTTGCCTCTCTCAACCCTTTTTGTCTAAACCCTAAGTGGGAATCTAATCCAACGGTGGAGAATGATCCAATCCAATGGCTAAGATTCAATGAGAGTAAAAATCACATTTATTTAAATCACTTAAATAAATTTACTCACCCACTTAAATTTATCAAAAAGTGACTTTAACTTTATAAAGTCTCATTAAGTAGCTTTTAATGTGAGGGTCCCCTTTCTCTTTTCTCTAAGTGACTTAGGCAAAAAGTCACTTAGGGAACAAATTCCTAGGTACAAAACTAACACTCCCTCTTACCGAGGAAGGTGTTCTGCACCACTCCCAACTTATCTCTGAAGAAGACAAACTTTCCCCTCCCCAAAGACTTCGTCAGAATGTCTGCTACCTGCTCATCAGTGGATATATACTGTAGCTCAACTGCTCCTCTTTGAACATAGTCACGGATGAAATGGTACCTGATCTCAATGTGCTTCGACCTGTCATGAAACACTGGATTCTCAGAGCGCTGAATGCAACTCTGATTGTCACAATAGATCACCGTAGGCCTAAGCTGTTGATCAAATAAATCTACCAATAACTTGCGAAGCCACAGTGCTTCACAAGTAGCCTGACTGGCTGCCATATACTCAGCCTCAGCAGAACTCAGTGCAACGGACTTTTGTTTCCCACTGAACCACGACACTGCTGCCAAGCCCAAACTGAAACAACAACCGGAAGTGCTCTTCCGATCCCTCACACAACCTGCCTAGTTTGAATCTGTGAACCCAACCAAGCTGACTCCACCCGAACCCCTATGGTCCAGACCATAATCCACCGTACCTGCAAGATATCTCAGTGTGTGCTTTGCGGCAGTCCAGTGCACACTCCTAGGCTCAACCATGAACTGACTAAGAGTGTTAGCCGCAAAACACAAGTCTGGCCTGGTATTGACCAGATACATCAATGACCCAATGAGCTGACGATATAAAGTGGGATCCACCAACTTACCCTCAGAAGCATGAAGTTGCTTCTAGTTGGTGATCATAGGCGTACACATCGGCCTGCAGTCCTCCATCCGAAATCTCTTCAGAATATCAACTGCATACTTTCCCTG
>LPNX010691766.1:79489-105942 GCA_001517045.1 Pseudotsuga menziesii | reverse complement strand
CATCCGCAGCATGCTTTATCTTGTAAAGCCACTTGGAAGTCACAACTGACTTCCCCTCAGGTCTCGGCACTATCTCCCAAGCATCATTCTTCATGATGGAAGAGTATATGATGGAATGATACTCTTCCATCATGGCATCTCTCCATACTTGATGCTGGGAAGCCTCCTCAAATGTGGATGGCTCAGAGTCACGAAGACTCGCAACAAGGGCCATACCATACCTGTCTGGCTCCACCACTGTCTTGATCTGCTCCTGGGGCCTACCAAATGCCTCTGCATCCTTCAAGGTCTCCTGAAGCCACTTAGGCTTCCTCTTCCTTGAAGACTGCTCCTCCCAAACTGGTCTTGGGCTCTCCTCATCTGAGGAAGTCCCAATACCTGAAGGTCCAACACCCCGAGGACCAGTACCTAATGAACCTGTAATCTGAGGACTCAACCCTGAACCTGTCCCTGAAGTGCTAGCCACTTGAATCACTGAACCTGTAGAAGCTGTGCCTGTACCCTGTGATCCAGTCACTCCAGAAACCTGTGGACCTGATAGCTGCATCGAAGAAGCCTGAACCAACTGAGGTGTGGGAGTTGGTGTCTCCCCCTGCTCTAACTCCCTAGACTTCCCGAAGGCTCTCTCCTCATCAAACTTCACTTCCTGTCGGACAACAACTCTCCTCTGGCTAGGTAAGTAAAGCCGATAGGCCTTTGAAGTCTCGTCATATCCCACAAATATGCCTCTCTCTGCGGTGGGATCAAACTTCGTCCTCTTCTTAGAAGGGACGTGAGAGTAAGTCAACGAGCCAAATATGCGAAAGTGGCCCACCTCAGGCTTCTTGCCTGAATACATCTCCTCAGGAGTCTTACTCCCCACTGCCCTGTGAGGACTCCTATTCTGCAGATAAACTGCAGTGCTACATGCCTCTGCCCATAGAAAGAAAGGTAACCCCTGATCATGAAGCATCGCTTTGGCTGCCCCCACAATCGACCTGTTCTTTCTCTCTGCTACTCCATTTTGCTCAAGAGTGTAAGGAACTGTCAACTGTCTCTAAATGCCCAATTGTCTGCAGAATGCATCGAACTCCTTGGAGGTATACTCACCCCCATTGTCCGATCTCAACATCCAGATCTTCCTCCCCATCTGCTTCTCCACAAGGGCTTTGAACCCTTGGAAGACTCTTAACACAAGTGAGGACTTCTTGCTCCTCAAGAAGTAGATCCAGGTCTTCCTGGAGTAGTCATCAATGAAGCTAATGTAGTACTCAAAACCTGTCAAAGACACTGATGACATAGGACTGCATATGTCAGAATGGATAAGATCTAGCACCCCTGCAGCCCTCGTGTCACTGCTCGGAAAAGCAGTCTTGGTGTACTTTCCCAAAGCACACCCCCTGCACACATCACTCTGCTCAATGCTGAACTCCAGTAATCCTGTAACCATGCTCCTCAACAATCTGAGAGCTGGGTGATGTAGGTGGGCCATCCTCCGATGCCATAGCTCACATAGCTCACTGCTGTTGCTGTGTGCTAGAGCGCACTGTGGCTGAAACAAGAGCTTGTACAGCTTTCCACATCTGACTCCAATGTCCATGGCACTAGACATACCTGTAGCCCTGGGATACACCTGCACTCTCCCATCTGAAAAGCACACCCCAAGACCCCTGTCCTCAATGGTGGAAATTGACACAAGGTTCTTCTTCAGCCTAGGGACATACAACACATCCCTCAGAGTCATGAGACTCATTGACTCCCTCTGAAATGTAATGGTCCCCCGACCAACAGCTCTAACAACGGTGTTGTCTCCAAGGACAACCTCCACATCTCTACCTGTCTGAGATAGCTCCGAGAACATCTCTTGAGCTCCAGTCATGTGGCTCGAGGCTCTGCTGTCAATATACCAAGTAGTAGAGGTGGATGGACTCCCTTGATGACCTGCCAACAATGAATGCTCACTATCCATATCCATGTCTGTGCTGGTGGCTAAAGAGACTCTCTCTCTCCATCTGTCCAGCATATAGGGAAAACGCCCTCTGAAATGCATCACCAAACTCATCAACCTCTGCTGAGGCTGTTGTCTGCTGTCCCTGTCCCTTCTTCTTCTTCTTGCTTGGACACTGTGAAGCATAGTGCTCAAATGCCTGACATGCATAACACTTGATTTTACTCAAGTCTTTCTTCTGCCCACTCTGCTGCTGTTGGTGCTGCTTGGCCCCACCCTTCTTGGAACCCTTCTTCTTCTTGCCCTTAACTGCCAAAGCCACATTCTCGTCATCAACCCCACTGTGAGATGTACTGCCCTGTACAAGACCTCTCCTAGTCTCCTCCTGCACAAAGTCATCCCAAAGTCTATCCCAGGTAGGTAGGTTCTCTCTGCCCACTATGGCTTGCACAAATGCACCCCAGGGCTTTGAAGCCCCATTCACTGCTGTGCGTACAAGCTCTGTAGGGGCTACCACCTCCCCAACCGCTGCAAGTTCATCCCGAACTGCAGAAATCCTGGTAAGATATGCTGTGACTCCCTCACCCCCATTCATCTTTATACTTTTGAGTTTCTCTTTGAGAACCATCTTCCTGTTCTCATTGGAACTCTCATACAAACTGATCAAGGCTGGCCACATCAAGTGTGCCCTAGTCTTGCCTGAAATGTGAGGGATTATGTGGTCTTTAACTGCATCTAGAATGATTCTCCTAGCTTTACAGTCCTTCTTGTTGAAAGCTGATAGAGCTGCTGCATCTGCTGATGCGGGAATGACAATCGGGTTAACTGTAGTGTTCCTAACTATATCCGGCCATAACTCATTCTCCTCCAATATCAGTAAAATTCTGGCTTTCCACGGCACAAAATTTCCTGTCCCATCCAGCCTATCCTCCAGTCTAAGACCTGTAGCCATCTCTACACCAACCCAACAAAGTGCTGCTCACTGACAGAAGGTAAAATACTAAAAATTTTTGAGATCTGAAAATTTATGTGTGTCTGCAAACTATCACTGTTTTCTGCCCCCAAGCTCTGATACCATGAAGAAATTCTGCGTTTTACTGTTTGTTGGTTTATGTCAACATTTCGTGGTTTTCACATACAGCTGGTTTTGCATTGGCTGTAGGTTACTTATGAAATTTTACTGAACAATTAAACACACAGTAAAATACACTAACAGGCTGAAAAACACATTTAGCAATCACACCATAAAATGATAGACTCAGAGATTTTTGGCCAAAATCAAGCCCTGGAAAAACCCCCACGGGGAAAACCAGTTAGAGAGAGAGAGAGATTTTATTATCTTCAGCAAAAAAACAGAACAAAAATACAGTGAAAATTTAACTTATCTTCACCCAAGATTTCATCTCAAAATCTTGAAAAAACGTGCCAGCATTAAATGCTGTCCGTACACCCTCGATTTTTGTGCAGCATTAAATGCCGTCCGTACAGTCCGCACACCCTCGATTTTTGTGCAGCATTAACTGCTGTCCGTACACCCCCGAAAACCGTGCAACATTAAATGCAGTCCGTACTCTCGATTTATGTGCAGTCCGTACACCTCGAAAACCGTGCAACATTAAATGCAGTATGTACCCTCGATTTCTGTGCAGTCCGTACACCTCGAAAACCGTGCAGCATTAAATGCAGTCCGTACCCTCAATTTTTGTGCAGTCTCTCTTCTTGGGAATCGTGCCAATGCCCTAGCTCGACCTCCTCCTCTCTCAACTCAGTCTCTCCTTCTCCAAAAATGAAAAAGTGAAGTGTTTTGCCTCCTTCAACCCTTTTTGTCTAAATCCTAAGTGGGAATCTAATCCAACGGTGGAGAAAGATCCAATCCAATGGCTAAGATTCAATGAGAGTAAAAATCACATTTATTTAAATCACTTAAATAAATTTACTCACCCACTTAAATTTATCAAAAAGTGACTTTAACTTTATAAAGTCTCATTAAGTAGCTTTTAATGTGAGGGTCACCTTTTTTCCTTTTCTAAGTGACTTAGGCAAAAAGTCACTTAGGGAACAAATTCCTAGGTACAAAACTAACAATATCAGACTGCTGAAAACTGCTCGAAAATATCAGACTGTCTGAAAACTGCCCGAAAATATCAGACTGTTGAAAACTGCCTGAAAATATCAAACTGTTGAAAACTACCCAAAAAATGGAATGCTGAAGATAGCTGTGCAAAAATGCTGAAGATGGACTTTGCTGATAAAACCCTAGTGGAGGGTTTGAACATAAGATAGTCTTCTTCACCTGTGAGAGCAAAAGTGTGTGTAACAAATGAGAAGACTTGATCTTCTTTTATAGCTCTGTTCACCTCTAAGTGGACAAGATTAGGAAAAATAAAAATAATAATATTTTTATTCTTTTTCTAATTTCACTTTCACTTTTACCAAGAAGGTATTTTTATTTTTTTCTTTTGACTTTTATAAGAAGTCCTTTAATTAGGAAAAATAAAAATAATAATATTTTTATTCTTTTCCTAATTTCACTTTCACTTTTACAAAAAATGTACTTTTATTTTTTTCCTTTGACTTTTATAAGAAGTCATTTTTTAATTTTGTTTTCCACGTGTGGTCCTTTTAGGTGGACAAGATTAGGGAAGATAAAAATAATAATATTTTCCTAATTTCATTTTCACTATTACCAAAAGGATACTTTTATTTTTTTTCTTTGACTTTTGACTTTGGTCTTTTACCAAATGCCCTTGTGGTCATTACCCGTGGTACTTTTTTATTTCAAAAGTACATCATCATAAACCAAGAGAGTTATTAATGCTTTTATCTCACACACCGTGTGACACCTAGTTCTGGTACTAGGGTAACTTAGCCAAAGGTAGCTAATCCTTGGAGAAGCACACCAAACCCATAGATCAAGGGTCAAAGTGCCACACACATGCCCAGATCCAGTGTAGAGCTTACAGTGTCTTCATTCTCCTAGAGAATGGCTACTCAGAACTAAGCTGAGTCTACCAGTCTCAGACTAGTCTACATCGTGGTCCTGGACCAGATGTCTACTCAACACAAGGTTGAGTCTACCCAGGGCAGATCTGGGTTTATATCATGGTCACAGACTAGATATCTACCATTCAATAGAATGGTCACTCAACACTGGGTTGAGTCTTCACTGTGGTCTCGGACCAGGTGGTTCCATTCTCCGAAGAGAAGGGCTCTCGATGCTGCTCAGAAAATCAACACTCCCTCTCAGCGAGAGAGTCATTCTCTGCCATACCAAAGTACACGAACTTTGATGCTGTCAGAGGCTTGGTCAAGATATATGCAATCTGTTCATCTGCACGAATGTACTGCAACTTCAGAGCACCTCTCTGCACTCGGTCTTTGATGAAATGATACCTCATTTCAATGTGTTTCGATCTGTCATGAAACACTGGATTATCTGAAAGCTTTATGCAACTCTGATTATCGCAATGGATTATCGTTGAGTCGAGCTTTCTCTTGAACAGATCAGATAACAACTTTTTGAGCCAAACTGCTTCTTTGCAGGCATCGCTTGCAGCTATATACTCTTCCTCAGTTGTACTTTGAGCTATGGAATCCTGCTTCTTGTTGGACCAAGGGATCATTGCTAATCCCATACTGAAGCAATAAGTAGAGGTACTTTTCTGGTTGATTGCATTGCCAGCTCAATTTGAATCTGAATATCCAGATAATAATACTCCACTGCTGGAAGTATACCTGAGCCCATAAGTGATAGTCCCTCACACATATTTGAGTACATGTTTGGCGGCTACCAAGTGTATGTGCTTCGGATTTGACATGAACTGACTCAGTGCATTCACTATGTAGCAGATTTCTGGTCTCGTATGCACGAGATACATCAGGGAACCAATGAGCTGTCTGTATAGAGTAGAGTCCACATTCTGTGAACTAGATGCTGAGTCTCTCAACTTTGTCAAGTTGGTAGTCATTGGTACACTCATGAACTTGCAGTCCTGCATCCCAAATCTTTGCAAGATATCCATTGCATACTTTTCTTGTGTCAGGAAGATCTCACCCGGCTTTTGCCAAACTTCTAAGCTAAGGAAGTAATGCATCATTTCGAGATATTTCATCTCGAATTCAGAGGTAAGCTCTCTCTTACACTGGTTTATCAATTGTTCATCACCTGTAAGAAACAAGTTATCTATATATAGAACAAGTATCAAGACATGATTATGAACAACTTTAAAGTACAAGTTAGAATCAACTGTACTTTTGGAGAACCCCAAGCTATGGAGAAATCCATCCATCTTGGCATACCAGACTCTCGGAGCATGTTTTAGTCCATACAAGACTCTTCAGTTTACATACACGGGTCTTCTTCCCATGAGTAACAAAGCCTTCAGGTTGTTCAATATAAACCTCTTCCTTAATCTTACCATTGAGAAAGGCTGTCTTTACATCCATTTGATGTAACTTCCATTCGAATAATGCAGCAAGTGAGATGATGGTTCTGATGGTAGTGTACCTGGCAACAGGTGCAAATGTCTCGTAATAGTCAATGCCTTCTTTCTGAGGGAAGCCATGAGCTACAAATATGGCTTTATACTTCTCCACACTGCCATCTGCAGCATGCTTGATCTTATAAAGCCATTTGAAAGTCACTACTGACTTTCCTGTAGGTTTGCGAACAACTTTCCAAACATCATTCTTCATGATTGACTTATACTTTTCAATCATGGCATCAACCCATACCTGTTTACTTGTTGCTTCTTCGTACGATGAAGGTTCTGAATCAATAAGCTGACTCATAAGATCGAAGTACTTCTGTGGTGTTATGCTTTCTCTGAAAGTCCCTGGAGGAGCTTTATGCTTCTCGGCTTCTTGTACCGTTTCTCGGTACCAAGGAGGTCTCCTTTTGGAATGAGGAACTTCAAGTAGTTCTTCTAGTGAACTTTCAATGTTCTCAGGAACATTTAGAGTTTGATCATCAAAATCTTCCTCCCTCTGAATTTCTAAATCTGGAAACTCAAGTGGAGCAACTGTATCTTCCGGTGAAAGCTCTAGTGTTTTACGAAACACCGCTTCCTCATGGAAGATCACATCTTTGTTGACCTCAATGTACCTCTGTGCAGGTATATATACTCGATAAGCCTTCGAGCAATCACTGTACCCAACAAATAATCCTTTCTTACCGGAAGGCTCTAGCTTGGCCCTCTTTTCTTTTGGCACATGAACATACACAGGAGTGCCAAATATCCTCATGTGATCAACTGCAGGTTTTTTCTTGGTGAAGACTTCTTTTGGAGTCTTCTCACCCAAGATAGCATGAGGGCTTCTGTTCTGGATGTACACTGCAGTTTCGGTAGCTTCAGCCCATAAAGACAAAGGAAGATCTAGATCAGTGATCATGGCTTTAGTAGCCTCACAGATCGTTCTATTCTTCCTTTCTGCAACCCCATTCTACTGGGGGTTGTAAGGCACTGTCAGCTCTTTCTTGTTTTTTGTTTCTTGACAAAAATCATCAAACTCATTAGATTCATACTCACCTCCGTTATCTAATCTCAATATACGGATGTGCCTGCCAGTCTAATTTTCAATCAGTGTCTTGAACTTTTTGAATTTGTCAAATGTTTCACTCTTAGCCTTGAGGAAGTAAATCCAAGACTTCCGAGAGTAGTCATCAATAAACAAGACATAATATAAACACCCACTCAAGGAGAGTGAAGACATGGGCCCACAAATGTCAGAATGAATCAAATCCAAAATGCCTTTAGATCTACTCTTGCTTTTGGGAAATGATTTCTTAGTGTTCTTACCTAGAGCACATCCTTTTGCAAATTCCTTCATGCTTTGGAGAAACCTCTGGCATACCTGTGACCATCTTCTGCAATCTTGGGAGAGTTGTGTAGTGAAGGTGTCCAAACTTTCTATGCCAAAGTTCACAAGGATCAACTGTGTGATGTACCAAAACATGAGTGGAAACTTTGGAGGCCTTATAGAGGTCTCCCTCTCGAACCCCAATCTGAACCGCCGAGTCTAGATCTGTGTCTTTTGCCCATAAAAAGACCTTTTTGTCCATAAAGAGGACTCTGTGGCCCTTGTCTTCTAAACCAACAACAAATAAAAGATTCTTCTTTAGCCCAGGAACATAAAGAATATCGTCAATATGAAGAACTGTACCTGAGTCAAGTTGAAGTGAAGTTGAGCCAACTCCTTCAATCTTGTAAGGGGAGTCATCTCCAAGTTCTACTTGAGTGGTGAAATTCTTCTTTCTGTAACTGGTAAGGGTACCACGGTTACCTGTCATGTGCCTGGAGGCACCACTATCCACCAACCAAGAAGTGGAGCAAGCTGAGAAAGAACCAGTTAGAGCAGAAATCAAATAGTACTCTCTTCTAGGCTCATCCGTTTTATTAGCCTTGGTTTTCTTCTTCTTCTTTGGTTCTTCATCTTCTTCTTCCTCTGCTTCTGCAGTAGATGCTTAAAACCTTCTCTTGGGTTTCTTCTTGTTCTTCCTGCAGTCTCTAGCATAATGTCCAAACTTGTGACAAGTATAACATTCAATCTTGGACATGTCAGAAAACTTACCCTGAGGTTTCTTACCTTTCTTCTGCTGAGGGAAAGGCTTCTTGAACTTCTTGGTCTTTGCTGCGAGTGTAAGGTTATCCTGCTTGATTACCTTGTTAATGTTTCTTGCTTCTTCTTGTATGCAATCATGCCAAAGCCTTTCAAAGGTTGGTTGATTTTCTCGTTCACAGATGGATGCCATGAAGATTTTCGAGGAGCTTGGGAGACCATCAACCACTGTTTGTACAAGATCATCATCATCAATAGTAACACCAATAGCAAGGAGTTGATCTCTTACCTGTTTGATCTTGGTGAAGAAGGAACCAACACTTTCATCTTTGTTCAGCTTCAAAGTTTGTAGCCTCTTTTTCAAGACTCTCTTTTCACTGGGAGCCTTCTTTTCATAGAGGTTTACCAATGTATCATAGCATTCTTTAGCAGTCTTCAAGGATGTGATGTTAGGTATCAATTCTTCTTTGATAGAATCATAAATAACTCTTCTAGCCTTACCTTGCTTCCTCTTGTAGGCAAAAGCCTACCAGCATTTGTAGTTGGCTCTTCTGTGACTTAAAGAACAATGTCATCCAAGTCATTCTCATCAAGAATGGCTGTCAACCTAGCCTTCCAGGAATTGAAGTTTGCTGAACCAGAGAGCTTCTCTTCCAGTTTGAAACCAACAGTAGCCATCTCTGTCACTTATCCAAATGTTAGATCTGCAAATCTTATTCCAAGATCTAGTGAGAAACAACAACAGTATCCTTTTACTGTGTTTTCACATGCTAAGCTCTGATACCATGTTAAATTTTCAGCATTAGCATAAACTTTAAAAATTTGCAGTTAAACATAAATAGATCAGCTGTGCAGTAAAAACACATTCATCACATCAGCACACATGGACACAATATTTTTCACTGGGGAAACCTTCAAAGGACAAAAACCCCAAAAGCATTAATAGCTCATCTCGAAATGAGATGGCTTAAGAAATTTTTCAAAAAGTTCCTCAAATCCAGATCTAGAAGACCACAACAACTATAAAATTCATCAGTAAAAATCAGACTGATAATTTTACCCACAATTTCTAGAATTACAGAAAATTACCAATTTAGGGCTTTCTCAGAAAAACTGAGATTTTATCTCCTGCTCGAAAATATCAGACTGTTGAAAACTGCCTGAAAATATCAGACTCCTAAAAACTGCCCGAAAATATCAGACTGTCTGAAAACTGCCCAAAAATATCAGCCTGTATGAAAACTGCCCGAAAATATCACATTGCTGAAAACTGCCTGAAAATATCAGACTGTTTGAAAACTGCTAAAAATATCAGCCTGTTGAAAACTGCCCAAAAATATCAGACTGTCTAAAAACTGCCCAAAAATATCAGATTGTTGAACACTGCCTGAAAATATCAAATTGCTGAAAACTGCCCAAAAAATGGAATGCTAAAGATAGTTGTGCAAAAATGCTGAAGATGGATTTCACTGATAAAACCCTAGCTGAGGGTTTGAACATAAGATAGTCTTCTTCCCCTGTGTGTGTAACAAATGAGAAGGTTTGATCTTCTTTTATAGCCTTTATTCACCTCTAAGTGGACAAGATTAGGAAAAATAAAAATAAAAATATTTTTATTCTTTTTCTAATTTCACTTTCACTTTTACAAAAAATGTACTTTTATTTTTTCCTTTAACTTTTATAAGAAGTCTTTCTTTAATTAGGAAAAATAAAAATAATAATATTTTTATTCTTTTCGTAATTTCACTTTCACTTTTATCAAAAATGTACTTTTATTTTTTCCTTTGACTTTTATAAGAAGTCCTTTAATTTTGTTTTCCACTGTGGTCATTTTAGGTGGATAAGATTAGGAAAGATAAAAATAATAATATTTTTATTCTTTTTCTAATTTCACTTTCACTATTACAAAAAATGTACTTTTATTTTTTTTCTTTGACTTTTGACTTTGGCCTTTTACCAAGTGCCCCTGTGGTCATTACCCGTGGTAACTTTTTATTTCAAAAGTACATCATCATAAACCAAGAGAGTTATTAATGCTTTTATCTCACACACTGTGTGACACCTAGATCTGGTACTAGGGTAACTTAACCAAGGGTAGCTAATCGTTGGATAAGCACACCAAGTCCATAGATCAAGGGTCAAAGTGCCACACACATGCCCAGACCCAGTCTAGAGCTTACAGTGTCTTCATTCTCCCAGAGAATGGCTACTCAGAACTAAGCTGAGTCTACTAGTCCCATACTGGTCTACATCGTGGTCCCGGACCAGATGTCTACTCAACACAAGGTTGAGTCTATTCAGGGTAGATCTGGGTTTATATCATGGTCCCAGACCATATATCTACTATTCAACAGAATGGTCACTCAACACTGGGTTGAGTCTTCATCGTGGCTCTGGACCAGGTGGTTCCATTCTCTGAGGAGAAGGGCTCTCGATGCTGCTCAGAAAATCAACAATTTATACCCCTCAAAAAGTTACCTTCCTTTAAATTTTAAGTATCGCACTCATGTATTGTATTAAACACACTGGATGCACTTTTTATGCATGTGCAAGCAGGAGTATCATTCGAAGCCAGGAACAACAGCTACATGGGAGATGAGTAGCTTTGATTTAATTTACCAACACATCTACCAAACTTAATCATCATACACATATAGCTAGTATATTGAAAAAACATTACGGGCATATATCAAATATAGCTATTCAACGTATAGATTTTATACATGGTCTTTTTAGTATGTACTCCTTTGTCATTGCACTTGAACTGTAACAATTGAACTGTAGCAAAAAGATTAGGCAAAAACAATGAAAAAATATTGTGTTTGTTCCACTAAGCGATGTTCAATACTTCTTTCAACCCGACCATTGTCGAAGTTGTCAACTATGCAACATAAATTTAATGATCCTAAGAGCAACATGTCAATTTTTTTTAATAATATTATTTTTAATAAAAATTGATTTATATATTTGTAAGCTCAGGTAGGACTTTCTATTGCTAAACTGTACATGATTTACAGGGTTGTTCTTTTGGCAGGTCTGTCTTTAAAACATTACATAATTTACAGGGTTGTTCCATTGTCTGGTCTATCTTTAGGAAAACCAAACCATCCAAAAGGGAAGATAGTTCATCGGGAAATAATTGAAGCATCCAAAAAAGCACATGATTGTTTTCTTGGTATGAGACCTGCCCATCCATATTGGGAAACCAGACTCAACTCGGAAGTTTAAAAAAATCAATAGTTTATACCCTTAGAGTTGGTGTGCCCTCAAAATTTATACTATAATAGATCACTATGCTATGCATAAAAACTAGAAAATCAGTGGTTGACTAGATGCATAAAAGAACTAACATGATTAACCACTTGATTCCTTCGCTGAGCCGAAAGTTGATGCAGGTCATCCCCCTTGCTGTTGCATCTCCATGCGTAGAGCAGTTTTTCCAGCATTGGCCAAGACATCCAGTTTGTTGTGGATGTTATTTAAATCATCCCTCGTATCCCTTAACACGATGAACACATAGGAATGTGCCTAATTGTGCTCCATATCTTCCTGCCTTGCGAGTAAGTTAACATTCCAATAGGGATCAATCGGCCTGGTGGAAGATGAAGAAGGCTGCTTTGCCCCTGTTTCATTTGCTCATTTTTGGAGGTAGAGGAGAAGAGCTTCTTCCTCGCTCATGGTCTTTTGACAATTGGACCATGGAACCTCCCTGCAGAATAGCTCTTACGATGTTACCTTTTTATACCACCCTCTCTTATACTTTGTGCTTCTTGTTGATGCAGCATGGTAGGTACACTTAGGAAAGCCGAGGGGCATAAACTATGCTTGATGCTGTTGATTTTGTACCTAGGAAAGTGTTCTCGTAGGTGACTTTAGCCTTAGTCACTTAAAAAGGGAAATAAAGTGACATTTGCATTAAATGACTTAAGTGGAGCATTTAATGTGACTTTAGAGATTAAAGTCAAGTTTGATAAATTTAAGTGGGTGAGGGAAATTAATTTTTATGAGAAATTAAATGGAGCATTTATTCTCATCCCTAGATTTAATCTAATTTCAGCCATTGGATTAGATGCTCTCTCACCTACGCAAAGGAAAAGACAAAAATGAATTCATTCTTGAGAGAAGAGTGAAGAAGAGAAATAGCAGAAATAGGGCACGCGTTTTGAGGCACACAATTGAAGTTTTAATTGTGGGCACAAAAATTGAGACACCATTAAATTGTTTGCACAGATTTTGATGAGTATGGTCTTCATTTATTGCTAGCACATAAATCGAGAAGAGTATGTCCATTCGTATAGTACGGATTTTGTGCATGTTTTTCAAAGTAAACTTAGGCACAGTTTTCGAGGAGAAACTCAGGCACATTTCTCGAGGTAGCAGGCAGTTTTTGTGGCACAGATTTCGAGGCCATACGGCTGCATTTAATGCAGTCTGCATAGAATGTTTTTAATGACAGTTTTGGCATAGAAATCGAGATCAGTTTTTTACTGTTCTGACAGAAATTGAGGGTGATATTTGTTGAGATTTTCGACACATTTTTCGAGGAGAAAAACTCAAAAATCGAGGGCAACATTTGCACAGAAAACGAGGCAGCCCACTGGGTTGAGATAAGTTGTATTTTGACTGTAAAAGGACTGTCTGAATTTTTCCTAGAAGGAATAATAAAAATCTCCCTTTGACGGGTTTTCCCTTTGTGGGGTTTTCCAGGGCCATTGGTCAAAATTTTCTGAGAACTGTGTGTTGAATGCCGTGCATTTTATTTACTTTCTGTCCATCAAAGCTGAGTGGGGCAGAAAACTAATTTTTGCAGACAGAAAAGTCATTTCCAGAATTTAGAAAAACTCTTGTGACAGTAGTACCATTTTGTTGAAACTTATTCTTTGAGAAAAATGTTTTTTGCCGGAATGAGAATGGAGGATAGGCTAGATGGCGCAGGGAACTTTGTTCAATGGAAGGCTCGGATATTGCTTGTGTTGAAGGAAAATGAGCTATGGGATGAGGTAGTCAATAATACAACTCACTCCATTGTCATTTCCAGTGCTACTACTGATCCAGTAGCATCGGTTGCCTTTGAGAAGGACATTAAGGCCATGAGGATTATCTTGGATGCTATTTAAGCCCATGTTATTCCACACATTTCGGCGAATGATCATGCACATGAGATGTGGAGTGCTTTGATCGGATTGTTTCAGAGTTCTAATGCGAATAGGAAAATGGTTCTGAGGGAGAAGCTGAAGAGTATCAAGATGGTCAAATGAGAGGTTTGTATGGCTTATCTTACTAGGATCTCTCAGGTGAGAGATGAGCTTGCAACATTTGGGGTGGTTGTTACTGGTCCCGAGCTAGTGCGGACAACCTTGAATGGGGTGACACAACCTTGGGTTGTGTTTGTACAGGGTTTGGTGGCTAGGGAGAACTTACCTTCATGGGAGAAAGTCTGTGATGATTTTGTTTAGGAGGAGACTCGGAGGGGTCTTTTACAGTGCAATGCTTTTACTAGTAGGGAGGATGAGGAGGATGTGGCCTTGACAGCGAAGGGGAAGAAGAAGAACAAGAAGGGTCCCAAGAAGGGCGGGGCCAAGCAGCAAGATGGGTAGAAGAAGGGTCTGAGCACTGTAAAGTGCTTTGCATGTCATAAGATGGAACACTATGCTGGACAGTGTCCAAACAAGAAAAAGAAGAAGCAACAACAGACAACAGCTTCACGGAGGTCGATGAACTTGTAGCGAGATTTCAGAGTGAGTTTTATCTGTGCATTGGACATATTGATAGAGAGAGAGCATCTATTATCACAAGTGCGGATGTTGATAGACAAAGGGAGTTTTCCCTAGTGACAAACCATTCCTACATTGCATATGCTTCCAGCACTTGGTATATTGATAGCGGAGCATTGAGCCATATGACAGGTGCTTGTGAGATGTTCTTCGAGCTTTCACAGACAGAGACGGATGTGGAGGTGGTGTTGGGAGATGACTCAGCTGTTAGAGCAGTTGGGCGTGGGACCATTACTTTTCAGAGGGAGTCCATGAGTCCCATGGTGTTGAGAGATGTATTGTATGTACCTGGGTTGAAGAAGAACCTGGTGTCAGTTTCCATGATTGAGGATCAGGGTCTTGGGGTGTCCTTCCTAGATGGACATGTGCATATGTTTCCCAGGACTGTAGGACCATCTGCTTCAGTTGCCATTGGAGCTTGATGCGGGAAACTGTAGAGGGTCTTGTTTTAGCGTCAGCATGCCTTGGCACATAGCATCAATAATGAGCTTTGTGAGCTTTGGCATAGGAGGATGGCTCACTTGCATCATCCAACTTTGGGGTTGTTGAGACATATGATTCATTAGGGTAATTTTGAGGTAAAATATGAGCCTTAAAACAAAAAATGTACTATCAAAATCCACTTTAAAAGAACCAATCACATTATAGAGGATGACATCATTTATAATAGTTGAGGTGGCATTGGTTGAATTAAAGTTGTTTATTTGTCAAATTGTAAATGGTGAGTGCAAACCTATAGTTAACTATAACAATGTTGTAAGTAAAGTACCCATTATGAAAATAGTACTTATAGATTTTTTTAAATATAATATAAATACACTAAAGTACTTGGAAAGAAAAGTATTATTTATATTTTAATATAAAATAAATTACAAAATACAAAATACAAAAAAAAAACTAAATGTTTTATTTAAATGTAATTACTTTTTTAATATTTCAATATAAAATAAATTACAAATACCAAAAAGTAAATTGTGTATTCAAAATTAAAATTATGCAATTACTTTTTCAATATTTAAAATATATATGTCAAATATTTATTTAAAATCAAAATCACTTAACATCTTATAATAAAAACAATTTGATGATTAATAGTTTTTGTTTTTTAAATACTATTATATATAATAAATTATTATAATTATTATTTAAATATAAAAATATATTTATTTATTTTATAAAAATAAAATATTATATTATAATAAATTATTATATATATTTTCAACGGGTTGAATTTTAAGATTAATACCATTTTTTTTTAATTTAGGTATTATTCAAGGATCATATTTTACTATCAACTTTTAACATTTGAAAGCATCTATACCAACATAAATTAGACACTTACATTCAAGTTACAAAACCAAATACATATATAAAACCTTAATGTAGCAATTTTAATGAACTATTATATCATAATAAGAAATTATATTATTAAATTTTGTATTACATATAATAATAATGTTTATTACATATAATCTTATTTGCTTAATATTAACTCAATTTTTTCGTGGTAGAAATTTATTTACTATTCCTTCATCCCAAAATTTAACACTTTTTAAAATTTATTTAACGAGATTATTAATTATTACATTAAAAACGATATGTGATATACATAATATATATCATAAGAAACTATTAAAAATGAGTTTACCAGTGTTTTTGAAGGTATATTAAAAATATGAAAAATCAATTTAAAAAATGTTTTTATTTTAATTTAGAGTTTTATATTTATATTTTAAAATTAATTTTTATTTTTAAAATATATATATATATATATATTAAAAAGAAATGACAATTTATTCATTTAAATTTAACTTTATGTTTAAAATTCAAAATTATAAATACATGGTTTTAAAACATATTTTGAATATTGAAAAATGAATTTATGTTTCAAATTTCAAAATTAATATATTTTATTTTATGAGTACATTACTTTATAAGTACATTCATCATATTATATTTAAAAGTAATTTATGTACTCAAAAGTATTTTACTTTTAGTCATATCAAAGATGATTTTTTTATTGGTTTTATTTTAGATATCTTTTCAATTTAACTTAACCATAGTTGCATTGGTTATAGTGTAAGAGATGAGTTGTAAATATAATTTTCCCACAAAATGCTAAAGTAATAATATTTTATTGTATTTTTTATGAGGCCCATTTTAAACCTCAAAATTCCCCTAATGACAGGTTTACTGGAGTTCAACACAGGGCAGAGTGATGTGTGCAGGGGGTGTGCTTTTGGGAAAGTACACCAAGACTGCTTTTTCGAGCAGTGATAGCAGGTCAGCAGGGATACTTGACTTGATACATTCAGATTTGTGCGGATCGATGTCTTCTCTTTCTTTGAGAGGATACAAGTATTATGTGACATTCATGACCATTCTAGGAATACCTGGATTTACTTTCTGAATAGCAAGAAGTCTGAGGAAGTCTTGTAGAGGTTCTAAGAGTTCAAAGCTCTTGTGGAGAACCGGACAAGGAGGAAGATTTGAGTTCTCAGATCGAATAATGGGGGTGAGTATACTTCCAAGGAGTTTGATAGATATTGTAGACACGAGGGTATTAGGAGACAGTTGACAATTCCTTATACTCCAGAGAAGATGGAGTAGCAAAGAGAAAGTACAGGTTTATTGTTGGGGTAGCCAGAGCTATGTTACATGACCAGTCTCTTCCTTTCTTTCTCTGGGCTAAGGCTTGCAACACAACTGTATATCTTCAGAACAGGTTTCCCCATCGTGTCGTGGTGAACATGACACCTAAGGAGTGTTTTTTAGGAAAGAAGCCTGGGGTTAGCCATTTTTGGATATTTGGTCGTTTGACTTACTTTCATGTCCCTTTAGAGAAGAGGACAAACTTGGAGCCCACTGCAGAGAAGGGCATCTTTGTGGGCTATGATGAGACTTCGAAGGCCTTCCGTTTTACCTTCCCTCTTAGAGAAAAGTTGTTGTGAGAAGGGACGTGAAGTTTGGGGAGGAGCGGGCCTTCAGGAAGTCAAGAGAGTCAGAGCAGCATGTTTCTGCACCTCAGGTTGTTAGACATGTTACATCAGTGCAGCAGTTAGGATCATAGGTTTCCGGGGTTACATGACCATTTAGTGCAGACACATGTTCACCAATTTCAGTGGTTCAACAAGCAGAATCTTCGGGGACAGATGATGGGTCTACGATTATAGGTACATTGTACAGAGCATCAAGATCACAGAGTTCTCCAGTTGTTGGTAGACCAGTTGTTGGTTCGCAGGTTACCGAGGTTTCTAGCTCTGGTAGTTCTTCAGATGAGGACATGCTAGTGTGGGAAGAACCTTGAGGGAAGAAAAACCCTAAGTGGCTTCGGGAGACCTTGAAGGAAGCTTTGAAGGTTGGGACACCCAGGGAGTCAGTGAGGGCCATCAAGATGCCTGACAGATTGGGCATGCTGTTGGTGGCTAGTACACGTGATTCTGAGCCTTCTACTTTTGAGGAGGCCTCCCAGCATCATGTTTGGAGAGATGCCATGATGGATGAGTACCATTCCATCATGAAGAACGATGCGTGAGAGATAGTTTCGAGACCCGAGGGGAAGTCAATGGTGAATTCTCGGTGGCTTTACAAGCTAAAGCATGCTGCAGATGGGAATGTGGAGAAGTACAAAGCCAGATTTGTAGTGCGGGGGTTTTCACAGGTTGAGGGTATTGATTATGATGAGACCTTTGCGTCGGTTACTCGGTATACTTCGATCAGGGCATTGATTTCCATTGCAGCGGAAATGAGTTGAAAGATTCATCAGATGGATGTGAAGACCACATTTATCAATGGAATCATATAGGAGGAGATTTATGTTGAGCAGCCTCAGTGCTTTGAGATTCATGAGAGAGAGTCTCATGTTTACAGGTTGAAGAAAGCCTTGTATGGGCTGAAGCAAGCTCTTAGAGCTTGGTACTCCAAGATCGATTCTTACTTGTAGAGGATGGGGTTTCAGAAGAGTGAAGCAGATCCGAATCTCTACTTCATCATGGTTGGAGATGATCTGCTTATTCTTTTGTTATATGTTGATGACTTGTTTATCACAGGGGGAGAGAGACCCATTACAGCTTGTAAGAAGGATCTTGCTACAGAGTATGAGATGACAGATATTGGGTCGATGCACTATTTTCTGGGATTGGAGGTTTGGCAGGAGTCTGGACATATTTTCTTGGGACAGGGAAAGTATGCGGTTGATATTCTGAGGAGATTTAGGATGGAGGATTGCAGGCCGATGTCGACATCGATGATCACAAACTGGAAGAAGCTTCATGCTTCTGAGGGAGAGTTGGTGGATCCTACATTATACCGTCAGCTCATTGGTTCTTTGATTTATATGGTCAACACTCGACCAGATTTGTGTTTTGCAGTGAACACTCTTAGTCAGTTCATGGTTGAGCCTAGGAGTGTGCATTCGGTAGCTGCAAATCATGTTTTGCGATAACTAGCAGGGATAGTGGATTTTGGTTTGGACTACAGGAGGTTGGATGGGATCAAGTTGGTTGGCTTCATAGATTCAGATTGGGCAGGTAGTGTGGCAAACTGGAAGAGCACTTAGTAAAAACATATAACAACATATAAACTTCGAGAAGAGTACGACCTTCATTTATTACTGTTACAAAAATAAAGAAGAGTACGTCAATCTGTATAGTATGGATTTTGGGCATGTTTTTCAAGGTAAACTCAGGCACAGTTTTCAAGGAGAAACTTGGGGCACATTTCTCGAGGCAACAGGCAGTTTTTGTGGCACAGATTTTGAGGCAGTACAACTGCGTTTAATGCAGTCCGTACAATACAGTTGTAGTGATAGTTTTGGCACATAAATCGAGATTTGTTTTTTATTGTTCTGGCACATAAATCGAGGGTGATATTTGTTGAGATTTTTGACACATTTTTCGAGGAGAAAAAACTCAGAAATCGAGGGCAAGATTTGCACAGAAAATGAGGCAGCCTACTGGGTTGAGATAAGTTGTATTTTGACTGTAAAAGGACTGTCTGAATTTTTCCTAAAAGAAATAATAAAAATCTCTCCCTCTCTGACTGGTTTTCTCCTTGTGGGTTTTTCCAGGGCCATTTGGCCAAAAATTTCTGAGTAATGTGCATTTTATTTACTTTCTGTCCATGAAAAGATTGAATTTACAACAGTGTTTTTAAGTCTGAAAATTTATGATTATTTCTAGCCTTACATTTTCTAGGTTTGTTAATAAATTGAGATATTTTCACTTCTAAACCAGAGGCTGAAACTTGTGAAAAACTTACAGATGCAGGGTAACCAGCCCTGTTCTATAATCTCCTTTCTGTGCTCTCCACAAGTCACCTGAGATATTCTACCTTTAATCCATTCAAATGCCTGTGCTTTCATAGTACTCTTCCAGCCTTCCTTGTAATCACCATCGCACTTAATGATGACCTTCCTTGTACTTTTTGGTCATCACATCCACAGGTGTTGAGTTAGAATTACTCTGCAGTCACGTATTATGAACACTGAAGCAACCTTGTGTATCTTCTCTATAGATATAATCTTATGGTACTAAGATTATTTCTATGCTTATGATATCTTCGACATCTCTATCTTGTGGACCAATCTAGTCTTAACAATTCTCCATTTAATCCTCTATTGGCATAGTCATCACTACAAAATGCTTTCATAGATTATTTAAAACATTGGTACCCGAACTCTTTGAAGATTTGACTTCGTCAACTATGAACTGGTGCTTTCACAAAGCAATCAAATTCCAGATTTCAACCCAAAGTGAATGCTCTACATTAGAGAGTCGTTTCCTTTCACATGACAATTGATTAAAATGGAATTTGCTAGAGAATGGTCACTACTTGTCGATGATCCTATCTGGGCATCATTCTCTTTCCAAGAGTTTGATCCAAATCTACAAACTCTCAATTCTTTAGATCGTAAGTTCTCCAACGCAATGGCAACCAACGTTTATAAGCAAAACATAATTGATGAGAAACAGAGTTCAAATTTCAATACGCTCCCAATAGCTAGTTCTTTCACACAGTGATTGTCAATGTATTGGATTTATGAAATCTCAGATCTAGAGTCACCATCTTCACAATAAACACTCACCACGATTTGGTCATTTGCGTTTGTTCCAAACCTCACAGATTTTCCACAGCTTTATAACTGGTTCAACATCCAGGGTTGATTTTACATTGCTTAATGTAGAGCAATCTTCAACAAGTCGACTCCCACATGGATTGACAACTAAACCTGATCTCAAATTCACTAACTATTCACACATAGGAGACTTTGTGTTTCCAGCACTTGGAATTACAATGGATCTTTATTCCCAAGAAATTGTATCTCCAAACACATTAATAAAAACGCCCCAACATAGAGTAACTTGGTTTGGCATTATTTTCATTTCCCCATAAATCAAATTTCACATTTCAATTCACTCCATGGCTTTGAAACCTCTTACATGAAGGGATATTCCTGTAACTAGCTCTATTGGAAATCATACAAATATCAAAACCCTGCACGCATACTCGATGCACACAATTCCCAAATTCTCATCATTAAATATTTAGTTCGTCTTCATTGTTCTCATGTAGAGATATTTGAAATAAACCCCAAATAATGCACAAAAATATTCACCAATAAAAAACATATGGAGATGTTATTCATAAAACAAAATCAAAAGTACAAATACTTGGCCTGATACACCAAATGAACTTTCCTTTTCCCAGGCCCTCTCCTCATTGGCTTGATCTAATGTTGCTTCCCTCAATATTTCTCCAAGGTTTACAATATAAAGAAAGTACAAAAAAAGTCTAGCCTGTTCAATTGCCTTCTTGTAACTAATTACAATCGTTTCTAATAATATAATCTTAATCTATCTTCTAATGACTTGGATTCTACTAACAAGTGCAGATTCGATTATATCATAACTAATTCAAATCTATTCAAACATTATAGACTATCACTTATCCTATCTGTAGATTTTTCACAAGTTTCAGCCTCCGGTTATAAGTTAAAATATTTGTCTCAGTTTACTTCATTCTCAGAAATTTAAAATGCTGGAAATAAACTTAAATATCAGACTTAATAACACTGCTGTAACTTCACTTTTTCATGGACAAAAGGTAAATAAAATGCACGCCATTCAACACACAGTACTTAGGAATTTTTGGCCAATGGCCCTGGAAAAACCCACAAGGGGAAAACCAGTCACAGAGAGAGTTTTTATTATGCTTTTAGGAATAAATTAGACATTCATTTACAGTCAAAATTCAACTTATCTCAACCCAACATGCTGCCTTGTTTTTCGTGCTAACGTTGCCTCAATTTCTGTGCAATATTTTTCTTGAAAACAGTGCCGAAATAGTAGCAACCTTCAGCCTCGATTTCTGTGTAGAAGGAAAAAAATTCTGCCCTCGATTTCTGTGCATACACACCAGGAAATCTGCATAGTACATACAACATTAAATGCTGTCGTATAGTCCTCGAAAACTATGCCTGGAAAATGCTGTCAGCAACCTCGAAAACTGTGCTTGTTCTTTCCCTCGATTTTTGTGCCAAAAATGTGCCTTGGAAATCGTGCCCAAAACCGTACAGTATGGATTTAATACTTCCTCGAAATTTGTGCCTACAATAAATGACGCCATACACTCCTCGAGTTTTGTGCAAAATAATAAGGGCTGTCTCGAAAGTCGTGCCCACCAAAATCTCTCTAGTACGCTGTCTTGAAAATCATGCCCACTCTCTTCTACTTCTCCCTTAAGCTCTCTCTACTCTTCTTCTCTCAAGAATGAGGCAAAATGCCTTTCCCTTGCCTTTTTGAGTGAACCCTAGGGTGAGTTTAATCTAACGGTGGAGATTAGATTAGATCAACGGATGAAATTAATTGCTCATATTTTATTCTCAAAATAATAATTTCACTCACCCACTTAAATTGATCAAAAAATGACTTTAACACTCTAAAATCAAATTAAATGCTTCACTTAAGTCATTTAATGCAAGGGTCACTTTATGTCCCCTCTCTAAGTGACTAAGGCTAAAGTCACCTAGGGGAGCACCTCCCTAGGTACAAAACTAACACTCCCTCTTACTGACGAAGGTGTTTTGCACCACACCCAACTTGTCTCTGAAGAAGACAAACTTGCCCCTCCCCAAAGATTTCGTCAGTATGTCTGCTACCTGCTCATCAGTGGAAATGTACTGAAGCATAACTGCCCCTTTCTGAACATAGTCTCGAATGAAATGATATCTGTTCTCTATGTGCTTTGACCGGTCATGAAATAATGGATTCTCATAGAGCTGGATGCAACTCTGATTGTCACAGTATATCACCGTAGGATTCAGCTCCTGACCAAATAGATTCACCAGCAACTTGCGAAGCCACAAGGCCTCGCAGCTGGCTTGACTGGCTGCCATTTACTCAGCCTCTGCAGAACTCAATGCAACAGATTTCTGCTTCTGACATAACCAAGACATTGCTGCCAAGCCCAAACTGAAACAACATCCGAAAGTGCTCTTTCGGTCTGCCACACTGCCTACCCAATCTGAGTCTGTATAACCAACCAATTTGATCTTCTCTGACCTCCTGTAGTCTAGACCAAAATCCACTGTCCCTTTTAGATAACACAACACATGTTTTGCAGCAACTCAATGCACACTCCTAGGCTCAACCATGAAATGGCTAAGAGCGTTCACTGCAAAACAGAAATCTGGCCCATTATTGACCAGATACATCAATGACCCAATAAGCTGACGATATAAAGTAGGATCCACCAACTCTCACTCAGAAGCATGAAGCTTCTTCTAGTTGGTGATCATAGGTGTCGACATAGGCCTGCAATCCTCCATCCTGAATCTCCTCAAAATATCAACAACATACTTTCCCTGCCCCAAGAAAATACGTCCAGGCTCCTGCCAAACCTCCAATCCCAGAAAATAATGCATCGTCCAATATCTGTCATCTCGTACTCTGCGCAAGATCCTTCTTGCAAGCTGCAATGGGTCTCTCTCTCCCTGTGATAAACAAGTCATCAACATACAGTAGAAGAATAAGCGGATCATCTCCAACCATGATGAAGTAGAGATTCAGATGTACTTCACTCTTTTGAAACCCCATACTCAGCAAGTAAGAATCGATCCTGGAGTACCAATCTCTAGGAGCTTACTTCATCCCATAAAGGGCTTTCTTCAATCTGCAAACATGAGACTCTCTCTCATGAATCTCAAAGCCCTGAGGCTGCTCAACATAGATCTCCTCTTGTATGATCCCATTGAGAAATGTGGTCTTCACATCCATCTGATGGATCTCCCAACCCATTTCTGTTGCAATGGAGATCAATCCCCCGATAGAAGTATACCGAGCAACCGACGCAAAAGTCTCATCATAATCAATTCTCTCAACCTGTAAAAATCCCTGCGCTACAAACTTGGCTTTGTACTTCTCCACACTCCCATCCGCAGCATGCTTTAGCTTGTAAAGCCACCGAGAAGTCACCATTGACTTCCGCTCAGGTCTCGGAACTATCTTCCAGACATCATTCTTCATGATGGAATGGTACTCATCCATCATGGCATCTCGTTGAACTGAATGCTGGGAGGCCTCCTCAAAAGTAGAAGGCTCAGAATCACGTGTACTAGCCACCAACAACATGCCCAATATGTCAGGCATATTGATGGCCCTCACCGCATCTCTGGGTGTCCCAACCTTCATAGCTTCCTTCAAGGTCTGTCGAAGCCACTTAGGCTTCTTCTT
This sequence comes from Pseudotsuga menziesii, assembly GCA_001517045.1. Taxonomy (NCBI): domain Eukaryota; kingdom Viridiplantae; phylum Streptophyta; class Pinopsida; order Pinales; family Pinaceae; genus Pseudotsuga; species Pseudotsuga menziesii. The sequence continues at coordinate 81,952 of LPNX010691766.1, read as the reverse complement.
CCCTGAAGACTGCTCCCACATTGGTCTGTCCTCATCTGAAGAACTAACAGAGCTAGTACCCCTAGTAACCTGTGAACTTGAAGCTAGTGTACCAACACTAGGTGTACCCTGTAATCCTGATCCTGATACCAATTCCCCGTACAATGTACCTGTAAAATTAGACCCATCACCTGTCCCCGAAGACCTTGCTGGTTGAACCACTGAACCTGGTGAACCTGTGCCAACACTGTGTGATCCTGTAACCTTGGAAACCTGTGATCTTGACTGCTGCGCAAATGGAACCTGTGAGACAACCTAAGGTGCAGGAACCTGCTGCTCTCCCTGCTCTGACTCTCTCGACTTCCTGAAGGCCCGCTCCTCCTCAAACTTCACATCCCTTCTCACCACCACTTTCCTCTAAGAGGGAAGGTAAATACGGAAGGCCTTCAAAGTCTCATCATATCCCACAAAGATGCCCTTCTCTGCAGTGGGCTCCAACTTCGTCCTCTTCTCTGATGGGACATGAGGAAGTCAGATTACCAAATATCTGAAAATGGCTAACTCCAGGCTTCTTGCCTGAAAAACACTCCTCAGGTGTCATATTCCCCATGGCACGATGGGGACTCCTGTTCTGAAGATATACAGCTGTGCTGCAAGCCTTAGCCTAGAGAAAGAAAGGAAGAGACTGGTCATGTAGCATAGCTCGGGCTGCTCCAACAATGAAACTGTTCTTCCTCTCTGCTACTCCATTCTTCTCTAGAGTATATGGGAGTGTCAACTGTCTCCTGATACCCTCCTGTCTGCAAAATCCATCAAACTCCTTGGAGGTATACTCACCCCTGTTATTCAATCTAAGCACTCGGATCTTCCTCCCTGTTTGGTTCTCCACAAGAGCTTTGAACTCTTGGAACCTCTGCAAGACTTCCTCAGACTTCTTGCTCTTCAGAAAGTGGATCCAAGTATTCCTGGAATGGTCATCAATGAATGTCACATAATACTCGTATCCTCTCAAGGACACAAAAGACATCGGTCTGCATAAGTCTGAATGTATCAAGTCAAGGGTCCTTGCTGACCTGCTATCATTGCTTGAAAAAACAGTCTTGGTGTACTTTCCCAAAGCACACCCCTTGCACACATCACTCTGCCCTGTGCTGAACTCCGGTAAACCTATAAACATTTGTCTCAACAACCCCAAGGCTGGATGATGCAAGTGAGCCATCCTCCTATGCCAAAGCTCACTGCTGTTGCTATGTGCCAAGGAAAGCTGAGGCTGAAACAAGAGCCTATACTGTTTCCCACATCTCACTCCAATGGTAACTGAAGCAGATGGTCCGATAGTCTTGGTAAACATATGCATGTGTCCATCTAGGAAAGACACCCCAAGACCCTGATCCTTGATCATGGAAACTGAAACTAGGTTCTTCTTTTGCCCAAGTACATACAATACATCTCGCAACACCATGGGACTCATGGGCTCCCTCTAAAAGGTAATGGTCCCATGCCCAACAGCTCTGACTGTTGAGTCATCTCCCAACACAACCTCCACATCTGTCTCTATCTGTGAAAGCTCGGAGAACATCTCACGAGCACCTGTCATGTGGCTCGAGGCTCCGCTATCTATATACCAAGTGCTGGAAGTAGATGCATTGTAGAAATGGTCTATCACCAAGGAAAACTCCCTCTGTCTGTCAACATCCACACTGGTGAGAATAGATGCTCTCTCAATCTGAACATGCCAAGTGCACAGTGAAAACTCACTCCGAAATATTGCGGCAAAGTCATCGACTTCCGCTGAAGCTGTTGTCTGCTGCTGCTTCTTCTTCTTGTTAGGACACTGCCCAACATAGTGCCCCATCTCGTGACATGCAAAGCACTTTACATTGCTAAGATCCCTCTTTTGCCCATCCTGCTGCTTGGCCCAACCCTTCTTGTTCTTCTTCTTCCCCTTTGCTGTTAATGCCACATCCTCCTCATCCTGCCTACTAATAGAACCACTGCACTGTAGAAGACCCCTCCGAGTCTCCTCCTGAACAAAATCATCACAGATCCTGTCCCATGATGGTAAGTTCTCTCTAGCCACTAAACTCTGTACAAACACAACCCAAGGTGCAGTCACCCTATTCAAGGCTGTACGAACTAGCTCAGGACCAATAACCACCACCTCAACAGCTGCAAGCTCATCTCTCACTTGAGAGATCCTAGTAAGATAAGTCATACAAATCTCTCCTTTGACCATCTCGATACTCTTCAGGTTCTCTCTCAGAACCATCTTCCTATTCTCATTAGAACTTTCAAACAATCCGGTCAAAGCAGTCCACATCTCATGCGCATGATCCTTCGATGAAATGTGAGGTATAACATGGTCTTTAACAACATCTAAGATAATCTTCATGGCTTTAATATCCTTCTTATTAAAGGCTGAATATGCTACCGCATCAGTAGCAACGGGAATGACAATGGGATTTGTTGTAGTGTTTCTAACCA